>CM053792.1:644584564-645184564 GCA_028749045.1 Cupressus sempervirens | reverse complement strand
AAATTATATTTAACCAAATTGATTATGGATCTTGAACTAGAATAAATAAGATGAAATTAGGAAATCTAAACCAATAGAGAGAAATCTCAATTAGGTAGAGTCCTCACCTAACTTGCATTGATACACTTATCCATATATATAATTCAACTTTCTTGGTATATAAACTAATGTAATCATTTCTAGAAGATCATTTCTACTATCTTAAACACTAGCCCTTTGTGCTAAAAATTATAACTTTAGCTCAGTTGGTATGTAGCATTTGGGAGCGATTAGGTTCATTTCAAATTGCAACATTGTGCCCATTAGAATAATAGGGGGGTGCAAGGTAGTTAGTTTATGTGTAGCATGTGGGCTTTGGCTTTGGGTTTTGGGCTTTTCTGTGCAATAAACAAAATCATGGAATGCGTATCTACTTCAAGTTTCTAATCTTGAGCCATATCGATATATATTTTGCAAAATTTGATAATATCATATAGTATCTATTTAGTTCTTTGCTAGGGAACCCAACAAAAGTCAACCGATTATATTAAAATGTTTATTAATTTTATTTTTGTTAAAAATTTATACAAGAATAATGATTAACAATGTGAAAGAAATATAACACATATAGATAAAATCCACATAAAGAAATTCAATTCTAGATTACATCTCTTAGGGTTTTTTTAATATTGAGTCACATTTATGTAAATATTATTAATAAGATTAATTATAAATTGAATATCCATAACCATAAATGAATATCAAATGGATTACCTCATAATAAATAAATACATGCTACTGATACAACAATCTACATAAAAAATATAAAAGATGTAGCATGTGCCATAGGGAATTTAATGATAACCAAATACAATACAATACAATAGATTATCTCACAAAGATCTCAAGATACTTGAAGTACATGATATACATAGGTACACCAAGAGACAATAATTTTTTTTCCAAGTGATGAATTAAAATCATCAAACTACAACAATGGAACATCCAACACCAATAAAATTATATCATATATTAGTGGTAAAAGAATAAAAATAACTCAATAGCCTAACTAAGGCCACTCCCACCGTGTTTGGGAGATAACCTCAGTTTTATTCTAGGTAAGGGATCTTGAAATCTATCTACCTCAAGGGTACCACAAAAAATGATAAAGAAGAGGTAACAATTACCAAAAATACCAAAAGGAAACCAATGAAAACACCACCTACCAGAACTAATAGCCAAAAGTAAACCTCCAAAATAAATACCAATACTACTAACATCGACCAAAAAGAAAATTAACATACTCAAGGAGTAACTTTACAAATTTATTTCACCTCAATGAATTCAAAGATGTAGTCAATCAAATATGTTTCCTCCTTCTCAACATAATAATTATGCTTAGTTTGAGATTTAAATCTGAAATCTATCTCCCATCTCCTAGCATGCTCATCTTGGTAATTCATAGAAGTTAATATATATTACCTATAAACTTGCATAAAAGATAATTATGTACTATTATTTATCTAAATAAATATGAATAATGAGGAGTGGTATATTAATTACATCCTAACTCATAGGTGACTATTACTTCTTCCCATAAAACCACATTGAAAAATAGATATGCATATATTCACATGCAAGTATAAGGTATGTACAACAAATAATCCATATATATGAATAAAATATTTTTATTAAATATAAAATATTTCACCATGAAGATAATTTTAATCATCAATTGAAAGTACTTAGTATAACATTATCATAAAAATAACTCTAACCATCAACCAAAATCATATAAAATATTACCATTGTAAGTAATTGATTATCACTATCTACTAACATAATAAAATGAATTACTTTATATTTGTACCAAAAAATTGTATTCCAAATATTACTAGGAAACTAACATACTCACAAAAAGGTCCTGTAGGATCTAGTAAAAAAAAAATAGTGATAGCCAAAGGGTGTGTATTACATCCTCTTCAACTTAAAATATGATTACTCCTACTAATCACTCGCTACTACTAAAGTAGTTAAAAGTCAAAATATACTACTCATGAAGGGTTCCCCCTTTAATACCACAAACACACAACATAAAAAGAGAAACAACAATAGAAATTTTCCTTTTTATATTTCCAAAAGTGTGAAATTATAGATTTTTATAAATACAATATACAAAGAAACATAGGCAATTTTTTTACAATATTCTTCAAGGAAAAGAAACAAACTACCACCTAGAACTACTCTAGAATACATCACAAGCCTTTATTATATAGGACATTTTTCAATTTTTTGGAATATTCTATACATTTATCCCAAACCCTATTGGAATTACAAGTGAAAAGAGTCAACTTGTGCGGGGGGGTGGTGAATCAGTAGTTTAAACTTGGACCCATAAAAATTATTATTCATTCACCACATGCATTAACAAGTAAGCTAAAATGACATGTAAAGCATATATATCTAAAACATATAACCATGTAAGCATTTACAAACATAACACTAGGTATGATTACCCAGAAACCATCAAAGTGAGAAGGTAATGTTGGAATTTACAAGTGGGAAGGCTTACTTCTGGGGGGGGTGAATTAGAAATAACTAGCTTTTAACCTTTTCAAAACCTTTTTAACTGAAATCATTCATATGCATCTAATCCATCTAATAAACATGAAAGTAAATACATGCATGAAAACTAATAACACAAGAATTTGGTAACCCAGAAACCTTCCAAAATGAGAAGGTAAAACTGGGGTGGGGATCACACGCACAAAGTATCACTGCAACAACATGTAACTATTTAAGGTTACAAAGTTTGACCACTTCCAATGGTCTGCCTTGTGAAAGGCATGTCCTATTAAAGATTTTACACCCTATTAGAGTGACCTAGATAAAGGATTTACAAACATTCACTTGGAATGTTACCTTGTTAAAGGATTTAGCACCTTATTTAAAAGCTTACAACATGGCTATTAAACTAACATATCCTCATAGGATATTCATTCCTATTACAATAGCTAGAAGTATTAGAAAGTCTTGACTTGATGACTTGCAATCTTTAATTGTTGATTCTAGATCCTCATTCTGCTTTGTCTATTTTGATCCTTGCTTGATCTGATATGTCTCTCTTCAAAACTTTGATACTTTGTTCTTGTATAATTGAATTCTGCAATGTTGTTCTATTCTTTCTAAGACTTTACACCCTTGTACATTTTTCTATAATTCACCCATACACTTCTCACATGTGCATACATAATAGGGTTTCATCTTTCTTTTAAAGGTTTCAAAGACTTAGGGTTAGGTATGAATCTATGATCCATATTCATTCTTCATTTTCCCACTCAATTGATTCACTTTTCCTATTGGTTGCATGCCTTCTCCATTTTTCTTATTGGTTGCATGTTGATTACATAGGTAATGCAAAAGATTGAATCTTATCTTCAAGATCCTTTGAGATTCATCTTAAGTTGGCTTTGAAAATGGTTTACATCTGAGTTTGTAAAGCCAAAGACTCATATGTGGATTCTATGTTACTCGGCACTTACTAGTTATTGATGCTTGACACATATAGGAATTCTACGTCACTCGGCTCCTATAGTAATTTTTTTTTGCTCAGCATCTATATTTTTCTTGGCACCTACAGTGACTCGGCATCACTTATCACTTGGCACCTAAACTTTGCTCGGCACCTAAACTTTGCTCGGCACCCTTTGAAATGAGTGGCAAAAACACTTAACTAAGCTTTATGAATTTGATCTCTATGAGTGTAATATATATCTTGTACAAAATTCCAAAAAAAAACACTTGTTCAAAATTTTGTAGATGATTATATACCTCAAAAATTTGTAACTCCCCTTGAGTTGACTGATGTGTCCTTTTGTAACCAAAATTCCACTCCTACAACCAAAGACTCTTGTGTTGAATTTGTCTCATGATGATGTGTCTGATACTCTTTTCCTTGTTTGTACTTTATATCTATTTATTTGTTTGGCTATATATTCTTATCACATATTCTTGTAGTTTTTGCATCCTTTTGGATGTATCTCACTCTTTTGATATTATTTATTTTCTCCATCAAAGAATGTATTATCTCCCCCATTCTTATTATATGCAATGATGAATATCTCCAAAAATGTAATTTCTCCCCCTTTTATTTACATTGCTTATCTCCCCCTTTTTGACACTTATGTCAAAGGGTCCTAAGAATGAATAGAATATTTGGCCAAAAATGTTTTATTTACCTCCATTATCATCTTCAAAGAAGCACCCCAGTTGTCTAAGGAAATTTCTAGTGATTTGAGCTAGATGGCTATCTCTGCTGCTAGATATACTAGGCCTTCTAAAGTAGAAAGATTAAGATCTTTCTTTAGAATAATTTTTACATAGGCCATTTCCTTATGTAGTAGTTCCAGATGTGGAGTGATAGAAGATTGAATATGTATTAACTTGGCCTTAATATTGTCCTCTTCTACTATCCATATAGCTAATTCCTTTTGAGTGTGAAGCATTGTTGTAAAATGCTTCTCACTTTGAGCTAGAACTTTTAGTAGCTATGTGCTAGAAATCTTGAGATTTCATTCCAAGCTCAGTATTCTTTGGCTAGATTCTTGTATGAAATATGATGAGTCACACAATTTGGAGTACAATGAGAATATATTCTCAAGTACTATTTTGACTTTTTCAACCTTCTTAGCCAATTCCATTTGTGAAAGTGCTAGCTCACTAGACATTTTCTCATTGACTTTCATTTGAAAATTTTTTTTAGACCATTCTAATAATTTGACATTAGTATCAAGGTCTTCATTTTTTACCTGGTCCACTATATTGGATGGTTGCATCATGATGAGCTTTGTTTCATCAGGCATTGGCAAGCTAAATGCATCAAGGAAGATGTCTTTGATCTCTATTAATGCTTGCCTCTATCTATACTTATTTTTTATTATCTCCCACTTCTTCCTTCTCTCTAGTGCCTCTTGCACTTTATTTATCTATGCTAGGTTCATTGTCTTGGAGTCATAACATGGTATGACTATTTCCTCATCAGGTGCAGGGTCTCCATAGTGAAGTACCCTTGCTACTTTGGTGGAGCTTGAGCTTGGTGCTGAAATTTGTAGTGGTATTGCATCTGTGCTTAGCTTCTTGGTAGGAGTCCCCAAGGTAGGAAAGTTTACCAATATTTTTATTGCCTCTTGCTCCTTTTCTTTGGGTGTTTTTTCCTCTTCCTTATCTTGTTCTCTACTACCCTTATCAATAACAATGATTTGAGGAGGTGCACCTTGGCTTTGTGCAGTAGCAACATCTTGTCCTATTTTTTCCTTTGATGTCTTGTCAATAGTTGTTGTTGTGTGATCAACCTTAGTAGTTGTTTCTTGTTCTTCTTGCTCTTTTGGTTGATCCTCTATAGCTGTGGGAGGTTGTGATGGTGGTTCTTGTGTGTTCACCTTCTCCTTAGTAATCTTTGCTACAACCTTCTACAATTCTTCCACACTCACCAAAATAAGATTTCTACATAATTGTTGTGATTGCAATGTGGTTTGGTGAAGAATCCTTTTAATATCCTCTGCAGTCAATGGATTGATGTTCTAACCTGAGGTGTCAGGAACATCCTTGACAATTACAGTTTCTATAGGTGTTGTATGTGGAGGACTTGGTGGTGGCATTTGGGTGTCTTGGACACTCTATTCTTTTTCTTGCTCTTCGATTCTTGCCTCTTCACCTTGTTATGTCTTCTCCACTCTTTCCTCTTCTTTTGTTTTCTCTCCTTCTTCCTCTTTTTCATTTTCTTCTTCCCCTTCATCATTTCTCCCCTCAAAGGAGTATTCGTATGCTTCCTTGACAATAGTCAATCCATAAATCAATTTCCACATATGTGTGGATTTTTGCATAACATCCTCAATCTAATTTTGCAAAATACTAAAGGCTTTGTATTTGGGTGCAAATTTTCTCCCATGCTTCTTACTAGCCTTTGTTATTTGAACTTTTGTAAGGTTTGGCATTACATGAGCTAATGTAGACTCCCTTATTTTTTTCTTCATATTAAGGGAATAATGCCATTTATTCTCTACAATGGAGGTTAGCTCCTTAGGCATAGAATTATCTATTTCAAGTGGAGTGGTCTTGAACTTAGCCATCATAGTATAGATGGAATATTCCACTATGTTCTATTCTTCTCTTGACAATTTATTAATATCAATGGTCTTTAAACTAGTTAGATTTTCATTATCTCTAATGTTATTAAAAACATTTTCTAATTTAGACTTGGTAAAATGTCTTGCCAATCTGAATTGGTCATTATTAGACTCTATCTTTTCTTCATCTAATTTTGGAGGTGCAACATATTTTCTTCTTTTCTTTTGTTCTACATGCCCTTCTTGCTCTGTAGCCTTTTTCTTTCCTTGTTCCTTAGCCACTTGTGTTGTTGCCCTAGTATCTACCCTTGTAGTTGGCTTGGTTGGGCTTGGTTTTATTGCTTTCTTCTTCCCCTTTTGCTATGCAATTGGCTATTTTTGTGCCTTTCTCTTCTTTGGTTCAGCCTTGGGTGCTTCTTGCTCTACACCTTTCTCTTCTTCTACATCCTCCCCCATGCCTTGCTTCAAAGCAAATTTTTCCTGAACTTGCTCTTCTTCATCATCTTCTACTTCTTCACCTTCTTCTTCTTCTTCTCCTTCTGCTTTGTCCTAACCAAATTTGGCTTTTAACTTCTTTACAATTTTATCTTTCTTCTTTAGTGTCCAGGTAGTCTTTAACTCCATATCCACCTTTGACCTCACCACATCAAAAGTTCCAAAATGTGGTGCACTTTTGTCCACTTCCTAAACTCATAGTGTAGTTATAGCTATTGATGCCTCATCTATATTTATTTCATAGCCAAGAGGTCTTAACCATCTAAATTTTGGTGTCGCTACTTGTATATAATTATAATCTATATCTACAAGAAAGCATACATCGTTTACATGCTTCTCTACTAATGAAACTAGTATTCTTAGCCTTTGCTTTGTGGTCTTCTTGAAGTCTTCAAAATAGCTAGTCATTAAGATCTCAAAATTAGCTCCCATTTGTTCAATGTATTCATTAACTTGAGCTATGATGGATCTATTTCCTTTCCAAACTACTTTACCAAAAGAAGGAGATTCATTTTGTACATAGAAGAGAATGAAAATGAAAATTGCACGAAACTTGCATTCGGTTCCCTTGGTTCTCCTTATTGTTGCTAAATTTTCATTGATTTGTTACAATTGCAGTTCTGCAAGATCATAGGTATGATCCTTCTTCACTAATTTGTAACCTACACCAACTGCAATGCAAGGCACACTATCAAGTCTACTAGATTGGTAGAACTTTTGTGCAATGAATCTAATAGTGAAGTCAACTAGAGGGTCTTGAATGGTTTCAATTATCATTCATCTCATGTTTCACTTGGCATTAGTGTTCTTCTCAATTTCTTCCTTAGAATCACTCCTAACAGTTTTTGGCCAATCTAGGGTTGGGTACCCTGTAACTCTATGTACAATCCTCTTGTTTATTTTCATTGGGTCATCTTAGCCATAAGCTTCCATCATGTATCCTACTGAGCACTAACCTAATCCATTCAGTTTTGAAAACTATGGGAAATTCTAGGGCACACGTCAAACCCTTCTTCTCAACAATTTGATATTTCTCCTTTAGTACTCCATTTTCACATAATTTCTCATATTCTCCCCTCATCTCCATGTCTCCAATGGATCTAATCTTACAGTTATAACACTTCCTAACATACTAAACCATAACTACCCTAGGGGGTTATGATAGATAGGTCTCTGGCTGGGTCATTTTTGTATGCCACTTCATGGATTAGCCAAAAATTAGGTTGTTTTACTTCATTAGCTACTAGCTAAAGCTCAAATGGCTCTTTCTCCTGAGTTTTCCTAGTGCTAGAAGCCATTTGTGTGATCTAGGCTTTGAACCCAAAGAAAATGTGAAATTGTGTAGCTCGACACAAATGTAAATACCTTGAATTCGATGGAATTATGCTAAATCGACGTTAAAATTTGCTTAAACACTAGATTCTTTGCTTTGTAGTCATTTTTAACTCTTTTTCATCTTTGCTCTCTATTTGCAATGAAGAAAAATTATTCAAAATATGATAACTTTACACCCTATGAAAAGTGACCTAGTTAAAGGATTTACAAACATTCATTTGGAATGTTACCCCGTTAAAGGATCTAGCACCTTGTTTAAAAGCTTACAACATAGCTATTAGAGAAACCTATCTTCGTAGGATTTTCATTCCTAATACAATGGCTAGAAAGTATTAGAAAGTCTTGATCTAATGACTTGCAATCTTCAGTTGTTGATTCCAGATCCTTGGTTTGCTTTGTTTGTTCTGATTCTTGCTTGATCTGATATGTCTCTCTTCAAAACTTTGATACTTTTTTCTTATACAATTGAATTCTACAATGTTGTTCTATTCTTTCTAAGTCTTTACACCCTTCTGCACTTCACTATAATTCACCCATACACTTCTCACATGTGCATACATAATGGGGTTTCATCCTCTATTTAAAGACTTCACTCTACAATCCATATTCATTCTTTATTTTATTTCTCAATTCATTTGCTTTTCCTATTGGTTGCATGCCTTCTCCATTTTTCTTATTGGCTCCATGATGATTACATATGTAATGTAAAAGATTCGATCTTATCTTCAAGAGCCTTCAAGATTGATCTTAAGTCAGCTTTGAAAATGGTTTACATCTGAGTTTGTGAAGCCACAAACTCATATGCAAATTTTGTGTTACTTGGCACTCACTAGTTGTTGATACTTGACACACATGGGAACTCTTGTTCACTTGGCTCCTATAGTAATTCTGTTTCACTTGACATCTATACTATGATTGGTAGCTATAGTGACTTGACATCACTTATCACTTGGCACTTGAACTTCACTCAGCATCTGAAGTTCACTCGGCACCTATTGAATATCTAACTTGGCACATACTATGACTCGACATCTTTATTATACTCGACATCAAATTAGGAATTGGTTAAGTGTGTTGACACTCAATTTTCAAAACCATTCTGAGACCAATAGTTAAACCTAGGGTGGGGCTGACAACTAAAAATATTCACTACTATAGTAATAAAGTGTATACAATAGAGGTTACAATGATTTGACCATGAAACATGATCTACCCTATGAAAGGTCTACCCTATTAAAAAATTACAAGGATAGTTAGGTCTCACATTTTTAGAGGATTTCAACACCCTATTAGAAGTGTGCCTTGTTAGAGGACTTCAATCTTACAACTAAGTAAGCACCCTGTTAAAGGATTTCATATAGCCTGTAAGGATTAATCTATTAAGATATTTAACTGAAAGCACTTTTTAAAATGTCTCTACATAGATCTTGTGATTAGCACTTTCTTTCCTGATAATAGATCACCTCTACACAATGTCTAATTGATCCTTCATGATTAGATGTCTTAATGTTGTATCCTTTTCTCTATCCTCTATTCTTCTCTAACTAATTATGTGATTCACTCTTTCTTTTAAGTCACCTTGAATGTTCTACAAACTATCTTGTTCACTTCTCCAATTCAATCACTCACCCATTAAGAGTTTAGGGATTTCTCATCCTTAAGAATACTTAGGTGACTTAGGGCTAGGTATGAGCCTATGACTGAGATTAATCCATTTTTCCACTTAAACATTCCTCTCTCTCTCTCTCTCTCTCTCTCTCTCTCTCTCTCTCTCTCTCTCTCTCTCTCTCTCTCTCTCTCTTTCTAATTGGTTGTATGTAATTGCATAGGGAATCCAAATATAGATTCATCCTTATCTCCATAATATCCAAATATTATCTTAAGGTAGCTCAAAAATGGTTTACATAGTTCTTTGTGCCATTACAAACATATATGTCAAAATTGTGTCACTTAGCATATGAAGTCTTTGATGGTTGGCATGCACTATTCTTTATACTATGACTTAACACCTGTATTACTAGGCACCCATTATTTACTCAGCTCTTGAATCACTCCACATGATTCATTTGCTCAAAATATAAGTAACTCAGCACATGAGTGACTTGGCACTCATTGCAACTCGGCATGGTCTAATATTTACATGTTGTGCTTGACATGTATTACTAGTTCAACATGAATTGAGTAAATGGCTTAAGTGTGTTGGCACTCACTTGTCGAAACCATTCTGAGACCAACAATCTACCCCTTTGACATGAGTATCAAAAACACTTAAATATAGAATATTATCCTTAACTTCTTGAGCATAACATATCCATGACTTGGCATATATAAAAAAACTTCAAATTTTCAAAATTTTGCACTAACTTGTATACCTCAGAATTTGATAACTCCCCCTGAGTTAATGTGTCTAATTTGTATCCAAAATTACTGATCCCTTTGACTTCAATGCACTGTATCCGATACTCTTTCATATGATATTCTCTATCTTAGCTAATATCTATATATTTTTTATACTTTCTCTCCAAAAATGCATATCACCCCAATGATATAACTCTCCTACTATACTCGCCCTTTGTATATTACTTATCTCTCTCTCTTTTTAATCCCCCTTGTATTTTCTATCTTTATATTCTCTATCTCTCCTTTGTCTTTTTTTCCCCCTTTATCATATCTCCCCTATATTATATCTCCTGCTTTTGACACTTATGTCAAATGGGTTATACACCTATGGTGTGTTTGTCCAAAATTGATTTTTGGACATCCATTATTATCCTTAGAGTTGCATCCCAATTATCACATGCAACATCCAATGACTTAATTTGGATTGTGAGTTCAGTAGCAAGGTGCACTAGGCCATCTAAAGTAGAAAGATTAGGGTCTTTCTTTAGTAAAGTCTTGGCATAGCCTAGTTCCTTGTGCATTATCTCCATGTGTGGGGCAAGGGTAGCCTAAGTACTTGTCACTTTGACTCTAATATTAGCCTTATCTATCGTTAAGATAGCTAACTGACTTTATGTATGAACTAATGAGTATGTGTGGGATCATGGTGTGCCAAAAAGTGGTGATCTAAAAAATATGTAGTTCTAAAATATCTTAAACCATTTCAAAATCTATTTAAAATTTTTTCCCACTCACCTTGATACCAGATGGAAACAATTAATATCTTTATAAGGTCTGCTATATCTTTTGATACCAAACCTATATGGTCAACTTTAAAAAAAAATCCTTAAAATGTACTTTTGGTCTGATTTTATCTGATTTTTACTTCAAACATGTAGCTAATGACTTTTTTTTCACCAAATTTTGATGAAACGAAAAGGGTTTTTTTAAGAATGTTGTTATTTCCATCAATATAAGGTTTGTGAAATTATGAGTTTAGTAAGCAATTATTACTTATTTTCTAATGGAGTTATGTATAAAATGTTGATTGTCACACTACTTGAAAAACAACTATAACTTTCAAATGGTACAACATTTTTTTAAAATCCGAAAGATGCATCACATTCTATGCTTCTTCTACTATAAGGAAAAAATGAAAAATTGAATTTTGTAGAATTTTGAATTAGTTAAGGTGGTCATACACGAGAGTTTTTTTATTCCAAAAATAATAAAGTCATAAATTAATTATTATTTATTTATTTAGAATAAAAATACCCAAAAATATGTGTCACATCCAAGCATGAGTCTACTACTTATATCTAGAATATTATTAAAAATGTTATCATTTGATTTTGATTAAGCGGGTCAAACATACCTTTACTTATTTTTGTTCTAAAATTTTTGTAATACTGCATTAAAATTCAAAATTTTGACCAATCAATTTTTTTTTTTTTTTGAGATAAATCCTAGTAGTTTAGAAACTATATTCAATATGCTAGAGATTCTTTTCTCTCAATTTTTTGTAATAAAGTTAATAACAAGTAGAAAATTACACATCAAGTTGACATAACCCTAATTTTTTAAATTTTTATTTCCTGTTAAGACCATAGTTTGGTTGACCATGATCTTGCACATACCCTAATGTTCTTAAATTTTTCTCACTCTGAGCTAGATTTGATTGTAGTCTTGTACTTGATGCAGATATTTGACTTTCCAATTTTGGGTGAAAAGTGCACAATTGCATAGTTCTATGTACAATGAGAATATATTCTCAAGTACCTTCTTCACATCCTCAACCTTTTTTGCCAATGCAATTGATTTTAGTGCTATCTCATTGGATATTTTCTCATTTGTCTTGCCTCAAAACTTCTTTTTAGACAATTCTAAGAGTTTTGCATTTGTATCAAGGTCTTCATTAGTGACCTTTTCCACTATATTAGTAAGTTTTTCTATGAGTGGCTCGATCTCTTTAGGAGTTGGTAAACTGAATGCATCTAAAAAGATGTCCTTGATATATTGAAGTCCTTGCTTCTGCCTGTGTTCTCTCCTAAGTATTTCTTGATTCTTTTTCCTCTATAGGGCTTGTTGTAAAATGCCTATTTTCTCCAATGTCATAGTGTCATAGTCATATTTTGGAATCACATTTTCTTCAAGGCTTATGTCTCCATAATGAATTACCTTTTCTACCTTTGATGAGCTGGGGCTTGGTGGTAAAATTTGCAATAGAATGACTTTTGTGCCTAGCTTCTAAAGAGATTGTGTAGAAGGAGTGCTATATACTAATAAGGCTACTAGTGCTTGAATAACCACTTGTTCCTTCACCTTTGGTGTTTTCTCACTCTCTTCAGGGTTGCCCTAGTCTATTACTATTACATAGAGTATTTGCATGTGTGCTGACTCTGGTCGTAGGGGTAATAGGCTTGGCTTGACTAAGTTTTACAACTTCTTTTTGTTAGAATTCTTTAAAATAACAAAGGGGGGGGGAGTGAATCAGTTATTCAAGGTCCAATAATGTCCAATCCAAACTTTTTGTCAAATCCTTAATGGCATATAATTGATATTATCATGCACACAATTAAACATTAAACAATCATGAAAAGTAAACATGCATCACACCATAACACAAAGGATTTGATGACACAAAAACCCTCCAGGAATAAGAAGGTAAAACTAGAGTGGGGATGATACCCACAAAATAACTATGCAATTGATTTCAACCACTTTTGATGGTCTGCCCTAATAAAGGCCTACCCTGTTAAAGGAGATCTACACCCTATTAGGAGTGTGCCTTGTTAGAGGACTTAAGAAATTTCAACTTAGAATGTCACCCTATTAAAGGATTTACATAGAGCTATAAGGCCCACCCAAGTCCATGGGATTTAGAGTCACTTTCTTAAAAGAATCTTTTATCCCTCTCTAAGGATCTCTTTATCCTCCTCATAAGGATCTCCTGTCCTTCTCTTGAGGATATCTTATCCTTCTCCTGGGCATTCTCTATCCTTTTCCTGAGGCTTATCCACCTAGCCGTTAAGCTAACCTAGCAATGTAGGATTTCAATATCTAATACAATGGTAATAAAGTATTAGAAAGGTTTTGACCTAATAAAGATTGCAACTTTAACCTTGCAAATTTCATATCACTCTTTAGTTCCTTTCTTTGCTTGGGTTTTCTCCCTTGGAGTGCTAACAACTTGTTCACCCTTCAAGATCTATCTCCTTGAGTTCTTCCACTCATTATGCCAATGCACTCTATAGTCACTTGATCAACTCAGAGTCTTGATGCTCTATTCTTACTCATTACTATGTCCTCTTCTTGACACTTCACACTAGCCTTTTCTTGGCTTCTTCATATGACCACACTTATCACCAACTCCCTTTTGCACACACACTTGATCTCTGACTTGTAACTCCTTATATAGAAGTTTTTTTCTCCATTTCCCACTCAAATCTTAATTTGATCTGAGAAAATGATATTGTTTTCCCTCAAAATTGCTTTAGCTTCATGATAAATCCATTAGAATTCACCTTGAATTGGTTTGCATGGTTCACATGAAATTCTGTGACATCTACTCATCATCCTTATCATCCAACTAATTCACAAATTTCAATGTAACAAAACTTATTATTACTGATCTAGAAAATGTTTGACTTAACAGATAATGTAGCAACTTGGCATCATTGGTTTACTGATGCTCACCACCTTCTGTGTTACTTAGCTTCTATTGTTGTTTTATTGGCACTCAACACCTATAGCATTTCTACTTTGCTTGACACTTAAAGACTTACTCGGCATCCATTACCTTTTTCTGATGTTCGACACTTGAATAATCACTCGGCTCACACTGAAATTGAACTTGCTCAACTCTCTTAGTTAGGCTTTACAAATGACTTAGTTAAACCTTACATCTTTGATGTGTCTCAGTGTGTCCATCCTCTTAGAGTATGTCATCAATACACTATTTCATCAATAGCTTAGGTGATCCTTATACTTCATTACAACATCATAACTTCAACCTTTCTCTTAGGTGCTTTAGTTACATCTTATTGATTGCCTCCTCCTTGTCAATCAACTAATTGATAGCAGTTAGATTACTTAAGAAATTTTCATTCCTGCAAGTAGCAAGTTTGACATCAATGACAAAACAATGATTGAAAAAATTCTTTACCAGTTGCATTCTTCATTCATGATCTCGTCAATCATTTCCAACAATCTCGCTCTTTGGCATTGATGGAAAACCAAACTGATCAAATTATTGAGTTGATCAACTTAGTTACCATGAAAATTATATACATTTTCTATTTAGTATATAACTCCCTCTTTTTTTGATACAAATTGATTCCTTTGTTCTACTTCTCCCTCTTGACCACTGCATCCTTACTCTATATTCCTAATCCTTCCTTCATATCTTCTTGTTGATCAGTACCTTATCTCTTCTTAAGATTCTTACCTCTTCTGAATCTCCCTCTTTCATATACATCTCCCTCTTACTTTGTATTGATTAGTTTCTTATAAATTTCCCTCTTTGACATAAATTCCAAAGATGTAGCATCTTCAACATGCTAAATATAAGCTTTGCATCTCATGTTTTCTCCCTCTGTCACCATGCTTGTGACTGATCTGGAATTTCTATTCCTGTTGTCATCCTCATCATCATTCTTCTGATATTTTGATGATCTACTCTTATGCATGTAGGGTAGTTTCTTTTTTGCTTTAGACTACTTGAGTTAGAGGCATTACCCCCAACTTGCCTCTAAGATATTCATAAGCATCCTTGGGTAATGGTTTGGTGAAGATATCTACAATTTGTTCCTTTGTGTGAATGTATTCCATCTTCACTTGTTTGTCTTCCACCAATTCTCTGACATAGTGATACTTGATTGCAATATGCTTGGTTTTTGCATGCATTACTAGATTCTTGGATATGTGTATAGCACTTGTATTATCACAATACAGTATCACAGGTTTGGTTGCCTCTTCTTTCATTCCTTTCAATAGATGTTTGAGCCACACAATGTTTGTGCAATTGACTACTGCTGCCACATATTCTGCTTCTGTAGTGGACTAAGATGTGCATGTTTGTTTCTTGCTAGTCCAAGTAACTAGCCTTTTACCTAAGAATAATCCTCCTCCACTTGTGCTTTTCCTATCATCAATGTTGCCTCCCCAATCTGCATCTGCGTATGCATTGAGCTCAAACTTTTCATTCTTTTTGTAATATAGGCCAAAATCATCATTTCCTTTGAGATACCTCATTATCTTTTTTACTGCCATGAGATGATTTTCTCTAGGATTAGCAGAGAATCTAGCCACTATTCCAACTGCTAGTGCTATGTCCGATCTACTATGTACAACATATTATAGTTTTCCAATCATGGATCTGTACATTGTTTGATTGACTTCAGCTGATTCATCATTTTTGGATAGCTTATGTCCTATTGCCATTAGTGTGCTAACTAGCTTGGAGTCTTCCAATCCAAATATCTTGAGTATCTCTTTGATGTACTTTGATTGTGTCATGAATATTCCATGTTTTAGTTGATGTACTTGCAATCCAACGAAGAATTTGATTTCTCCAAACATAGACATCTCAAACTCATGTTTCATTTTGTCAGCAAAATTTTTCCAAAGTGCTTCCTTTCCTCCAAACACTATGTCATCCACAAAGATTTTAGATACAAGGATATCCTTACCTTCTTCTAATTTGATGTACATGTTGATGTTATCATCAGTTCTTTCAAATCCTATTTGCACTAGATACTTGTGAAGTCTCTCATACCAAGCTCTAGGGGCTTGCTTTAATCCATATAGAGCCTTGTGTAATTTGCATACCTTATTTTTGTTCTTTTCATCAACAAAACCTTCTGGTTGCTCTATGTAGACTTCCTCTTAAAGTATACCATTTAGAAATGTGGACTTTACATCCATTTGATAGACTTTAAATCCTTTGAAGGTTGCATATGCTAGTAAAGTCCTTACTCCTTCCATTCTGGCGAATGGAGCAAAAGTTTCTCCATAGTCTAGTCCTTCTTCTTGTGCATACCCTTTACAAACTAGTCTTGCCTTGTTCCTTGTGATTTCACCATTCTCATCTAACTTGTTTCTAAACACCCACTTGGTTCCAATTACATTCTTATTAGCTAGTCTTGAGACTAAGGTCCATGTCTTGTTCTTCTCAATTTGTTCTATTTCTTCTTTCATAGCATTGTACCAGTCATCATCTTTTATATCTTAAATTACTATTTTTGGTTCCATTTTGCCGAGTAGACATGTCTCACTTCTGATTCTATTCCTTGTCATTGGTATTGCCTCTTTTTTTCCAATAATTTTATCTACAAGATGTTGTCTTTTCATATATTTTTTGAATACTGGTTCTTTCCTTGTTTGCATATTGTCTCTTTTAGAATCTAAATCCTCATGCATATTTTCATCAAGTATTTGTTTATTTCCTTCATTTTGGCTATTCTTAGAATCTGAATGAACATTCTTTGTATTCTGTAGCTCGGCTTCTGAATGTGTCTGTTGCGCAACATTTACTGTCTGTGACTTAGCATATGCTAGATTTTGTTGCTGATTATCTTTCTGAGTTGCAACTTCACCATTATTAGGTATACCTTCATAACATTATACAAAGATCTTGTATTCTTCTACTTTCTTGATGTTTTCAACACTTTGAACTTTTGCAAGCTCACCGAATTTTACATTTGTGCTTTCTACTACTTTGTTAGTGTGAACATTTAAGCACTTATAAGCTTTGCTTCTAGTAGAATAACCAAGAAATGTGCCTTCCTCACTCTTTTCATCAAAATTTCCATTTCTAGACTCTTTATATATATAGCATTTGCATCTAAATATTTTGAAATGTTTTACATTAGGAGAATGCCCATACCATAATTAAAAAGGTGTTGTATTTGTACCTTTCTTGACTTGAACTCAATTGAGTGTGTAGCCTGCAGTACTTACAACTTCTCTCCAGTACTTGAGTGCAACATTTTTCTCCATCATTAAGGTCCTAGCATAGTCAATGACTAATCTATTCCTTCTTTCTGCTATACCATTCTGTGGTGGAGTGCTAGGTGTTGATGTCTGCCTTTTGATTCCTCTTTCATTGCAAAATTCTTCAAATTCTCTTGATGTGAATTCACCTCCTCTATCAGATCCGAGACATTTTAGACTCTTCCTAGTCTCTTTTTCAACTCTGGCCAAGTACCATTTGAACATTTGGAATGCATCTAACTTTTGTTTTAGGAACATGACTATCATCATCCTTGAATAGTCATCTACAAATAGCATTATGTATCTATCACATTTATAGCTTTGCACTTCAATAGGACCACACAAGTCAATATGAACTAGCTCTAATACTTCATTAGAAGTATAAACCTTACTTTTGAAAGTTGACTTGGTCATTTTCCCTAGTTGGCATTGTTTGCACATGGTGTTATCAGGCTTGTTAAACTTTGGTAGACCTCTAACTTTCTTCATTTTGCTGATGCTTATCAAATTGTCAAAATTTACATGACATAGCCTTTTGTGCCATAACCATACATCATCAATTTGAACAATGAGACAAGAAGCATCTTTCATGTCTAGGTAAAGAAAATCACTCCTAGTCTAATCACCTTTTCCTATTAGACTTCCTTGAGAATCGTAAATCTTAGCAACTCCTTTTTCAAATTCAACTTTGCATCCTATGTTGCCTAACTATGAGACACTTAACAAGTTATAATTCAGGCCTTCAACATAGTATGCATTATCACCTAATATCTTTTTAGTGAGCTTGATACTACCTTTCCCTTTGATCTGACATGGTGCATTGTTACCAAATCTAACACTATTTCCTTCATATTGAGTAAAGGAAATGAACTTACTTTTATATCCAGTCATGCGATGAGAGCATCCACTGTCTATGATCCATTTATCAGTCTTGTTCATGTAGGTTACTAGGATAGTTGCTTCATCTTCATCTGATTCATCTTTCATAGCCACATAGACTACTTCATCATCATTCTCGTCAGAGTCTTCTTCAACAATGTAACATCTTTTTCCTTTTCCTCTATAGTCCTTGTTGTCCTCTTTCTTGTTCTTGAAGTTTCCTCCATTCTTGTAATTTTTCTTTTGTGTGCATCTGGCTGCAATGTGACCAACTTCATTACAATTGAAACAAATTATTGGTAGCTTACCTTTGAATTTTCCTCTCCCTCTATGAAATCTTCTTGCTAGTAATGCCTCCAATTGATCTATATCATCTTCATCAGTGCTACTGTCACTAGATACATACTTTCCTTTTCCACTCTTTTTCTTTGTTTGCACCTCCTCGTTGTCTTTTATTGTCATCCTGGCTTTGAATGAAGATTCAAAGTTTTTTGGCTTGTAGTTATCAAAGTTGGATAGCTCAAAGGGAGTGAGTCTTCAAATTATTCCTTCAAATGACAATGTGTTGCTTGGTACACACCTTAGCTCCTAGATGGCTGAAACTCTTATAGCATAGATAGGAAGCAAAGTTCTCAAGTATTTGCTACATATTATTTCTTCTACTAACTTTCCTCCTAGGCTTCTTATGGCACTTACCACTTCTTTCATCCTTGCACCATATTTAGCAGCATTCTCTCCTTCTTCCATTTTCATGTCATCAAACTTTCCTCTTAGGCTCTCTCTTTTGGCTCTCTTGACATTATCATCTCCTCCATAGATTCTTGATAATGTTTCCTACATCTGATGTTTAGTACCACATTCTTTGATGTCATCATACTCAACATAGCTTAGTGTTGAAGCAATATCTAACATCGCTTGATTGTGCTCCTTCTTCTTGCTCATGTCATCTATAGTGAGGGGACATGCAAGGTCTACATGATCAACTATGATTGGGGTTTGTGCATAGTCACCTATTGATTTGAGGTGTAGCTTCATCAGACTTTGCCATGCAACAAAGTTGTCTTTATTTAGCTTGAGAACTTCTCTCTTGGACATCTTGATCTTCTTGCTGCTAGTACCTTGAAACAAATCTATAATGTGCTCTGATACCAATTGTTAGAATTCTCTAGAATAAGTGAAGGGGGGGGGGGGGGGGGGTGGGGGGGGTGAATCAGTTATTGAAGGTCCAATAATGTCCAATCCAAACTTTTTATCAAATAGTTAATGGCATATAATTGATATTATCATGCATGCAATTAAACATTAAACAATCATGAAAAGTAAACATGCATCACACCATAACACAAAGGATTTGATGACCCAAAAACCCTCCAGGAATAAGCAGGTAAAACTGGAGTGGGGATGATACCCACAAAATAACTATGCAATTGATTTCAACCACTTCTAATAGTCTACCTTGTTAAAGGCCTGCCCTATTAAAGGCTTTACACACTATAAGATTTGACCTTGTCAAAGGATTTCTACACCCTATTAGGAGTGTGCCCTATTAGATGACTTAAGAACATTCAAATTAGAATGCCACCCTATTAAAGGATTTACATAGAGCTGTTAGGCCCACCCAAGTCCATGGGATTTACAGTCACCTTCTCAAAAGAATCTTTTATCCCTCTCTAAGGATCTCTTTATCCTCCCCTTGAGGATCTTCTATCCTTCTCTTGAGGGTCTCTTATCCTTCTCCTGGGGATCTTCTACCCTTTTCCTAAGGTTTATCCACCTAGCTGTTAAGCTAACCTAGTAATGTAGGATTTCAATATCTAATACAATGGTAAGAAAGTATTAGAAAGGTTTTGACCTGATAAAGATTGCAACTTTAACCTTGTAGATTTCAGATCACTCTTTAGTTCCTTTCTTTTCTTGGCTTTTCTCCCTTGCAGTGCTGATAGCTTGTTCACCCTTCAAGTTCTATCTCCTTGAGTTCTTCCACTCATTATGCCAATGCACTCTATAGTCACTTGATCAACTTAGAGTCTTGATGCTCTATTCTTACTCTTCATTGTGTCCTCTTCTTGACATTTCACACTAGCCTTTTCTTGGCTTCTTTGCATGACCACACTTATGACCAACTCCCTCTCACACACACCATTGATCTCTGACCTATAACTCCTTATATAGAAGTTATGTTCTCTATTTCCTGCTCAAATCTTAATTTGATTTGAGAAAATGATATTTTTTTGTCCAAATTGCATCTTCTAGAAGTTTCATGATAAATCCATTAGCATCTGCCTTGAATTGGTTTTCATGGTTCACATGAAATTCTGTGATAGCTACTCATCATCCTTATCATCCAATTAATTCACAAATTTCAATGTAACAAACTTATCGTTACTCATCTCGCAAATCTTTGACTTAACAGATAATGTAGCAACTCAACATCATTGGTTTACTAATGCTTGTCACCTTTTGTGTTACTTGGCTTCTATTTTTGTTTTACTGGTGCTTGATACCTATAGCATTTTTTCTTTTCTCGACACTTCAAGACTTACTCAGCATCCATTAGCTTTTTTTGATGCTTGACACCCGAATAATCACTCAGCTCACACTGAAATTAAACTTGCTTAGCTCTCTTAGTTAGGATTTACAAATGACTTAGTTAAACCTTACATCTTTGATGTGTCTTAGTGTGTCCATCCTCTTAGAGTATTTCATTAATACACTATTTCATCAATGGCTTAGCTGATCCTTATACTTCATTACAACATCATAACTTTAACCTTTCTCTTAGGTGCTTTAGTTACATCTTATTGATTGCCTCATCCTTGTCAATCAACTAATTGATAGTATTTGGATCACTTAAGCAATTTTCAATGCTGCAAGTACCAAGTTTGACATCAATGATAAAAAAATGATTGAATACATTCTTTACCAGTTCCATTCTTCATTCGTGATCTCTTCAATCATTTCCAAGATCTTTTCCTTTGTCACTAGCTATGACTTTGTCTTTCTTTTCATTGACTCCATAGCAATAGGTGCTTTCTTTTCTTCTTCTCCCTTGGCATCTATAGTCTCCTCTTCTTCTTTCTCTTCCTCTTCTCCACCTTCTCCAAACTTTCCTTTTAGCTTCTTAACTAAATTATCCTTCTTGAGTGTGTAGGAAGTCTTTAATTCCATTGCAATCTTTAATTTCACCATCTCATAGTTTCCAAAGGCTTTTTTAGTCTTATCTACTTCCTCTACAAGTAGGGTTGTTATGGCTATTGAGGCTTCATCTATATTCACCTCATAACTAAAGGGTCTTAACAATCTTAGCCTTGGTGTGGCATCTTGCACAAATGTGTAGTCAACATCAACAAGAAAACATACATCATTATAATATTTCTCCACTAAGGAAACTAGAATCTTGAGTCTCTGCTTCATTGATTTCTTAAAATCGTCAAAGTAACTAGTCATTATTTTCAAAGTTTTCTCCTAATTTCTCAATGTACTCATTAATTTGCACTACAATTGATCTGTTTGTCTTCCATCTTACTATACCAAAAAAGGGAAATGTATTCTGTACATAAAAGAATATACAATCTAGTATAGAACCAAACTTGCACTATGCACTCTTGGTTTGCCTTATAGCTCCAAGGATCTCCATAAGTTATTGTAGCTAAAGTTTTTCTAGATCATATGTATGATCTTTCTTGACAATTTTATAACCAACATCCTTAGCTATGTAGGGTACACTATTCAATCTACTGGATTGATATAATTTGAGTGAGATTACCCTTAAAACAAATTTTAGCAATGGATCAGTGATGGTATCTATGGTCATACCTCTCTTATTCTAGACTGGTCCAGTATTTTTCTCAATTACTTCCTTGGAATCACTCCTAAGTGTCTTTGGTCGATCTAAGATTTGGTAGCCAGTAACCCTATGAATTATTCTCTTAGTTATTTTGATCGATACTCCTTCCAGCCACAAGGAACCATCATGAATTTGACTTAGCACAATTCTTATCCACTTAGTCTTAAATACATTTAGAAAATCTAGGACTCGTGTCAAACCCTTTTTATCAACAATTTTGAAATCCTCCTTCAAAACACCATTTTCACACAATCTATTACACACACCTCTTATCTCCATGTCACCAATACTTCCTATCTTGCAATTATAGCATTTCCTCACATCTTGCACCATTATCACATTCAGTAGGATCATTGACAATGTGCTAGAAGGGTCTTTTTTATAGGCTATGTTAGGAATAACCTTAAATACATGTTGCTTTACTTCATTACTAACTAGTTGAATATTTAAAACTTTTTTTCCTTCAATATTTTTCAAACTAGATGCCATCTTGTCAAACTAGGGTTTAAGAAAATTGAAACTACATAGCTCGACTTCTAACAAATACCTTTGAAATTTTTCAAACTAGTGATGAATCTCTACGCAAGTCTTCTATAATCACTTTTGACAAATTTGAGGTCCCTACAAGCTCTTCTTTCTCTTTCTTGATTTCTAAATGATGGAAAATGAGCTCAAATTGATCATATACCCTTCAAAAACCTTGCATTTAATGCTAAATGCTTATACAGCTATAAGCTCGACAATAGCCATTTTTGGGTTCACTTGGAATCCATTGATGTTTCCACCACTTGTTAGCTACTATGAGCTCAATATCAACTGGATAGTTTGGTAGCTTGACATCAACTAACATTCCACTTAGCACATATAGGAAACTTTTCATACTCAACAACAACATGAAAAATTTAAAGATTTGTCTTAAATTTCTAACACCTTGCATCTTTATTTATGCTAATTTATTCTTTTCAGTGCGATCTCCTTTTCAAATTGATGTATGATATAACGTTTAAATATCAGTCCCACATACCTCTTGTTTTCCTAATTTGATGAGCTATGATCACTTGACCCATTGGGTGAAGTGATCCCTTCTCCATTTGATGTGTTGCAAACATCTTTCTTTTTCCATGTTTTGCTCATCTCATCTTTGATTTGTTCAACATTTGCCTTGTCTTTACCTTTATCAAATTCACAACTTGGTGCCTTTGGCCTAGTTGGACAATATTTACTGATGTGACCCATCTTCAAATAGCTAAAACATGTGGTTTGACTTAACCACCTTTTTTAGTTACCACTAAAGTGTGTCCTAATGTAGTTCTTAGGAACATGTCCATATTTTTGACAATAATGACAGCTATATCTTGTATTATAATTCCAATTATAAAAGTTCCCATTGTTTCTTATCTTTGTTGGCTTGTTTGATGACCACATGGATTTGGTTCTGCATTCAAAGGATCTATGTCTATACTTTTGATAGTTGTAGCAATAACCATCAAATCTTTGTTTATGCATGATCTTGGTTTTACATTCATGTGCCTGATGGCCTTGCTTTTGCACTTATGACAATGAATCATGTTCCTAGGCTTGACATTCTGATTTGTAGTTTTTCTTGCACACATATTAGCAGTATGTCCTTTATTACAACAATTATGACAAGTAGGTTTGGAGTTCTTACCTTAAATATTCCTTTCTTTAGCAACTTTGAATGATTCTCCTTCTTTAGTGCTTGCATAGCCCAGTCCTAATGTATCATTGTTATGTCTAGGGGATTTCAACAATTGCTCAAAGTATTTGATGGCTTCATTTGGCTTATTAAAACTTCTAGCAAATTTGTTTTCTCTCCTCAGGTCACTTTGCAATTTCTCATTCTACAAATTCAATATAATTATCTCAATGTTCTTGACATTTAATTCATAGTTGGCATTCATCATTTCACTTAGAGTATCCAATTGCATGTTGGAGATCTTGGTCAACTCTGTTGACATTTCTTCCAATATGTTGGTCATAATTCTTTTGTCTCCTTCAATCATGGCTTTGTCTTCTATAGATTTCTTCTTTAGTTTAGTCACCTCACATAGTAGTATAGCTTGTGATTCTTGCTCTAACTTGAGATTTTTGATTTCCTTAGCTTGGATTCTATTCTTTTCTAGCTTGGTAGTGTCTATCTCTTTGTATAGTGTGCCATTCTCTACAATAGCAATATCTTTCCTTCTCTTCAAGGATTTATTTAGTTCATCTCTTGCCTCATTTAGTTGATGTAATATGAGATGTATTTCAATCTCCTAGTTTTCAATAGTCTTTCCTAGCTTGTAGACTTCCATTTCTAGATCTTCCCTCAAAGTTGCAAAGCTTCTCTTTCAGAGAACTAGGCTTTGATACCAATTGTTGTAATTATAAGTGAAAAGAGTAAACTAAAGGGGTGGGGGGGGGAATCAGTAGTTTAAGCTTGGATCCATAAAAATTTCACCATTCATTCACCACATGGATTAACAAGTAAGCTAAAATAACATGTAAAATATTTGCATCTGAAATGTATAACCATGTAAGCATTCACACATAACACTAGATATGGTCACCCATAAACCCTCTAAGTGAAAAGGTAAAATTGGGGTGGGGATGACACCCATAAATCTTCACTACTATAATAGTAAAGTGTATCTAATGAAAGGTGCAATTATTTGACCATGAAACATGATCTACCTATGAAAGGTCTACCCTATTAAAGGTTTACAAAGTCTATTAGGTCTCACCTTGTTAGAGGATCTCAACACCCTATTAGAAGTGTACCTTATTAGAGGACTTCAATCTTACAAATAAGTAAGCACCCTATTATAGGATTTTATATAGCCTATTAGGACTACTCTGTTAAGAGATTTAACTGAAATCACCTATTAAAATGTCTTAGCATAGATCTTATGATTGGCACTTACTTTCCTAATAACAGATCATTTCTATACAATGTCTAATTGATCCTTCACGATTAGATGTCTTAATGTTGTTTCCTTTTCTCTACCCTTTTTTCTTCTCTAACTGATTCTAAAATTCACTCTTTCTTCTAAGTTACCTTGAATGTTGTACAAACTATCTTGTTCCCTCCTCCAATTTGATCACTCACCCATAAAGATTTTAGTGCTTCATCTTCCTTAAGAAGACTTAGGTGGCTTGGTATTAGGTATGAACCTATGGCTGAGATTCATAAATAAACTTTCCTTTTATTCTGATTGGTTGCATGTAATTGCATAGGGAATCCAAATATAGATTCTTCCTTATCTCCATAATATAAAAATATGATCTTAAGTCAGCTCAAAAATGGTTTACATAGATATTTTTTCTATTACAAACAAATATGTCGAAACTGTGTCACTTGGCATATGAAGTCTTTGATGCTCAACATGCATTATTCTTTATACTGTGACTCGACACCTACACTACTCAACATCCACTATTTACTTAGCTCTTGAATCACTCGACATGGTTTATCTACTCACACCATGAGTGACTCAACACTCATTGCAACTCGACATGGTCTAATATTTACATGTTGTGCTTGGCATGTATTACTAGTTTTGCATGAATTGAGTAAATGGCTTAAGTCTATTGACACTTGTCAAAACCAATATGAGATAAACAAACCCTTGAGGTTGACTAATCCTTGAATAGTTATTATTTTATATTTATTACATAAGGTCACCTCAAATTATATTATTAGGGAGCCTAAATTTAGGAGCTCTTTACTTTCAAATCATAGCTCCAATTTGCAACAATAAGTACTTTTTAGAAATGAAAACTCCTAATCTACAACAACCTAATTACATTAGCACTATGAATTAGGGTTTGACCTTGTTCTAGAGCCTCTATGGCTCTCAAAATTGAGCTTAGATATTTCAAAAAGAAAAAACTAAATAATTTATACAATTGATATGTTATGACAATCCAACTCCACTAGGAGGATAAAATAACTATGATGAACCTCCACTTACGAAATCAAAACATTCTGAGCTTGTATGACCCTCTTACTAAAAATAACAAGTTTTCATCTAGTAAATCAGTATTTAAATATCCCTTATTGAAAAGATAAAAAGACAAAAATATTTTTGGTGGATGCAAGATTGTCCTTACAGCCAAGATGCTCCTCCAATAGATGCTCATCAAAGTTTAAGAAGTGAGCTTGTCACATCTTAGGTGTTTAGTGAATAACTATGGATTTTAACATCCTCCCTTGAACATGCCAGGATGAATCTTTTATTGAATGCCCTTTCCATATGAGCAAATACTCTTCAAATATCTTATACCTTGCGCTTCTACCAAAATGATTGTCAAGTATCTCCTTAACATCCTTCATATATGAAGTAGTTTCCAAAAAAGTCCACTTAACTTCTATTACCTCATCTTTAATGGCTCCATTATGGTACTCTATCAAATTTGAAATATTAAATACTAGTGAAATATTTCTAGTTCAATAGTTGACTCTACTTTATAGGTGCTTCATGAATCATTCTCTTTCACTATCTTGCATGGTAAAAAATTCTTCATTTTCAACATGTTATAAGTACCTAATGGAAATATACCATTTATTGAATAAACTTATGATTTCTTCTCTAACCTACAATTCCATATACTTCTTTCTCTCATCTATTTTATCCTTGTATTATGTACATAATTCCTCACCACCTCATGGATATTCTTTAGGTTCCTTGCAAAATCCTCAAATTTAGCACTACTTGTCTCTCTTCTATATTAATTCCTCAATTTAGAAGAATTTCAAGGACTACTTCCATATACAATCTTGATTGGTGATTTACTAGTACTACATTTGACATAATTTTTGTACTCAAGTTCTATCTATAGTAAATTTAGCTCATCCTTTTGGCTTATCTCCAACCAAACATCTTATCAAATTCCCTAAAATCTTACTCACCATATCTATGTATCCATCACTCTATGGATGATGTAATAAGATCACCTTCAAATCTCTTTTCTATTTCTTCCACATTGTGCTACATAACAACCAACAAACTTGGTATCTTGATCTATGACATTAATATGATCCTTTTTAGATCATAAAATTTTACCAATTCTGTTAAAAAAATTTGGGACATGAATAACATCACCAGTCTTCCTTTAGGGAATGAAATGCACCATCTTTAAAAGGATATCAACCTCTACAAAAATTGAATAATGCCCTTGTTGAATCCTTGGTATTTAACCAATAACTAAATCCATGTTAACATCCTCTCATGACATCTCTAGTATGGGTAATCATGTTGATAAAACCTTGTATTCTACTTCACTCCTTTTTTCATCTAACTTACTATACAACTTTGTACAAAATTCTTGACATTTTTTAGTAACTATGGTGAATAATATTTTTTAGTAACCAAAGCAATGATTTTATCTCTACCAAAATGTCTACAGAATCCTCCACTATGCTTCTCCTTGATGATATTCCCCCTTATATAACTCCATGAAATATGCAACTTACTTCCCTTGAATAGCATACCGTCATGGATGCTGAAATACGACCACTTTATCCTATAAAGTATAATAGGATATGTACAAGCTTTCCAAGTTTTTCAAAACTAAGGATACTCTAGATACAAAATCTTGAGTCCCTTGAACCCAACCACCTCAATATGCACCTCAATCATTTTCAAATGCCTCTAAATCAAATTTCATTTACTACTCAAATATTGCAAAGCTTGAAGATCAATACACAAAACAAACTCCTTAGGAAGAAGATAAGTTTTATACTTTTGTAATGTCTTAAATACAACTAAAAATTCTAGATCATAAACTTATTATTTTGTATTTGACTCATTTAACTTCTCACTAAAATAAGCAATGGGTGTGCACTCTTCATTCAAAAAAACTCCTATTATGTTACCACTAGCATCCTAGTCTACCTAAAACTCTTAATAGAATATGAAAGTACAAAAATGGGATATTTGGTAACTTCTAGTTTCACCAAATTAAAATTCTTATCTTCTCATGTAGTCCACTTAATTTCTTTTCTATCCCCTCTCATTATTTCAGTCAAGGATACACAGATGCTTCTAAAAAACTAGATAAACATCCTATAAAAGCTAGTCTAACATTAAAATATCTAACTACCATTTCACTTCATCAAGTAGGTCATTTGATGATCGAATTCACTTTCTCAAGGTCCAGTTTTAGACCTATCAAAGCTACAAATCCAAGATACACTAGCTCCTTTACAAAACTATAATTTTTCTAATTACTCAACAACTTATCTTTTCTTATACATTGTCAAACATTGATCCTCTAATTTCTTACTAAAGATCAAAATATCATCTATGTAAACAATAAAAAACTTACGCAAAATTTCTTCAAGTGCTATATTCATGAGCTACATGAAGCTGCTCAATGCATAGACTAGCCTAAAATGCATAACTAACTACTCATACAATCCTTCCTTTGTCTTGAAGTTTTTCTTCTATTCATATCTTTCTATGATCTAAATAAGATGATATCCACAATTCAGATCTATCTTTATGAAATAAACAACTCAACTCAAACAATCCATAATATCATCCATTTATGATATGGAAAATATGTACTTGTTTATGATCTTATTTATAGCCTTACATTTTTTACACATTCTCTCTTCTTCATTCTTCTTTGGTGCTAATATTTTAGTTACAACACATGGATGTAATCTCTCTCAAAACAACACATTAAAGTAATGGGAATCTTCCTCAAATCAATTCCTCCCTATGCTTGGCCTCAACACATTAACGTAATGAGAATCTTCTCCTTGTTAGCTTTTACATGACTTGGTCTAATAGGGTTTTGATGAATTTTTTTTTTGTATACTCTTAAACAAGTCTTCTTGCTTGCTTTAACCCTTATATTTTCTTCAAAAAACAAGCTCATAATAAATGGGATTTAATTGTCACTTCAATTTAGGTATCATCTTATCCCATTTTGTAATTTTTTCCTTCCCTCTTCTATTTCACTTCAATTAAATTTCTTTCCACCAAATCCTCACATGACCCTTAGTTTGGCTTTTGAAAACTTAGCCCTATAAAGATTATCCATATCTTAATACTTAAATTATTTTTGTAATTTATTTATCCAATCTATCAATTTGACTTGGTTAGGATTTTGCAGAAATATGGGAACCTCAAACATAAAAGGAAGAAATATAAATAATTTTGGGTGATGTGAAATTTCCCTTAGACCAAGGATGCTCTTGCATCACAAACCTAGGATAATTTTAGAAGAGACCCTATCATGTTTAAGATGTTTAGAGGAAATCTAAGATGGTTCACCTCCTCCCTTGCAATCCAAGATGAATACTCTTTTGGATGCTATTTTTGTTTGACCAAACAATCTTCAAATATAGAATTCCTTGTTCTTCTACTAACACATGAATATCAAATATCTCCATATCCTTTAAATATGATGTAGCTTCTAGGATACAATGTTGTACTTATATGACCTCATCCTAAATACCTCTATCTAAAGACTCTGTCAAATATTGAATGTAAAATTCTAGTAAAATATTTATTTCAAAAAGTAAGTCTACTTCATAAGTGTTTCCTAAATCATTCTCTTTTAGTATCTTGCATGGTCCAAACTTCTTCATTTTCAACTTGTTATGTGTACTTACTTGACATGTCTTATTCCTCCAATGAACTATGACTTCATCTCGAACCAAAAACTCATTGTGCCTCCTTTTCTCATCTACCTTATCCTTATATTTTATATTCATCTTTGTAATGTGCTTCCTCACCTCCTCATGGATATTCTTTAGGTTCTCTAAAAAATCTTCAGTTTTAGCACTACTTATCCCTCTTTAATCTAAATTCCTCAATTCAAAAGCATTTCTACAACTAATGTCGCCTGATTAGTCCCCAAGTGGGAGATTGGTAGATTGTGGTGGCTAATCAATAAAGTACTATACATACTTCATAAATTATTTGGGGTTTAGGGCCAATGTTGTGGCCAACATCTGGCCGACATTATGGCTAACATATGGCTGACATGTTGTAACCCTAAAGCAGCATAAAATTACTTGTATAAAAGGGCTTATGGTTAGGTATTTTCATTATAGTTGTGATGCAAAATTGGTTCTTGCGATGGTATTGAGCTATAATGGATTACAAATTGTAATTAGGTTATAATCACTAGATCATAGTAATATCAAACTTGCTATTTGGTGGATGTAGCCCAAGTTTTGGATAAACCATGTTAAATCTTAATGTCTTGTGTTCTTTTCTGTGTGATCTATTATTTTTTGTTATTGGTTATATTTTCATATAATTGTTATTTCTATCCATGATTTAATCCTAATGAGTGGTATTCAAGCCTGGTTCTTTTTTTAGTTATCCTCTATAGGAAAGTCTCACAGTTGAGTGGGAGTCTCATGGTTGAGTGGGAGAGATGGCAGATGAGGGTAAGCTAAGGGTTGACATCTTTAATGGGTAGAACTTCCAGTTATGGAAGATGCAAATGGAAGACTATCTTTATCAAAAGGATTTATGGAAGCTATGAGAAGGAAAATCCAAAAATCAGGGATCTATGTCAAATGATGAATGGGATCTTTTGGATAGAAAGGCACTTGGAAGCATTTGATTATGGCTAGCACCATCAGTGGCATTTAATATTACAAAAGCAAAGACACCAGAAGAGTTGATGAAAACCCTAGCAACATTGTATGAAAAGCCCTCCACTTCAAACAAGGTATTTCTCATGAAGCATTTATTTAATATGAAAATGGTAGAAGGTGGATTTGTTGTAGATCATTTAAATGAGTTTAATACTATTACTAGTTAGTTATCTTCTATGGGTATCAATTTTGATCAATAAATTAGGGCTCTCTAGATTTTGTGTTATTTGCTTGAAAGCTGGAATGGTTTGGTAATGGCTGTGAGTAATTATGTTCCTAGATCTAGTACCTTAAAATGTGAAGATGTGATTGGTGTTGTTTTGAGTGAGGAAACTTGTAGGAAAACTTTAGGTGGATCTACATCAAGAAGTGCTTTGAATGCACAAAGCAAGGGAAAAAAAACTAAGAGAGGAAGTAACTCTAGAAATCATCAAAAATCAAGAGGAAAGTCAAAGGGGAGGAGCTCTCAATCAAGAGGATTAAATGATTGTTGGTACTGTGGGAAACTAGGTCATAAAAAGAAAGATTACTAGAATTGAAAGAAAAATGAAGGAGATAAATTAGATGGAGACAAGGAGGCAAATGTGGTAAGTGAAAAATCCAAAGAGAATGCTTTGCTTCTATCTTTAGAAAGTGTTGATGATTCATGGGTTTTAGATTCTAGTGCTTCATTTCATGCTACACCTCATAGAGGTTATTTCATTGATTATGTCTAAGGATATTTTGGGCTTGTTTATTTGGGGGATAATGAACCCTATCAGATTTTTGGAAAGGAAAACATTAAGATTAAGTTGCAAAATGGGAATCATTGTCTACTACATGAGGTAAGGCATGTTCCAAGGCTGAGTAGGAATTTAATTTTAGTAGGGAAACTTAGTGATAAGAGTTGTGTAGTTACTTTTAATGATAAAAATTGGAAGGTTTCAAAAGGTTCCCTTGTAGTAGAAAAAGGTGTAAAAGTAGGCACCTTATATCTTTGTACAGGTCATATTGTTCCTTCTACTTTAATTGTTTATGAGAAAAATGAATGTTCAGGAATAATTGTTGTAGTTGAGTAGGGAGAACAAATAGCTACTATAGATTCTGATACAACACTGCGGCATAATAGACTTGGGCACATGAGTGAGAAAGGTATGAAATTGCTTCATTCAAAGAAATTTTTATTATGTCTGAAATGTATTAATATGGATTTCTCTAAAATTTGCATGTATGGAAACCAAAAGAGAGTGAGTTTTTTGAAGACTAGGAAGGAAAACAAAAAGGAGAAATTAGAGCTTGTGCGTACCGATGTATGGGGACCAGCTTATAGGCTCTCATTATTATGTTACATTTATTGATGATGCAACAAGAAAGGTATGAGTTTATCTCCTTAGACAAAAATCTAATGTATTTCAAACTTTTAATAAATGAAAATTCTTGGTTGAAGATGAGACTAGTAAGAAATTAAATGTCTTAGGTCTGATAATGGTGGTGAGTATTGTAGTCATAAATTTGAAGACTATTTCTCTACTAATGGTATTCATAGATAGAAAACTATTCCAAGGACTCCACAGGAAAATAGAGTGGCTGAACATATGAATAGGACTATAATGGAATGTGCAAGGAGCATGAGCTTGCATGTTGGGTTGCTATTACACATGTGGGCAGAGGTTTTAAATATTTCTATATATTTGATTAATAGAGGTCCCTCTACTCCCTTGGGTTATGGTATTCCAAAGGAAGCCTGGATTGGTAAGAAGGTGAGTTATTCTTTTCTCAAGACCTTCGGTTGTGAAGTTTTTTCTCATATAAACTCTAAAAATAGAACCAAGTTGGAAGCTAAATCAAAGAAATTTGTATTTGTTGGATATGGGATTAATGAATTCGGTTATAGGATTTGGGATTTTGAAAATCATAAAATTTTAAGAAGCAAGGATGTCATATTCAATGAGAAAGTGTTGTACAAAGATTTGTTGTAGTAACATGAGAAGAAAGAAGATGATTATATAGTGTTGGATGATACTTCAAAAGCTGATGTTCTAGCCATTCCTCATTATGTTCAACAACTACAACAAAAACTACCACACACACCGGTGAAAGTTAGATAGTCAACATGGAAAATTAGACCTCCACAAAGATTTTCTCCTTTTTTGTATTCTATTTTACTAACTGATGCTGGTGAACCTAAATTTTATGATGAAGCTATGGAAGTGGATACTAAGATTTAGCAGGAGTCTGCAATGAAAGATGAAATGGACTCTTTCTTGAAGAATAAGACATGAGATTTGTGTAACTTGCCTACAAGTAAAAGAGCTTTATAGAATAAGTGGGTTTACAGGTTGAAAGAAAAGGAAGGAGGTAAGAAAAGATTTAAAGCCAAGTTAGTTGTAAAAGGATTTGCATAGAAAAAGGGAATTGATTTGATGAGATATTTTCTCATGTTGTTAAGATGACTTCTATCTATACTATTTTAAGTCTTGTGGCTAGTGAATATTTTCATTTAGAGTAGCTTGATGTTAAAACAACCTTCCTTCATAGTGATTTGGATGAAGAAATATATATGACTCAACCATAGGGTTTTGAGGTCAAAGGTAAGGAGAACTTAGTGTACAAATTGAAGAAAAGTTTATATGGCATGAAGCAAGCACCTCGACAATGGTATTTGAAATTTGATAGTTTTATGCATGAGCATGGCTATAGTTGGTGTGATTCATATTATTGTGTTTATTTTAAGAGGTTGGATGATGATAGCTGCATTATTTTAAGTTTATATGTTGATGATATGCTTGTAACTAGGTCTAACATGGATCATATTAAGTGGTTGAAATGCCAATTAGCACATGGATTTCCTATGAAGTATTTGGGGTAGAAAAAAAATACTTGGTATGAAGATTTTTAGAGATAGGAAGAATAGAACATTGATGCTATATCAGGTTGATTATGTTGAGAAGGTGTTGCACCGTTTCTCTATGGAGAATTCTAAATCTGTTAGCACACCTTTACCTAGTCATTTGAGGTTGACTAAGGAGATGTGTCCCAAGACACAAGAAGAGGAGGATAAGATGTCCAAGGTACCCTATGCTTTAGCTATAGGAAGCTTGATGTATGCTATGGTATGTAATAGGCTAGATATTGCACATGCAGTGGGATTCGTTAGCAAGTATATGAGCCATCCAAGAATTGAGCATTGGAATGCAGTCAAATGGATTCTTCGATATTTGAGAGGAACATCTAATAAGTGTTTACACTTTGGGGGCTCTACTACTAATTAATAGGGCTATGTTGACTCAGATTTGGTAGGGGATATTGATACCAGGCAGAGTACTACAAGTTATGTCTTTACTGTTGGTGGGGCAGCCATGAGCTAGGTTTCTCGATTACAGAAGGTTAATGCTTTAGCCACTACAGAGGTAGAGTATGTTGCTACTACAGAGGTAGCCAAGGAGATGATATGGCTTCATTTCTTCTTAGAAGAACTAGGACATTCTCAGAAGGATAATTATTTGTTCACAAATAGTTAGAGTACCATCCATCTTGAAAGAATTCAGCTCTACATTCAAAGACCAAACACATATAGTTGTGGTACCATTTTATTCGGTAAATTTTGGAGGATGGAGAGTTAAAGCTAGAAAAGATACATACAAATGATAATCTAGTAGATATGTTGACAAAGGTAGTAACAAGGGAGAAGTTGAACTCCCCTTCAACTTTGGTTGGTCTTCTAGACTGACCATGAATCAATGAATAGCATAGTCTAGGGTGGTTTGATCTAGTGGGAACCCCATGTGGTAGTGGTATAGCTACTAGATCAGTCTCCAAGTGGGAGATTATTGTTTAGTGTGGAGCTTGATTAGTCCCCAAGTGGGAGATTGTTAGATTGTGGTGACTAATTAGGAAAGTGTTGTACATGCTTCATAAAAAAAATTTGGGTTGCGGCCTATGTTGTGGCCGACATATGGCTGACATGTTGTAACCCTAAAGTGGCATAAAATTACTTGTATAAAATGGCTTAGCGTTAGGTATTTTCAATATAGTTGTGATGCAAAATTGGTTCTTGCGATAGTATTGAGCCGTAAAGGATTACAAATTGTAATTAGGTTATAATCATTGGATTGTAATAATATCAGACTTACTATTTGGTGAACGTAGCCCAGGGATTGGGTGAACCGCGTTAAATCTTGGTGTCTTGAGTTATTTTCTATGTGATTTACTATTTTTTGTTATTGGTTATGTTTTCATGTAATTGTTATTTCTATCTTTTGTTTAGTCCTAACAACTAATACCATATACAATCTTGAATGGTAATTTACAAGCGCTCTAATTAATATAATTATTGCCTATAAACTCTTCATGTAGTTAAATAAGCTTATCCTTCTGGCTTATCTCCACCCAAACATCTTGACATATTTGATTGATTCCTATTTACTGACTCTTTATATCTATTAGTCTATGGATGATGTGATGAGTTAAACTTTTAATCTATCTTCAATTTCATCCACACTTTGCTCTGGAAAAACCCAACAAACATGGTATCTCAACTTAACACTATAATCCATGGTAGACCATATAGGCTTACTACTCCAAAAAAAAGTTTATCCACATGAAAAATATCACTACTCTTCTTGCATGAAATGAAATGCACTATCTTGAAAACACTATCAACCACTATAAAAATAAAATCATTCCCTCTTTGAGTTCTTGGTAAACAAAGAACTGAATCTATGCTGACATCTTCCCATGACATCCCTGGTATAGGTAATGGATGATACATCCCTATATTCTTCTTCACCCCTTTTTCCATCTGACATACTCTAGAACTTTAAACAACTTATTTACATCTTTCTACAACTAAGGACAATAATAATTCTTAGTAACCAAAGAAATGATTTAATAACTACCATAATGTCAACACAATCTTCCAGTATGATTCTCATTGATGAGATTATCCCTTATAGAATTCTATGGAGCATATAACTAGAATTCTTGGAGTAGAATATCATCATGAATGATGAAATACAACCCTTTAATCATGTTAACTATATCAATTTTTTATTAGCTTCCCATGCTTTATCAAAATTAAGATCCTCAAGATACAATCTCTTAGGGTTTCTTGAATCCAACCACCTCAATATGCATCTTTGTCAGCTATTTTTTTTTCTTGCTAAGAGAATAAATGAACCTATTATCCTTCTAACTCTTATGTTTCAAAATAAAAGTGTAACTATACATAAAATAACCCATTTTAAATTCCTCTAATTCAATTTTCATTGACTATTCAAATATTGCAAAGCTTGTTGATCAATATATAGAAAAACACTATTTGTTTCTTCACAAAAGTACACTTCTTCAAATTGTCCAAGAAATTTTATTTCCTCAACTTCTCAACCACCCCACAGTAATGCATTATATGATCCTCCAATGTCTTATTGAAGATCAAAATATCATCTTAGTTAAAAATTATAAACTTACCTAAAAGAAAATTTAGGATGACATTCATGAACTGCATGAAAGTTTCTGGTGCTTTGCTTAGTCCAAAAGGCATGACTAACCACTCATATAGTCCTTCCTTTGTCTTGAAGGTAGCATTCCATTCATCTCCTCCTCCAATCCAAGTATTATGATATCCACTCTTGAGGTCTTTCTTTGTGAAATACACAAAGCCATTGTAACAATCCATAATATCATCCATCTCTTATAAGGGAAATATGTACTTGATTATGATCTAATTGATATTCTTAGATTATATACCCATCCTATATTATCAATCTTTCTTTGGTGCTACTCTTTTGGGTACACATGTGGACATATATTCTCTTGAACAAGAACTTTCTATAATGAATCTTGCACTTTTCTATTCAAATATTCACTTTGTGTTGGTGTCATTTTGTGCTCTCCCTTGTTTTGAAAATTGCCACTTGGATTCAAGTCCATCTAATGACTAATCTTTCTTACTAGTGGTAATCCATTGGAGGCATTATTAGATATGATATTCTTAAATTCATTCAATAAATCTACAACATTTATAAATACATCTTCTACTTCTTCTTTACTCTCATTTATAATTATAGAAAAGCACATAATCTCATGCCTCATACCTTTTAGGAACTTCCCTCAATCAATTAAATATAGTGTGGGGGTCTTGCATACATTTTTTAAAATTCCTTTGAATGACTTCAACTTATGTTTCATTCTATCCTTTATTAGAGAAATGATGTTTTCATGAACATAAGATACAACACACCTATCTAACTTGTTGCAAATGAAGAGAGTCACTAAGACGGGAGTGGTGAATTAGTTACCATGAAAACAATTCCTACTTCCTAGATGTAAAATCAAACTTTTCATTGACAATGCAATACTTTATCTAGATTAGTTAAAACTATGTTCTTTTTGTAACTTGGTTAACAAAGTAGTCTTTTGATTATTGATATATTTTAATCTTTAGTAACTTATTTAAATAAAAATGAAGCATACATCATAAAGAAAATAACACGAACAAAGATGATACTAAGATTTAACATGGAAACCTGATTTGGGAAAACCACCATGCAACTAGTTATAATATTTTTCACTCTTGTGAAGTTAGCCCTATTAGGAGCCAACCATATTAAAGGTTACAATATATACTGTTAATTATGACCTAGTTAGAGGATTTATTTTACCATAATAAGATTTTCCTAGTTAAAGATCCTCAAATACTTTAGTCTTGAAATGTCACCTTGTTAAAGGATTTACAATTTAGCTGTTAAGTCAACTCTTTTTGGAGATTTCTTCACTGCTATAATGGTTAGAAGGTAACAATAATTTAAGCTAATTTATGAAGAAACTTCTTTTGAATATTCAAATCTCTATTTTTACTTGACCTTTGGATCCTTGATGGTCAAAGTATTCTTCGCTTCTTATCTTCTCCACATACCTAGTCTTCCTTTTTCTTCGATCACATATCCATATTTATTTACTTCCACATGCACTTATTTATTTTACTTCTTGACTTGTCTTATATATCATAATCTTTTCCAAGTTTTCTTGAATAAATTTTCAAATATTCATCAAACATCCAACTAGTTAGCCTAAATTAGTCAATTAATTAACAAGTGTAATCTGTTGATACTTAGTTAATACTAGGATTAACCACTTGATCAATGTTGTGATTCCTTTATTGCCTAACTACTCAGTTAACATTGTGATTTATTCATTTGTTAACTTTACTTGGATAGTACTATGATTCCTTCATTGATCAAGTGCTCTATCATTATTGATTGTGCTTGGTTAATACTAATATTTGAGCAACATCAATGACAATGTACAATTTAATGAATTCTTTTGAATAATATCCTTGTTTGACATTCATGACAAAACAACGTGTCAACAATACAATGATAAAAGTAATAGAAATTAGATAATATCTTTAGTTTGATTTAGATTCTCATCCATATACACTCCCTTTGTGATTCTACTTGGATTTGTCTCAGTAGCTTCGAATGAATTCTCCCTCTTTCATCAATCATCACTTTTCTTTCATTACTCTCCCTCTATGCTATATATTCTCATCATCTATATACTTTCCCTCTTAATATGCTAAATTCTCCCTCTTTGACATGAAATGCCAAAGGATACATACTTTGTATCTACTATGTACCTTTTTTACTAAGTCATATGCAATATGTTCTGAATTTCACACCTAAAGTATGACAATCTACATAGACTTAATAGATCTTCAATGAAGCTTGGTTGATGCAACACCATCTTGTGCATTAGTGAGCATCATATAGGGGAATATCCCCTAGTTTACCTCTTAGATACATAAATACATCCTTAGCTAATGCCTTAGTAAATATGTATATTATCTACACCTTTCTATTCACATATTCAAATCTTACCTCTTATTTTTGAACCAATTCCTTTAGGTAAGATAGTTGATTGCAAAGTGTTTTTTCTTTGTGTGCATCATAGTGTTTTTGGATATATTGATTATACTTGTGTTATAAAAATAGATAATAACTAGTTCCTTGATTACCTCCTTCATCCCTGACATATGTTAGAATAGTTATGTCATGTCCAAAATACAGGGCAAAAACACGAACAATTTTTTAAAAAAAAGTGATAATAAGATTAAATGTAATGCATATGTATTCAAATAGAATTACTTAACCTCTTCATACTCAAGTATAATTATGAAATTTAAGTACCAACCAAATACAAATTTTCTTAACATATCTTAAACTTAAATTGCATAACTTAATATATATCACCATGTTATCTAATTAACCTTAATCAAATGAATATGATTTCGAAACATAAGAATGGTACAAGAAGGTGAAACACCATTTAATCCATTTTTTGATACACACATACATATAATTTAATTACAAGAATAAAATCATATGGAAGACTACTACTTTTTTGTTATAATTGAACCACCTAATTCAAAGGCTCCATCAAGAAATAACCAGGAAGAAAACCCGACATCATAGCCATTTCCACAATAAGTTTAAAAATAACATTTGTACATAGGATTACTATCTCAAGGAGAGATCTCCTAGCATATTTGAATTTCAATAACATTCTAAATTTCCTTCTTGGCTCCTCAATAGGGAAACCATTATGCAATCTACAAGACATCAAGATGATCATGGGGAGAATGAAAATTGACCAGGAGACAACCAATCTTAACATGAAGACAATTTCAAACATTCACTCCCATTCAGGTTTGCACAACAACTTCTTCATTAAACTAGACTAGGGAGAAGGTGGATTTTTCCAATAGGAGATGTTAGCCAGAACACCATAACGCTATAATCACAAGAACTTCCGTTCTTCAATTTCATAAATTTTAAAACTCAAAACATGGTTTGTACTGACGAGTAGGGGCCCATAACACCCTACTCTCTCCCTCTCCTCATCCTAAGGAGAGACTCTGCATTGTTGGAGTCCAACTAAAGACCTCCTCCTATACATGGCAACTTTTTTCCTATTTGAGGGTGAGTAATGCCAATACAACCCATATAATCCCTTAAAAAATCAAAGTAAAATACAAAGGAAAAACATTTAAGAAAATCCATTTTAATCCCTCCCAAACATATTCAACAAACACACCAACATACATATGCAAACAAAATGACTTAAGCATGAAACACAACATGAACAACATGAGCTGAGGGATTCCTATGTTCACAATAAGGTTATGGAAATTCAGCAATTTGAGATGAGCTTCCCTTCCTTCTCCTTCTCCTTCAATCTTGAATTCCTTTCTAAAACTATGTCATGCCCAAAAAAATGGGTAAAACACACACAATTTTTTTTTTTTTAAAAAGAACTAGGGTACAATAGGATAATGAGGTCATACAAGATTTTAAATGTTTAACTATAGTGGAATTAATTGTTTGAGTAGTTTAAAATTCAAATAACCATAGGTACTTGAAGTTAGATACAAGTTCTCATTGATAAACAAGGTTACAACTCAGTACTGAAAGTTTCTTAGTACATCAATTAATTAAATAGAATGACTAATCCATTTAACTAAAGTCCTAATCCATCAATTTTTTTTAATAATATCTAACAATATTACCTCCTAAGGATGACATTAGCCATAACACAACATCTTATTCAATATGTTTAAACTAACATGCTAATAGATTGACATCTATCTCTTAATTACATGATCTTGTTTTAGATACAATTTAATTACGATTAATATACTACTAACCCTAAAAATGATCTAATTAACTAGACACTTTCATTAACTTGATAACTTGAAAGTCATTACAATTTAAATCATCTAACATTAAGAGAATTTGATACTTTAGAAGGTCAATTTAAATCTAACTATTCCATGCATGCTAACTTTTTTTTTTAAAAAACTTTAATTTCCAAGTTTAAACTAACTTTAAAATCTTCTCTAACATACTTGTAACAATCTAATTAATTAAATTATTGTTTACCATTAAAATTGATGACTAGAATAAATTCACTAAATCTACAATTTAAGCTAAACTTTATTTGAGACTATCATAAATTTAATTCCATATTAAAATAAATCTACAAGCTCACAATAGTATACAGCTAATTAATAAAACATTAAAATTGTTTTAATTAAAATATTCTAATTTCAAGTTAAAACTTTTTAAATTTAAACCAATTTAATACTCTAACATCTAAAACACTATTTGATATTAACATCATTACTAACATAAAATTATTATATTACTTCCTAATGTTATCAAACATCTACTAATCTAACTAAAGTTTTAATGCCATTCTTATTTAAAATTAAAATTAAATTTAAATCCTAACTAACATTTGATAAAGTATCCTAAAACTACATACTAACTAAACTTAACAAATTATACTAACAATAAAAACAAAAATAACATAACAATAATACTACCCTTTCCCCCTCTTAACCTAGACTACAACCACTCATACCCCTAACTACCTACACCTACCTAGCCCCCCCACGGCCCCCCATGCAGCTTCACACTACCCCAAACCTACCACCATAGGTTTGTCCTCCTCACCCTACAGTGAGTGAGTTGCAGGGAATCCCTAAGAGACAATATAGGGAAGGGGAATGGTGGGTGGGCACTAAAATTTAAACATATATTATTTTTTAAAAAACTTTACTTGCTCTCCCCTTGCAAAACAAGGTGAATGTACCCTCAGCCAAGTAAATGGCATGGCAAGTAGTTGGTGGGGTGCACACCTAGCCAAAGAGGGAAGTGAAAATAAGAGGTAAGAGGGGGGGGGGGAATTAATTTAGTAGGTAAGTTGATATATATTTTTTCGATTAAAAAAAAAAATGGAATGATGGCCTAGGCAAGTACCTTGCCCTCTTAGCTACTAGGAGTTTAATGCAAAAGTTTTGTGGGTGAGGTATGTCAACAAGATATCCACTTAAATATTTGAATTTCAAATGCATTTGATTTATATTCTTTTTAAAAGACTTAATAATGATTTTTAGTTGCAACACAAAGAATAATTCAGAGAATATTCTCTATGACTTAGGGGGGTGGATTAAAATTTTCCTCATACATTTTCTAGAGAGGTTTTTCACTCCTGGAGATGCACATTTTCCTTTGAAGAATTTTTTTTTTTCTAAGTGTTGATATGTTTTGCTTTGCTATATATTTTGAGTTATACTAGTAGTGATATTCATTCCTAGTGACAACATAGGTTTCTTTGAACAAGCATACTAATACAAGGATGTGTATATGGGTATAATTTTCTTTTCTCTCCTATAATTTATGTTTTATCAATCATCATATAACAAGGTGTATGTTCCTTTTTATTTAGAATACAAGGAGATGCATAATTCTTAACCATATTTGATTTTGTCAATTATATAATTTAACAAGGAGAGGAATGAATATGTTGTTCACAATGTAGGATTGTTCATTTCGTCTTAATACATATAACATTGAATTGAAAACTTCAACATATCCAATTTAGTCATCCTTAACATATTTGAAAACTTGAAGTTCATAATTCAATAACATTATCCATTAATCAATTTTCTCACATACATATACATAGTTTGAAAACACATAAGAGCAATGCAAGGAGGTTTTCACAATCTTTTCCTTTCTCTTTCATTTAACTTCGTTCAAGGCTCCACTGGGAAAGAACCAATACAAAAACATGACATCTTTGCCAATACATCAAAGTTTAAAATACAATTTTACAAATATTACAATTCAACTGAATTCTCTTCAAGGGATTTCACAAGAGATCTTTACCAAAGTCTTCAATGCATCAAGGAAACCATGAGGGAGACAAGAACAAACATAGATGTAAAATAACACAATAAGACGAACAACTCAAGCATGCATTCCCAACCCAATTTTGCACAATAGGTTCAACAATGAACCAAAATAGGGGGGAGGTGGATTTTATCAATAGGAGATGTCTATCACCATATCATAACATAGCCTTTTCAGGGCTAAAATTCAAGAACTTCCATTCTTTTACAATTTCCCTTTCAGAGCCAATATAACAAGGGTGATCATTCCTTCTCTTATTCAAGAATTCAATCTTTCATACAAGGTATAGGATGACAAGTAGGGGCCCATACACCCTACCCTCTTTCCCTCCTCTCACCATGAGAGGAGACTCTACACTATTGAGGTCCAACTAAGGCCTTTCCCCCATACATGGCCACTTCTTCCCTATCCAAGGGTGAGTGATGCCAAAACAATCCCCATGAAATCCCCTCAAAACACAAAACATCAAAGCAAGTAGGAGAATTGTCATGTCCCCTTTTCAAATAATTAAAAAAATAATAATCTTTGCTAAGACAGGCAAGCCCAAGAAAGTGAAGTTTCGGAAAAAAGGAGTTAATCTTTGGAAACTGTTGGACTAATAAATGATAATTATTATTAAAATATGTTTCATTAACCTCTCTTGGATGTGAGTTACAGTTATGCCCTTTTTAAGGAGGTTTGGAGGCATTTTGGGGGGGATTCCAGACTTGATTTTTGCTCATTCTTTGTTATTCTTCAGAGGCTGCCAAACCTGTGGAGAAGGAGACCCAAGAACGGGAGTTTGTAGGTTTCCAGGGAGACCCAAGAATGGGAGTTTGCAAGTTTCCAGGAAGGCTAAGGATGGGAGTTTGAAGCCATTCCATGTGCATGCTCATACAGAGTTTGCCTTTGTGCTGAACAGTGTAGATTTGTGGGTTTTTGGGTGTGTTTTTTGCATGAGTTTGGTGTTTTCAGTTGAGCATTTCATATCAGTTTTGGTTGCTGTTGTATTTCAGACTTTAAGCTGTTAAAATAGAGCTGAATATATGTATTGGGATGTGATCAAACTTATGAGATAGTTTATTAGAATTGTGTGGTGTTTTCGGGCATTTTTGTGTTAATTTTGGGAGCCCGATGAGCATAGTTTTTGTCTTACATTTGAGAACTGTTGTGTAAAGGTTATATGGATCTGGAAATGTCATTGTGTAGGCTGTTATGCTGCTGATATTTCTGTAAAAATTTCCACTTTCAGATTTATTAATCATTGGTGAAGCTGTGAAGCTTTTGGCACAATTTCTGGCATACCCGATTTGGGGTTTCTTGAGAAATTTGGAGGATCTTTGTGATATTAGTTGTTTGATATTAAATATCTGATTAAAGGTTGGAAATATCATATAAAATCAGAGAAAGGGACATTTCAGTGGTATCAGAGCCATGATCTTGCCAGCCTGAGGGTTTGTAGAAGTTTGCAGGTCAGTTTTGAGAACTACCCAAATCTTGCATGTCATAATTTATGATGGCATGTTGCTTCTAATCAGCTGCATGTAAAAATTTATGGTTGCGTGCTACTTCTAATCATTTTCATGTTAGTTCTTGGTGAATTTGGTGGTTGTAGAAGTTTGCATTTCAGTTTTGACAAGTACCCAGATCTTGCATGTCAGTTTTGACAACTACCCAGATCTTGCATGTCATAATTTGGTGGTTGCATGTTACTTCTAATCAGTTGCATGTCCAAATCTATGGTTTCATGCTACTTCTAATCATTTGCATGTTAGTTCTTAGTGAATTTGGTGGTTGTAGAAGTTTGCATGTCAGTTTTGACAACTACCCAGATCTTGCATGTCATAATTTGGTGGTTGCATGTTTCTTCTAATCAGTTGCATGTCCAAATCTATGGTTGCATGCTACTTCTAATCATTTGCATGTTAGTTTTTGGTGTTTGAAGAAGTTATATCCTATTGGGGTTACACTCTACTTTATCCAAAATGGACAGGTATAGTTCAGAGTCTCAGAGGGAACGATCTTGGATAATTGATAGCCAGAGTCAAAATAGTAGAAAGGATGGTTATTTAGACATTCGAGATAAACTTATGAAAATAAGCCATGACATGTCTAAATAGTTGGTTGAGCACCACCGTATAATGAATGACATGTTATCTGACCCAGCTAAGGTGGATAAGTTGACTGGATTTCTATTTGGTAGATTTTCTCATAGGACAGATGATACAATTCCCAAGAACTTGCATGAGGAGTTTGAGAAACTAGCTGATAGCCAGGTAGAGGTCTCAGATTCTACTTTGCCACAGGAGGTGGTGGGAAAGGATATTACACAGATTGATAGTAACAGTCAACTTGATACTCAAATTGAGACAATTGTTTACAAGTTGTCAAAGGGTGATGCCATAGGTATTCAGGATGGTATAGTTACAACAGGCAGTGACTACAGTGTAGTGGGTTCAGATGATGATTATGAGGATGTTGTTGTGCAGGATGGTGAGATACCTGGTAGAGATGAGCAGACATTGAGCATTCATGACTTTGTTGAGAAAGAGTACCAGGCACAATTAGATGCTTCATCACATGAGGTTGAGGCAGGTAGTACTTCACATGATTTATCCCGCCAGCTGAAGGTGAGTGAAGATAGTATTGTGACTTCATTACCTCATCATGACAGGTATGTGGAGTTAGTTGGTATTGGTCATATTACTCAGGTGAGGAGTTTTCTTGAGTTACCAGTTGATTCTAGTTTACAGATATGGACTCGAGATTGTTATATTGATGTTTGGGATTCAGTTGACTGGAGATCTTTAACATTTTTTGGTAGCAGTGTTTGTTTGGGTGCTATCATGGATTTGATTAGCAGATTACACGGTGTTGTCTTTTCTTGTGCCCATATCTTGTCTGATGTTGGTATTAGTTTTTATACACCGGTGTTGGGCTTTGTTCATATATCCAGTCGACCATACTTGCTGGAATGTGTTGATGATCTTTCATATTTGGCAGTGTGTACAGATGAGTCCCGAGATCATATTGGCATTGATGACATCCAGGAGGATGTAGTGGGAAATTTTGAAGACTTAGTTTCTTTGGGTACAGAGGAGTTGGATAGCAGTGCTACAATTTTTGATACTTTGTATATTGATATGAGCTTTAGAGTTGATTCACAGGACATGGATGGTAATACTCTAGAGACTAGTAACTTTGAGGATACTCCTTTAGACAGTGCATCAAAGGAGGTTTGTAGGAGACAGTCAAGCCAATCCCATCATGTGTCTAATCAGTTGAGAGTTAGTGACTGAGACATTGCTATCACTTGCCAACATTTTGATGTTGCTCGTCAGTTATTAGAAGTTTATAGATGGGGTTCTCCTACTAGTGATGAGCAGGAAGGAAGTTATCTTTCCTTGATAGAGATCCACTCTTTATGGGAGGCTATTCGGATTTTGAGACAGAATTATATGCAGTTGGTAGCTGACAGAGATTATCTTATGGAGTGGGGTAGTACAGCATATGATGCATTGTTGGCCAAGGAAGATGAGGTGAGTGAGCTTACTAAGCAGCTTGAGGTGACTTCTGAGATTCTTGAGAGTACACAGTTGGCTTTCAAGGAGTCACAGTTTCATTTGGCTAAGGTAACCATGGAGTTAGAGTGACTACAGTCTTTATCTGATTCTATATAGTCACAAGCTATGGTATTTGGTGATTCGAGGATGTCCATGGCTGAGATTGTCAGAGACAGTGGAGATGGGGATGCATCCATCCTTGATACTAACATTGGCATATCAGGTTCATTCCCACTAGAGTCAGGTTTAGTTGAGTTGGGTATTGTAGCAGATTATTGTATGCCTGACAGGGTGGTGGCCTCTAGTACTGAAGACACAGAGACTAGAGATGTATCAAAGGTCATGTGTGATGTTGGTGAGTCAACAGTTGGCATGGTTCCTGCTAGTAATACTACTCCCTTGGTGATATCTTTGGAGGTAGTAGTCAGTTCCAACATGTTTGATGATCAATTGCAGTTAGTTTTATCTGGATTATAGTCTGAGCCACTGACTGAGATTGGTGCATTCTATTGGCATTACACTATGAGGTACACTCATCAATTTACCTTTGATGACCATGTTGATGAGATTATGATACAGAGATGTACTTTGGTTCCTAGTGCTTATCATCAGTTATGGAATAGTTTGATGCCTCGAGATGAGAGTTGTGATGGGCATGACATGGCGACAGGTTTTGTAGTTGATAGCTTGATAATACATGACTTAGAGCAAGAGTTTTGGAGTGATGCTTCAGCAAGTGTTGTTATTGATTCTACTCCTTTGGCTATGACATCTCCTGACTTAGCTAGTGATCAGTCACAGTGGGTTGTATCACTTGTTCACGGTGAGCGGTTGACTGAGGTTGGTTTTTTTAATCAACATTATATTGCAGGGTATGTACATTAGTTAACAATTGATCCTTATGCTGAGGAGTTGATGGCAGGAAAATTTGGTTTGGGTTCCATTTCTTGTTGTTTATCTTGTGATGGCTTTTCACCATCAGGGGTGCATGGGAGTTATGGTTATGAGACAGTGGCCAATGATCTACATATTTGTGTTGATTGCAGGAGTTGTACAGTGTGTGGATTCTCCATACTTGGTATAGTTTCATTTGAGAGCATTCACCATCATTGCAGAGTTGGATTGTACATTCCATATAGGCCAGTGGAATGCATTGATGGTATTTACTATGTTGGTAGCCCACTTTACTTGGGTTTTGATATTCTAAGAGTTTGTGTCTCATGGGTTTTTGATTGTGGTAATGGTGATTTTGGAGTTTGGTTGAGCTATAATTGCCAGTTTGATTATGGATTCCTCTTGGTCATATTGCAGAGGATCTTGCAGGAGTTTGTGTTAATTGGTAGTAGTATAGTTCATGACTACATATGGGATCCAGGAGGATTGATTGGTTTATTGTTCAGCCATTGCTTGAGGACAAGCAATGTTTGGGAGGGGAGGACTTGTCATGTCCCCTTTTCAAATAATTAAAAAAATAATAATCTTTGCTAAGACAGGCAAGCCCAAGAAAGTGAAGTTTCGGAAAAAAGGAGTTAATCTTTAGAAACTGTTGGACTAATAAATGATAATTATTATTAAAATATGTTTCATTAACCGCTCTTGGACGTGAGTTACAGTTATGCCCTTTTTAAAGAGGTTTGGAGGCATTTTGGGGGGGATTCCAGACTTGATTTTTGCTCATTCTTTGTTATTCTTCAGAGGCTGCCAAACCTGTGGAGAAGGAGACCCAAGAACGGGAGTTTGTAGGTTTCCAGGGAGACCCAAGAATGGGAGTTTGCAAGTTTCCAGGAAGGCTAAGGACAGGATTTTGAAGCCATTCCATGTGCATGCTCATACAGAGTTTGCCTTTGTGCTGAACAGTGTAGATTTGTGGGTTTTTGGGTGTGTTTTTTGCATGAGTTTGGTGTTTTCAGTTGAGCATTTCATATCAGTTTTGGTTGCTGCTGTATTTCAGACTTTAAGCTGTTAAAATAGAGCTGAATATATGTATTGGGACATGATCAAACTTATGAGATAGTTTATTAGTATTGTGTGGTGTTTTCGGGCATTTTTGTGTTAATTTCGGGAGCCCGATGAGCATAGTTTTTGTCTTACATTTGAGAACTGTTGTGTAAAGGTTATATGGATCTGGAAATGTCATTGTGTAGGCTGTTATGCTGCTGATATTTCTATAAAAATTTCCACTTTCAGATTTATTAATCATTGGTGAAGCTGTGAAGCTTTTGGCACAATTTCTGGCATACCCGATTTGGGGTTTCTTGAGAAATTTGGAGGATCTTTTTGATATTAGTTGTTTGATATTAAAGATCTGATTAAAGGTTGGAAATATCATATAAAATCAGAGAAAGGGACATTCCAAGAATATAACATCAAAAGAAAAATAAGTTAAGATCCCTCCAAATCAACCCCAACACACAAGCAAGCAATACAAAAACAACACAGTGCCCTATACATGTTTCAAGCAAGATTCAAGCATGAAAAATGAAGAAAAAAATTCAAAGAAGTGAAGAATTCCTATCTTCACCAAAAGAGTTATGGAAAAATGGTGGTTTGAGAAGAGCGTTTCCTTTTCTTTCTTCAATCTTCCAAATTTCTCCAAAGCTAGAGATTGGGTGACAAAACCAAAGCTACTCCAAAAATGCCTCTAAGTATGATCCTTAACTCAACTAGACTTCAAGTAACCTCAAGATGGAGTTTTGGGTCACCAACTCAAATAAAGAGACAATCCATTTTTGAAATCAACCAAAAGTAGGGTTTTTGAGTGACCCTAAAAGTCAACCAAGGAGGCTAAAGGGGTGGAAACTCCCCACCCATACCCTTACCCCTAGGGTGCTTAAATTTAATGTTTTTACGACTTAAAGACTTAATAGAACCCAACAAAAGCTAGGAAAATTTTAAGACCAATTACAACCTTAAAGAATTACAATGAAAAGATAGCACAAAAAACAACAACAAAACTCCACAACTAACCAGTTGATGTTCTAATCAAGTACAACCAGCTTCTTATAAAATGCAATTCCAAAATTATAGAAAGAAATAACATCAACCACAAAAAAAAAATTGTATTCTTTTATATAGTCAGCCACTCAATTTTTTTTTATATAGATACATAGATATAGTCTCATCCAATCAATACAGAGTTGAAAGTGTTTGAAATAGAAGGGCTTGTGATTGAACTCTGTATACTCTATACCTATATGTTGATTAATACAAGCAACTTAGAAAGCTATAAAATCGAACATATATAAATTTTCAACATAGTCACTATATAAATTTTAGATTGATATTAGTAACTATAATTTACTAATATAACTACAATATTCATTTGAAAATACTTTCCCATATCCATCAAATGGGATGTGGTCAACCAAAATTAAACATCTAATAGTTATAAAATTGATCTTAAAAGTATATGTGAACAACAATAAAGTTACTTAAGCCCTAGAATCTTTATCTGAATATATTTTTCTCTCTCCTCTTCATTCGTGATCAAGAACCCTTTGGCTCTATTAGGATCAGACACAAAGGTATCAAATGCCACAATCAAAGTATTGATATTAAGTTCACTAGTGGTTTTTAGTGTAGTATAGACCTCTTGTAAATCTTTCAGCTTACGTTCTTCACCCAATTTGATAATTTGAGGCTTAAGAAGGGTATCATTTAGATTATCAATTGAATGAGACATCCCATCCATGGAACTGGCCATACTAGCCTTCTTACTCTTTTGCCTCTTTATTGATGATGTCGAACAACCATGTTTTCCACTTGTTACACTGCACTGATTGGATGTGGGAATATCCATATCTTCATCATCTAGATCAACAACAACCCAAATTGGTGTATGAATGTCTTCATAATCATCATCAATATCTATAGTCACATCCATATTGTTCCCTTCTTTCATGTCTTGTGCTATTGTAGATGTGACACCATCCACCATGTCATTTCCCACAATTAAGGCTAAGTCATTATAATATTGAAATGACTACCTTTTAAACGCTTTCACATTTTTGAATTCTCTCCTCTACATGTTTTCATAAAAATTGGATTACTCATTTGAGTATCATTGCTAACTTAATAACTTGTTAAATAAATACTAAACATTTGAATCACCATGTTACCTTCAATAGCTCTTCCCAAATAGTATCATCAGTATCCATTGATTGTGTTGACTCATTCCATGCAAAGCCACTAGTATTCTTCAGCTCTTTCATTATTCTATATCCTTGTTTCTAGGTTTTCAGTTTGTTTTTGAAAGTATCCTTCGTCAAGGTCATGTTCATCTCTAAATTGAACTTCCATTCAATAGTTGTCTAGGCCTCTTTTTTAAACCCTCCCTCACCTTTTTTTCCAAGAGTGACTTGTTCATGCAACAAGTCTAAAAACTTTTTCTCCATGCATGGATTCAAAAATACCTTCTTGGAAGAAGGTGTATCAACAACTTGAACATTAGTAGTGTCCATGCCCAAGAGTGTTGTGTATGACAAGGATTTGTTTAAACAAAAATTTTCTTGAAGGAACACCCAGAAATGATTAATATAAACAAAAATCACAAACATTTGAAGAGTGAAGTATAGGAAATTTTCACGTTCATCAACTAGACAATTTCAAAGATACATTTTATTCCAGTTTGATAATCACTACACAGTATTTAAATCTAAAATTGAAAGTATTTAAATTTTTTAACTACACCAAATAGTCAAAAATAGTTTTTAAATCAGATCTCTTAATCATAGAAGACTCTATTTCCACTGTATGTAGACTCAAGAATTTATGCAAAACATACTACTCTAAAACAAATACAGTGGAGTTGCTAGATTAGTAGTGAACATGTTTAGTGCACCTCTGTAGCATCAATGCGAATGGACTAAGACAACCAACTAGTAAATTACATGAATCTTTCAAACAAATGTACCTAGCTATATCAGTACATAATCAACAACACTAATGATCTAGAAACATGGTAACTACTAAAAATTGCATATTTTGTATATCATTGTAGGATCGATGAGAACATAACTAATAGAAACCAAGTAGTGAATTATACCAATATTTCAAAGAAAAACCAAGCAATGAATTATACCAGTCTTTCAAACAAATGGACTGACATTTACCTGAACATAATCTACATCACTTGTGACCTAGAAACACACGTGCATAATCTACATCACTTATGACCTAGAAGCACATCAACTACTGAAAATTACAATTTTGTATACCTTTGTAGCATAGGTGGGAATAGAAGCAGGACAAACAAAATCAATCTTTTAGAAACCCTAGTGTTATATTTGAATCAAGCAAATGTGTTAGCAAATACAACTATTAGACATGCTTTGAAAGTTAGATTATATTGGACTCCACCAAGTCAAGGAAGATCAAAATCTTTTAACTAACATATCAACATATCACCTATATCATTATAGACTTCATTAGGGTCAGCCTAATAAATGACATCACAAACAACTAGGCCACCACTTTACATAAAGAACAATTCTTTTATTAATAATGATAACTGTAGTAATGATAAGGTTGTAAAACAATACAAAAAATAGTATTAACTAAACCATGAAACAAGAAACAAGAATGACACTAATTCAACTGAGAAGCAATGATATACAATCAAACAAAATTGAACTTTTTCATGCACACACACAAACTATCAACACTTGATTATGCTTATCCATTAATCCATAAAGCACCTAGATCTATGATCTAGGCAATTAATTTATCATAAAAAAACCCCCTATGAACAACAAAAAGAAGCAGAACAGGTTTTAGAGTTATAAACCATGTATTTTTGGCAAGATGGACACTTCAATTTAGAAAAAAAAAATATAGTAAAAGACTTTTTCAGTAATTTTACATCAGAAAAACCTATCCCCCACCATCCACACACAATCTACCCAAGTAAAAGGTGTTTAACCCGCTCAAATTCTTATTATTCAACACAAAAGATGAAAAAAGAATAATTTAATGATTCATTTCCTCAGTCAGACAGATTCTAGTGCTTTGTTTCTATGCTTGCTACGTGTCAAATGGATTATTCAAGCTCATCAAAAATGAACTTTAGCAATCCACCAATATCAAACAAGTGTCTATTCCAAAAAATTGGCAATTGTTTTCAGTTTCCCTACAAAATTGACATGAAGAATTTGCTAATCATAGCCAAATGTTGAGGAAGATGCTAGATCCAATCTCAAGATTAATAGAGAAAACAAGCTTTTGATGAAGATTCTAACCATTCAAGATTGCATACTATCTTAGAAGAAAATAGAGACAACATAGGTTCCCATGAATCTACCCTAGTGGAAAAGTTAAATCCTTACAACAACAACGAAGGAGGTGGAGATAAGAAAGTGCAACAATATCTTCTAATGTTGTTGTGTGCTTTCTTTCTATAAACATACTTTAGTGTACCACTTTTGATGTAAAGCATTGGTTCATATAGACCTATGAGAAGAATCTGTGCAGTAAGATCCTCTAGTAAAGATTCTATGTTAGCATGACAATATTGTACCTGTATTTAGTTTTAATAAAGAAAGATGCATAATTATCTTAGCATGGCTTCTTAAATGATGTTTAGAGGAAAAAAAATCCTAATGTCAAAGATGTCACCACGAGCCAAATAAACCATCAAAGTGGCTTTAAAAAAATGGAGGAAGTTAATTGATTCAACATAGTGTTAGAAGAGAACTACAAAAGAATCAAGTCCTGATGCATGGTTGAGGCAGTTATACTAAATAGAAAACTATAAGAAATTGAATTGTTAAATTGATACTTTGAATATACTATGTTGAAATTCTTGGTACTGGAAATTGGATCATGTTGTTGTGATAGTTTGAGCAAGTTGCATTTTTGGATCTACTCTAAAGTTAGTTTAATATTATCTCTTAACTGCTCCATGGATTGGATTAATCCTCCAATTTTTTTTAACTGCTGAATGGATTGGATTAATCAATCAATTTTTCTATGATCTCCCTTTAATAAACCTGATTGTTCCTTGAAATTAAGTTTCAAAGAGGTATAATCAATACTCCCTGTAGAATAAAGCAAGAAAGGATAATATTTAAACACTCATGCAAGTTTTACTAACCATGTGAAACATGGTAAACTAGGATAGATTTAATATATATGTTCTACTAACATATTAAGAAACAATATATAGACAATTTAAGAGTCCATGTCTAGAATTATAGGAAGCATTTTAAACTTTGAATCCTCTTTTGTAAAGTAACTGACATAGCAACACTAGACTAAGAAGAAAGTTAAAATGCCTTAAGCATGGCCTCTCTTTTCAAGAAGAGTTTGAAAAGTATGAACAAATTGACCTTCTATTAAAGTTTACTTAATAAGGAAAATGGACCACTAAATATGAATAGACATCAACTAAATCAGTTGAATAGTCTTGCTAGCATTCATTTTAGTATGAAAGGGGAGTAATACTAGAACAAGAGGACTATTGTAACATATCAACTCTATTTTAAATAACAATTTACATATGAGAGTGACATAAAAATGGAATGAAGAAAACACTCTTAATTATACTTGAAACACCAAGGACTAGTATGAAGTAATAATATGATCATAGCAGACTTGAGGAAACTAACTAGACATAATTGGATTCGTAACAGCATAAGCTAAAAGCATGGTAGATGCCAAAAAAAGGCTTTAAAATTATACATTAAAAACAAATGAGGTTAAATAAATCTCTCCTATTAACCCCCCCCCCCCCATTTCTAAACATAATGAGTTGAGGATTGTTAAAATATAATTTATAATGCCTACTCTTCCAATGTGGCAACACATTCTTCTTCTCTCAAATATAGATCTCACTATTCCACCAATTTTTGTGCATGTCTTCTTCTATTATAAAACTCCCTCTCCTAGGACTTTTGCATCAGTACTATCCCATCTCAAAACTTCCCTCTTGAGGGTCTTAGTTTCTTATTATGTTTTTGCAGGAAGAATGGTTATAGATGGCATTGGCCTACCATATATCAATTGCAATAACAAACGAGTTCACTTGACCCAAGCTTATGCTACAGCTTTGACTTACTAGAGCTACATTAGAGATTTCTCATGAATAAGATTGTTTATATTTTTTACATAGGCTACCACAATACAAGCTATGAGTCATTTTATCATCTAATTGATATATTGGTTTTCTATTAGACCAAGCATATCAAAGACTGAAATTCTTGGTGAAGAGTTTGATAAAAATGGGAGCAATATGTTCAAGTGACAAAATTAGAACTATCTAATGTATATGAACCTATGGTATGTAATACAAAAAAAACCTATTTAAAAACTAAGCAATTTTTAACCAAAAGATTAACTAAAGTAGTACAATTTATTTTTGAATCGATAAACATTTAACAACAAATGAGAATTTGAAACAAACACCATTGTTGGCAAGGAAAATTTCATATTAATGTAAAAAAAAATTGTTTTTCTCTTAAATAAATGTAGAGAAATATGGATTGAGATAGCAATCGAAAAAAGAAGTTTTTTCCATATGGCATTAACTACAATACATTTGAATCATCTTTCTATATCATTGACCATAATTTGTAACATCATCTTGCCAAATCACAACTAAGATCAAGTTCCATAATCATCTCACATCCTTTTGGCTATACTGTCTCTAAATTTCCCTCAATCAGCTTTATCACGCTGAGTTATCCCATATGTCTCAAGTATTGGTACATCTATCCCCTCACAATCATCCTCCTCTTCAACACCAACTTTAGGTGGAATGTCGTCTTCTATGGTAATGAAGTTGTGTAGTATGCAACATGCCAAAACAATCTTTATTTGGGTCATGATTTGATATGATGTCCCATATCTTAGGATAAAAAAATGCTACTTCAAAATGACAAAGGTATGTTCAATTGCATACCTCAGGGATGAGTGGCAGTGGCTAAACAACTCTTGTGTGTTGTTTATTGGGTTTTCCCTCGAGAACTCTTTTAGGTGGTAATGTGTGCAATGATAAGGTGCAAGAAATCTAGGAAAATTGAGATATCCAACATCCACTAAATAATATTTTCCTACATAAGAATTAAAGTTTATTAATATAACTTTTTAAAAAAGTCACATGCATCGGTATATAAACATACCAGGGGGAACTACCAATTGATCCGATCTTGATAGGGCTGAAGATAGAACACAACTATCTACAGTTGACCCTTCCCATCTAGTAAGGACATAATGAAACTTATAATCAAATGAAGCCACACCCATAAAATTTTGAGATAAATTTCCTTTTCTATCATGATATAGAGCTTGCATGTTGACATTGACTATGACTGGAATACGAGTTCCATCAATTGCTCCCACAGAATCCTACACTGGAAAAATTTATAATCCAAGGGACAAAATAAGCTAACTAAAGTCAAGGGAAAAAAATTGTACCAAAGGGGTATGTACCTTGAAGTACAGATCAAAATACTCCTTCCCACTAATTTCTGGAAGAGTGTTTGGACTAGGTGGAAAAAGGTATTTTCCATAAAGTGCCAACATTATTGTCAAAACTTTGTGGAAATATCGGCTAATTGTCTACCCTAAGTGATCGAAGTTATGAGAAATCTTATGATTCCTTAGATTATGGCCAAAAGTATGGAGAAACATCACCAATTTTTCTTCTAGCAATAAGTGCATCATATTTTTGATGCTTCCTTCTTGCCTAAGAATATCAGCTAGATGCTAGAAGGCTTGTTTAGTCATTCAAATTTGATCATGACAATCAGTCTCATTTGAATAGATAATATGTTTATAAAATGGAATCTTGCCTCTTTTGCGCTTACATATTTCTCTTCTACCTTCTTCTGTGATCGTTGCTATAGATGCAGCAAAGGCTGCAAGTCCAATTACAAGAGCATAAATGACTCTTCTCTTCCTAGCAATGTGCCCTAGAATGTTTTTATCTTTCATTAGTTCCATTAGTAAGCTAAAACCAATGTAGAGACACATTTCATTAGATCCATAGATTTGGTAAAATATGATGATGAAAAACTTTTTGAATATATGTCTATTCATTAGAAGAAACATAAGTAGATCTAAAAAGATGATAAAGACCTATAGAATGAATAAGAGTAGACATAATAGCGATAAACAAAAATTAGAAATAGTGAAAAAGGAAAGAAGCGGTGACTATCATAATATAAGAGAAAGCAAACTCCATTAAATAAATAATGGCAGAAATCAAAAAGAGCTTATGATAAATAGTGGATGTTGAAATTCATTGTTAGAAGGAAATACTATAGCATACTATTAAATAAATAATGGTAGAAATCAAAAAGAGCTTATGATAAACAATGAAAGTTGAAATTCATTGTAAGAATGACAATACTATAGCATAATATTGATTATGAGTACACTATAATGAAACTAGTGGTGTCTTGATTATATTTGAAACCAACAGTGCCTTGATTATATAATGAAACCAGCAATGCCTTGATTGTTAAAGGGGCAATAGCACATTGGGATTCTATTACATTACAACTATAGCCTACATGCAATATCTTCTATAACACCTATTTCTCATAAAAATATATAAAAAATCCTTCAAATGTTAATAGCCTACATGTAGTATCTTCTATAACACGTATTACTCATAAAAATATATAACAAATCCATCAAATGTTAATAGCTAGTAGTTGTGACATATGGACTTAGAATGGTTGTTTTAAATCACAGAAATAAGGAGCTAGAGGATAAATCAAGCTAATCAAGAAAACTAGTCTACAACTTGATTAATGGAAAATACTATCACATTCAATAAAAATGAAAATATAGAAATATGAGAAAAGAAACAGCTATTCCAATGTACACATTTGCCCCAACCTGTTGAAGCATCATGTAGGTGAATGATGCTATAAACAGAATGAACAAGAAGGAAAACAAAATTGCCACAATGCATGTAGGTTATTATAGAGTGTGAATAGTGTTTGTATGAATGTACATATCCAATACCACAATTAAGGAAGGATAAGATATCCAATATTAAACTCCATGTCCAACAATAAAAATTCAAAGAATCAACAAGTATAAAATTGAAGGCAGAAAAATGCAACTTTCTCATAAGGCCCAAAGGCTGCCAAAGAGTGAAATATTAACTTAAATGTATTTGCATATTATAAGGTATGGATAAATTGTAAAATTGGATTTTAAGGATACACCTGGAGAATATGCATTGAGAGAAAATATAATTGCATATGCGTACACAACTTAAGTCAAAATTCACAATTCATTAAGTTCAATTGGGATTGCTTCTAAAATCATTCTTGTGGACTTGTACAAAAATGAGTCATGAAAATTGACCAAATATTACCACATCACTTCATTGTTCCCAAAACTAATATGACTAGACTTACTTTCAACAAAATCCCAAATAGGTGAGAGGACTTTTTTGATGTCATCAATTAGAGAATTTTCCCATTTCATTTATATCCATGCATTAACATCTTTCTAATAGCTACAAGTGGTGTCACTAGAGGAGTATTGGTTGTGTTATTAATAGGAAGATTCCTAATATATAAGATTGCCTTGAAGAATCTTAAGATAAAAATTTATAGACATAATATTACATAGTATGAAACTCTGTAATATTACTAAGTTAACAAAAAAAAATTATTACAGAGGCTCAAAACCTATGTAATTAGTAGGCCTATGTAATCATTTAAATCGAAGAAAAAGCTTAAGACACATCCTAGAATGGTAATGGGAAAAGATAAACACAATATACAGTCTAAAATGATAGTAAGTATAGATATGATGGCTGAACTTGTGAACAAAAACTCTCTTCTCTCAAAGGTGAACAAAAAACTTGTGAATATATTTAAGCTCCACTATAATATTAGATTCCTAAAACACCATCTAAAGAATACAATACTAGCATCATCAATTTCTAGCCATCAAACAAATATAATATTGCTAGTGTTCATTGCCACTCATTAGCAGAGATAAAAAAAAATTGATTGCACATTTGTGGTGGTAAAGAGTGAAGAAAAAAGAAGTGAAGAGGAATAAGAGAGCCATCTAGCTATGTTGATCTCCTCCTCATTAGGGTTTTATGTTATGATGCAAATGGAAAGAAGAGAACTGAAGCTATCTGAGGAAGGTGTGGAAGGGGTGCATATATAACAAAAAGGAGCGAGCTTCACTACACCATATCAAAAAATATCATTTCCCCCCAAAAATAGTGTATGCGAGGAATGTCATGTGGAAGATAAAACATAGTTTAGAAACGCACGACACAAAACAATGTAGATTAAAAACCATGACACTCGGTAAAAGACACGCATTTAAACTCAATAAAATGTAGATTACATACCTTTCCATCGTTTGGTTGAAGCCAAGAAACTTTGTCACTACTGGCATGGAAAACTTGTAGTGAGACACCAAAATTTATTAAAAATATAAACCCTAGCAAAATGGAGAGCAAAATGCAACCATACTTGTTTGAAGAGCAACACAACAACGTTGAGGAACCAAAGAAAATGGAGAGAAAAACATTTGGTAGAGATAAAATGGAGTGCAAATGAAAATATAATTTGGTAGATAAAAAGTTTGAGCACCAAAAATATTAGGTCTGGTGGACATTAAAAAAAAAATTTCTTTTGTATTAATTTGCAATGCTTGTTTTTCCCAAAATTGGAATTAAAATAGGTATTTGAGTAATACCAACTATTTGGAAGGAAGACTGAATCCTCAAATTGGGGGATAAATGAGGACATGGAATTCTAATTTTCTCATATTCCAATTCTCATTTCGTCAACCCAAACTGTGGATTATGACTTTTTTAGAATTCACAATTCTAATTCATGTTGATATCCACAAACCAAACATGCCCTTATTGTAATAGCTTTTTCTGAGTTTATAGTTGGCTACTATGAAACAAAAAGTTAATTACAATTTTAAGAAGATTATAGACCATTTTCTACTATAAGGGATGTATAGTATGTAAGGAAGACTAGTATATGGGCTATAAAATGCCTAGGTGCACCCACCTTGTCCTTGCTAAGCCAAAAGTCTAGAAAGCCCTTTTTACTTTGTCAAGTTGGTCCTAATTTTGAATAAGCTTTTTTGCTAAATATGGGAAGTAGCTAAACCCTAGGCATCCACTTTTATTCTACATCCTTGTATTGTTTTATACTTGTATCTTTAAAACATCAACACCAACAATTAGTCAACACTTGGAATAATAGGAAGGTGAACATTAATGGGGTGATGTTCAAAATGATAGAGGAACTTGTTACAACAATTGGTGGGTTGTCTCTCAAGGACAAGAGCTGGTGCAAGTAGGCTTAGGTTTTTGATGAAGCAAGTATGAGAAAATTCTGCAGCCTAAGGAGGAGTTGTTTGGCATGAGGGGTGGATTTTTAAGGGAGGACTTACCCAAGCCTTGGGACATTGTATGCTATACCACTATATTCTACATAACTTTTGAAGATTGACATCAGGTGTTGTATTATTACCATTTTCCTATTCTAAACCATTTAAAGAACTAAGACCTATTTTCCTTCCCGCGCCCTATTTTTTATTAAATGGAGGATAGTATGTTTAATGTTAGGAGAAAGAGGGAGGAAGGAAGAACCTTTTATATTTTACACCAAGTCTTCATGTTCAAACTTTAGAAGTTCCAAATTACCCTCAACCTAGCTCTTTTGGTTAATTGTCTCACCACTATTACACCACAAGCCTCCATGGACCCTAGGTCTATTTTAGCCTTGAAGAAGGTGGAAAATAAGCCCCTCGATAATACAAAATATACAAGCATTATTGATTCGGATTCTAATAATGGGTAGAGTAATAAAACTATGAGGAGTTTCAATAAAAGGCTGAAAATGAAAAAATTTAATACACCCCCCAAGATGGAGGTGAGTTCTGAGTCCATGGAAAGTGAAAGGAAGGCCACAAAAATTAAGAAGAAGGTCATGCACCATGGTTTAGGGGATAAGGAGGTTCCAAGCGTATCTCACATTTTGGATACTAGGGAAGCTAACCTATCCCTGGATAAAAACTCAATGGAAGATATCACATCCCCAATAAAGGATGCAACTAAGAGTGGGGGAAGAAGGGTAATCATAATCATGGACTTGATCAGACTAAAATCTAGTTGGACATACTGTAGAATTTGATGCATGACCTATCTGATAATCAAGAAGCCCTATGTCAAAATGTTGAAACCATAGTGGAATTCTCTACTAAAGTTGTGCACTCAGCAACCATGACTCTTTATTTTCTGTAGGTGAGCAAGGATGCGAATGAAGATGGAAAAGAGAGTGAGATAACCCATTCCCTCTATAGTTTCATATTAGATGATTGGGGGTAAATGCACAAACTTGTGTCACCTTTTTATAAAGAAACAAGATATTAGAATGTGACAGTTCAACATAAATGACAAAAAAAATAGTATTTGTGTTTAAAATATGAAGATGATGTAAACTGATGAAATGTGTAGAATTGGATGAATTTCATGCCTATAATTTTTATAATTTTTTTGAGTAAGAATTTATTCATTTTATTTAATTTTGAAGTCCCTTTTTTAACTTTAAAAAATATAGGGTGTAGTTCCTGTCAAACAAGTATATTCAAATCATTCTTTTTTGTTCTAATTTGAGAATATCTTATAGATGACATGTATAGCTAGTGAACAAAAAAAGAAATAATTATTTTTGATGTATATTTTCTTTGTTATAAGTACTCAAGTTCGACCTTATTAGAATCCAATAGATTTTTCCTCCCATCAAAACTTCCCTATCAAATCTATACCTTCTTGAAGAAAAAATACATATTCGTGAAGACTATTCTCTCCTCCAGAGATAAATATAATTATTTTTTATATGATTTACAATTTTTTTTTCCTTTTTTGAGGGAGCATCTTCTAAAATGTTGAAATATTGACTTATAATATTTTGAGATTATAACATATTATAACTAATCAAAACACTCAAAAATTTATATAATGATGATATTGAATCTAACATCTATAAAAGGGCATTTTTAGTTTTTGAAAAAAATTGAGTTTTGATAGAGAAATGAGATTTGACCAAAATAGGTTTTGGTATCATAAATGGTGACATCGATCTGTGCTTTTACCCTTGGATCAAGACTCTTCTATACAAAACTATCAATGAGGAGGTGGAGAAACTAGCTATGAATGATCATGATGAAAAGGAGGACCTAGAGGAGAAAGAGGGAAGCTATCCATGAGGCTTTCGTTATATTTTAATTTTTTAATGATATGGTTAACTATGAACTTTGTGCCCTTGGTGGAATTTTTAGTTGTTATGAATATTAATCATGTTATAAGTAGCATTTCTAATATTGCTTGTTGATTCATTTTTGTGCATAGTATTAATGTTAAGGGTAGTAAAGTGGATACTAGTATTTTTAAGGTTAATACTATTGGGTTAAATGTTAAAATGTTTTTGATGTTTTATATGTCTTGAAAAGAGATTGGTTAGATAGTAGTGGGTAACTTCTAGCTAGTCTCCAACCTTGATGTTGTGCAAGGTAGGAGAATCTCCAAAGGAGATGTCCTAGCTCCCAACCAATAACCACATAGTGAAAATAAAATGATGATGCAAGATCTGATACCAAATTACAATAATTTATTCATAAAATAACTATTACATGAAATGTGTTAGGTTGTTAGGCCTTCTTGGTTATGACCAAATACAAATAAATTACAATAATAGTTCTATAAGATCCCTCAAGATCCAACCTAGACACTAGCTATTCTAGATCCACACTTTGGTAGAAACCTCCAAGGAAGATCTCAACTTGTGGTTGCAAGTCCACCAAGAAATTTCCTTGCTTTCTAGGTTGTAGCTACTAGCTCTTCTCAAACTTTATCCAAGATCCAAGTGTAAACTACCTCACATTTGGTGCTCTATCCACACACCCTAAAAATCTTCTCTCACTCAACTATTCCATCTTCCATGCTCCTCTACAAGCTGGATGATTAATCACAATCTTGTTGTAAATTGCCTTACATTTGGTGCTCTATCCACAAACTCAAGAAAATCTCACTCTCTAGCTACTCTCCACACTCACTCCTCCTTTGAATTAATAATGAATGAAGACTTCACCACAACCCCTATTTATACCAATCTAAGCCACAAGTCAGCCCAAAATGCTAAAAACTAAAAAACCTGACATTAAATACTTGAAGAGCCACAAGTCAGCCTCCAAAAGATATTAAATTTAAAATTCTTTTAAAGTCTTACAATAATTATTAAATCCATCAAAATTAACTACCCAAGACCCAAATAGGTCCACTCAATGCTACCAGAATCCCTTAATCATGTAGGATAGCCAACCATCCAATGGTGCTCCTACATCAGACTCCCTAGGTGTGAAGAGAAAAGTGTGTCCCACACTTTCATGCCCAAATTAAAAAAATCCACCACCATCCTCATCTTTACCAAAGGTTTCCACTCCAACAAGGAGAAGAAAAACAACATGCAAGTCATCCACACTTGCATCACTCTATCAAACACCAAAATGTCAACCATCCAATTAGCATGCTTACTCCCAACAGTAAATTGAACATAATACTTCATCAACAAACCCTCATCCACATCAACAACTAGTGAATCCACACTAGCAACAACCAAGTCCATATCAGGAGCAATATCTAGATCTTCATCAACACATGCCAAACTCTCAACACCAACCATCTTATTACTCACAACGAGATGCCTTGCAACATACAAGTCACCACCAAAAGCAACCAAGTCACCCATGATCGAATGCTCTACAATATCCATGTTAGACTCGACCAACTAATCATGAAAAAAATTTCCATTCCAACATCAACAAGGTTAGGAATATCCTCAGCAACAATCTCCACTTTCTCTACTATTTTTGTAATATACTCCATAAGTTAATAAAAAAAATCAAACTCTTCTACCTCGAACTTGCTATGCAATTTTCTCCTGAACAAGTCTCCTAACCGGCCATAAAACTCTCTTCTAGACTGGTAGACTCAACTCCAATAGTATACAACTTCCTTATTTTGTTTCTCAATTCTTTTAGAAAATGAAGCATCCATAACAGCATCCACCCTAGCTATTTTCTCATTAATCCTTCTCTCCACTATATCATGGAGGCTTGCAATCTTCCCAAGGTCCATTCCTTTTGGAGCCATCCTCCAAGATATTTGCAAACCCTCTACAATAAATCACCAATAGATCACTCTTCCCAAAAAAGACCAACCTTCTGTCTTCATAACCATAGATCTATCTACATGTCCTCCCAAAATCATCGTACAAATTGTCTCAACTTTGGTGATATGTCTATATGTTTAGGAACAACCTTTACTCTGATACCACCTGACGTAGTGCAAGGGAGGAAGAATCCCCAAAGGAGATGTCCTACCCCCAACTAATAACCACATAGTGTAAATGGAATGACAATACAAGATCTGATAACAAATTACAATAATTTATTCATATAATAACTATTACTATGTTGGTCTATCAAGCCTTCCTAGTTGTGACCAAATATAAAGAAATTACAATAATATTTCTACAAAATCCCTTAGGATCTAACCCAAACACTAGCTAGTCTAGATCCACACTCTAGTAGAAACCTCCAAGGAAGATCTCAACTTGTGCTTGTGAGCCCACCAAGCAATCTTGTTGTTTTTCAAGCCACAACTACTAGCTCCTCTCAAAATTTATCCAAGATCCAAGTGTAAACTACCTCACATTCAATGCTCTATCCACACACTCTAAAAGTCTTCTCTCACGTAGCTACTCCATCTCCCATGCTCTTCTCCATTTTGGATCATTAATCACAATCTTGTTGTAAATTGCCTCACATTTGGTGCTCTATCCATAAACTTAGGAAAAACTTTCTCTTTAGCTACTCTCTACACTCACTCCTCCTCCTCTCAATGTATAATGACTAAAGACTTCACCACAACCCCTACTTATACCAATCTAAGCCACAAGTCACCCCAGAATGCTAAAAACTAAATAAACCTAACATAAAAATTTGAAGAGCCACAAGTTAGCCTCCAATAGATATTGAATGTTAGATTCCTTTAAAGGCTTACAGTAATTATTAAATACATCAAAAATTAACTACCCAAGACCCAAATAGGTCCACTCAACCCTACCAAAATCCCTTAATTATACAGGATAGCCAACCATCCTAGGATGCTCCTACATCAAGCCCTCTATACCACAAGGTCATACCCCTTATTTGGATGCTATATAAATACATAAAGAAAAATTCTTTAATAACATATATTTTTACAATATGATCCCAAATATTGTATCCTTTACACCATAAATCTATTTGATCAATACATATTGAGAAAATCTATTTTTCTTTTCTTTCTTTTCCTTTCCTTCCTTATATGAGAACATGCCTCACATCCAAAAACTCTCAAATGTGTAAGTGAAGGCTTATATCTCACCCATGCTTCCATTGACATATTATCAATAAGAGATGAAGTAGGAACCATATTTATCAATTACTAGATGGTGGCTATAAATTTACCATACAACCATTGTTCTACTCAATGAAAACCTAGTATAATCCTATCCTTCTACATCTAGATCCCACTCATTTTTCTTGCTAGATCATATTTTTGTGAAGAATACAATGATTACTTCTATCTATTCATACCACAATATTTTCACAATGTAACAAATCATTGGATAAATATTAATCGCTACTATGTGTCCTTAAATATTTTCTTTTCTTTTCATATTTTAACTCATCCATTACTTTAATTCTTTGAAGGAAGTAAAAGATTTAGATTTACTCTCAAGAAAATAAACCCACGTTCTTCTACTAAAATCATCAATAAAAGAAAAGTAATAAATTAATTTAGTTGTAGAAGGAACATTAATTGGACCAAATAATTTAGAATCAATGATTATATGTAAAACACATGAAGAATTATGAAGCTTAAGTAAAACTATATCTTATTTTAACCATAAATGTATAATACTCACAAAAATCAAATTCACAATTGTAATTGTTAACTACTACGAGTTTTGTTGCACAAAGATATTGACCTATTAATTCTTAGTATAAATAATAGAATTACATAAGACACATGAGGCTATTTAAATTTTTTATGAATATAGTGAGAATGTTGGCCAACAACAAGCAATCCTCCTCCCAGTGTTACTCATGGTGGCCACCAAGGTTTAAAACCTATAAATTGGCTTTGGTAGCAATTAATAGGTATATAAATTGTCACAAGAAAACTAAGAGGGGTAGAGTGGGATCAAAGGAGTGTAGCTCAAACTATAATGACTCCTCCATCTTCTCTTTCTCCTTCTCCTTTTTTTAATCCATCAAGTTGAGTTGGACATAGGTATATTCCATTTGTACCCATTATGTTGTTGATGTAGTTACAAACCCATCAAAAGTACATAGATTTAACATGTAAATCTGTAATGTTCCCATCTTTTTAGCATCTGAATGGAGTTCTTAGCCTTTATGTTCTCTGAAGGCTAAGTAGAAAAATAAGGAGAAATTGATTAAATTAATTTCTTATAAAGTCATTAAATAAAATTAAATAAAATTAAAAAGAAAAAAAGGTGACTTTATATTTAATTAATTTAATTTAATAGAGAGTGCATTAATTATTGAAAAGGGTGAAGCCTCTAGTAATTTAATTTTTCTAGAATCACAATTAATTACTGTATTGCAAGGAAGAAGCTTCTAGAGAGTGCATTAATTATTGGAAAGGGGGAAGTCTCTAATAATTTAATTTTCTAGAAGCACAATTAATTATTGAATTGCAAGGGATAAGCTTCTAGAGAGTGCATTAATTATTGGAAGAGGGAAGCTTCTAGTAATTTAATTTTCTAGAAGCACAATTAATTAATGTATTGCAAGGGAGAAACTTCTAGAGAGTTTATTAATTATTGGAAGGAGGAAGCTTCTAGAAAATGTAATTAATTAATTATTTATTTCCTTCTATAAAGGTGAAGGAAAAGTATAAATAGAGGTGAGAGCTTCATTGTTTATCATCCAATTATTGTGAATTTCTTTTTATATTAAGTTGGGAGAAGAAAATAAGTTTTTTGATTTCAGTCAACCATTGGAGAATGTCAACTCCTTAGTGTTGCAACCATTTGAGGTGGTGAAATATCCATTGAATTTGGTATTTAGGAGAGCTTCAATTCAAGAGTTCTATTTATGCTTAAATTGGAGAATAGATTTTGGCTGCTATAATATGCATGTATGATGTTGCGTTGCAGTATCTATATTTGATTCATTCCATTCTTGGGCATCACTATTATTAGGTTCCTCTTATAACTATTAGTAGTTATCATTATACTTTATAAGAATATGATTTTGCTATGATAATTTAGAATCAAATTTGGCATTACTGTAGTCACTATTGTATGTCAATTGTTTGTCAAAATGCCAATTGTTTGTCAAATTATTTGTATTTCATATCTAGTTTATATGTATTCGCATTGAAAATACCAAAAGAATTGTATGTGCATATCAGTTCCTTGTAAGAAGATGTTACATTTCTATCAGAGCTTGCTTGAAAAGTGTTTGACAAAATGTAGAACAACTGAACTAGAGAAGATTTTAGTGTTTGAAGAAGATATAACCTGATGGGGTTACTACAAAATATTTTCTAATTTTATTATTGTGGAGAGTAGCTCTGACTATAATGACTCATGTAAACTTAGTCAGCATATTTAGTCAACATATACATTATTATTTACAAGTCTTTACATGACTTAGCCTATATAGAGTAGCTCAGTCATAGTCATGATCAACTAACTTTTGCATATATATGACTAAGTGTTTGACACTAATACACAACAAGAATTAGGGATACCAACAATGTCCCCTTTTGACATTAGTAGAAAAATTACTTTCTCATGATTGCATCTTTATAGTGCAAAATAAAAGTACTCCCCCTAAGCCTATGACATGAGTGTTGGTTGTGTTTTCACTTCAAGTTTATCTGAATGCATCTCTGAATGAATGTTCCAAGTTCCCTTTCTAAAAATTAGGGTTTCATGTTTTTAATCTTGTTAACCGTAGAAGAACCCTAATTTTTTTTTCACTAAGCATTTCCCTAGAATTCCTTGGGGTTACATTTACATACTATGCCTTTTCAAAATAAAAAATGCATGTGAAAAATCTTTTAAATACCCCTTTTTAATTCATGGGAACCTTTCAAAAGGTTGTCTTCATTATTTAATATTATCCTAAGTTCCTAAAATAATTTTAACCTAACCTTTTATCTTATACTCTGCACGTTTATATTTTTTATCTAAAAAAAGAATTGAATAGATATAACCCCGTGTCTTAAGGAAGATCAAGGGTTGTCACTTTTTATCCATAAAAAATCATGTGCTATTTGCTCCCAATGATATAACTACCAAGAAATACTTTCTTACAAGACCCAATCATGAAGGAATGAGGATATAAAACAAAAGGTCCTCATCATTAGATCTTCTCATGATCAACAGTGTTTTCTTTGTCACCAAGGGAAGCTAGAAGGTTTTTATCCTTGGTGAAATATCGACAACCTACCATTTGGATATGTGGTGGGAGCTACCCTTGACAAAGATCTCACAAGTTTCCATGTCATCAATAAATTGTTAGGTTGTTAGGATGTTAGTCTATTAGATGCCATGAAGGATTCACTTTGAAGGAAATAAAATCTTAGTCTGGACCATCAGATCTTCATAAGATCAATGGTGGTTTCTTTTTTGCTAGCAAGAGTTGTAAGATTTTTATCCCTAGCAACATAGAAACCTAAAGTAAATGTTGCAAGCCCACATCATGTATAATGTAATTGATCATGTGCTTTACCATTTGATGAAAGATTGCTCAACAATGGTCACTTTATCACCAATAGGAGCTGCTTGACTTTTACCCTTGGTGAAATAGAAAGAACATGACACATGTCTGAAGACGTAAGTGGGTCCAATGTAAGTTTCTAACACTAAAAGAAAAGGCTCACATGGAATGATTCAATAGGATTCACTACCAACTAGGAAGGTTGGTAGCAAGACATAAAATGTTTTATTCCTAAATTGTCAGATTTTTCAAAAATTGACGTCCTGTTTTAAAATTTGAAGGGTAATGCCACTCTATTTCTCTGTGATCCACTAATTAGAATTATAGTTTCTTGTGTAAGAAAAAGAAGGAATATAGTGCAAAAAGTCAAAGAATTTCCTCATGCAAACATATTTTTCTTTCTCTAGAGCCAAAACCTATCAAAGAGCCTATTTTCTCATTGGATTGAATTGTAAAAATTTTCTATATCAACAATTCATTTGCATCATTCAAAAGAAGAAGCAAAAAAGCCAAGTAAGTATCTCACTCCATGTATAATTCAAAGATTTTTGGTTTCTTTGCATTATTGTCTAATATGCCTCCAAAGAAGGGTTTCTCTAGAAAGGTAGAATATTCTAGTAGAAATATCCATGATGATTTCTTAGACCAATTAAGTGAATCCACAAATTAATTAGCCCAAATTAAGAAAATAGTTCCTATAAGCCCTAGGCTCTGAGTTGCAGATGGATTGTTTTATAAAGTGAATTGCAATATGCATGCCATAACTTCCAAAAGGCTCCATTTTTTTAAGAAATCCTTCTTAGAAAGGAAATTTTTTTCTTCCCATAGGAATGTGTGGAATTTTGATTTAGTTAAATTAGTAGTTCCTAGAGTTTTTATGGTCTCAAACCTTCTCACATCTATAGCTTAAAATTATGACCTAGTAGCTAAAGGGAATGTCTAATCAAATTACTACAAAGGAAATTCAAGAGGTTTTTGGAATCGAGCCAACCAAAAACTATCATGAGGTCATTTATTTTCAAGGGTTAGAGAAAGATTATTTTTCTTGTAAAGATCAAATTAGACAAGGGGCATTGAGAGGAATCTTGGCTACAATTGGTAATTTGACTTTTGTTACAACATCAACTAAAGAGCCTTTCAAGAAGCAGATTTTAAAATCTAGGACCGTAGACATTTATATGACTTTGTGTAGCATTTTTGGTGAATATGAACAATATTTCATGCCAATAAAGTTCATGTATATGATGTCACAAATCTCTTCTTTTGGTGTGGATATTATTTTTGATTTTTATCCTATTTAACAAAAGAAATTCACACAAGTTTAGTTGGAATTGCAAAAGGAAAAATTAAGAAAACATTTAGCCACTATTATTTATTGATGCATATTTTTCTATATAAAGGTGTTACCTAATTTGAAAAGGAAAAGGTATTGAATAGAGATTATGAGGGAGAAGCTCGAGCATTTCAATTGTGGAGTGCAGATATGACCTAGGATGCGGAGGAGGCTAGTTTTTTTTATATTTGACAGATAATTTACCTCTAGGTTGAGGACCCCATTGTCAAAGGATAATCCTAGGATACCTAAAGAATTTCTTGACTTTATTAGCCCTATGGATAACCCTACTAGTCTGAAGGTTTCTCATAACTTGGCAGGTATCATACCATACCCTATGTCAATGGTATTCAAATTTTATGGATTTCAAGGAACTCCACATGTAATTCCTTACAAAGTACCTCTGAAAGTGGGAATAGCTAAAATTTTATGGTGTATAGGTGGATTGGAGGAAGCACAATTGATTGATTAGTGTAGATAGTTTTCCTTGTCTACCGAGCATTCACAGGTTTACTCTGAACAAATGGTAGTGTCTATCGAGCTCAATCAAGTGTCAAAGGAATTTAGGTAGAAAAGAGTGTTAATTAAGCTCACTCAATTAACAAAGGGAAAGTTGAATAGAGTTAGTATTGATAGAGTTCACTCAGTTGCTAAATGATTTCTATAAGTTCTTAGTGTTAACCGAGCTTTTGTTGGTTAACATAGAGAATCATTTCAAAGTTAGTTTCTACTAAGTAGGGTTGGCTTATGAATGATTTTTCTTATTTTGGCATATGAAGCTTAATTATTTAATGTGTTGATTCTAGCCAAGTATGATGATAAATATAGGTTATTTTAATTTGAATTTGGGCTAACTTGACAATCTGGAAGGTATAAATAAAAGGTAAAGTTGAAATTTCTAGTGTGTGTGTGTGTGCAAGTGTGTTGATTGAATTGAAAAGAAAAGAGAGGGAGTGAACTTGAAGGATAAGCAGGTATCCTTGTGGGGTAAAAAATTAATATTCAATCAAGAAGGATCAAGTTTAAGAAGAAAAGAGATATGAATTTAGCAATTCAATTGCATCACAATCGGGTCATTTCATTGTTACTCTCTAACCATTGTAGCAGTGATCTATAATCTCTTAATAGAGTTGGTTTAACAGCCAGTTGTGAATTCTCTAACAAGGTGGAAATTCCATTGAATTGTTTTAAGACCTCTTTCAAGGCCACTCCTAAGAGGGTCATAATTAATAGTGTATTTTGTAACCTTTCACAAAGTTAGCTCCTAATAGGGCTCACTTCAGAAGAGTAAAAAATAGTAACTAGTTATATTGGTGGTTTTTTTCCCAAATTAGGTTTCCACATTAAATCATGGTGTCTCATGTGTTCAAGTTATTTCTCTTATTCTTACAATTTAATTACTAATAATTTTGTAATATCAACTAAAAGTAATTCACTCTACATTTATCGAGTTACAACAATTCTTGTTTGTTTATCAAGGCTCAGTAGCAATTAGTTTTCTTAGTCTAAAATTATTGTTGACATCTAAGGATTTGGGATTTATTTTAGTGGCAACGTATTCATCCCTCCCCCGCTCTCAGTTACTCATTCTATATTTCCAACAATTGGTATAAGAGATTTTGGTGCTTGTAAGAGGACCTAAGCTAAAGATCAGGATGTCTTACAAGAGAGAGATTCCAAAGCTAAATAGAGACAACATTTTAGCATGGCAGGGACTCATGAAACTTCATCTGGCCACCATTAGTGATTCAGGCTGAAAAAACCTTGATGTAGAATACAAAACTCCCACTAGTACATTATTTTTTGGTGATCTTGCTGAGAAAAAGAACCATAACATCATGATGATTGATATTGCATCTACTCTCAACTATGATGAGTTTGATGAGATCAAAGACTATAAAACTACTTTTGATATGTGGGAACAAACTAAATGATATCTATGGTGGTAATGACAATATAAGGAGAGCCAAAGCAGAAAGCCTTAAGAGGATAGTTTGATCAGATGAGAATGAGAGAAGATAAAAATGTTGCCAAATATGTGGAATGAATCAAAGCTAGAGTCAGTGCAATCAAATATTTTGGAGGAGAAAAAAAGGAAGAAATGATTGTAAGTAAAGTTCTCAAAACATTGCTTCCCATCTATGCAATCAAAGTGTCTACTATTCAATAAAAGAGATGTGATCCAAATAGCAAGCTAGGCTTGGATCCCTAGTAGGAAGATTGACAGCTTTTGACTTAGACAACTTTGACGATTGCATTCCAGCTTCCAAAAATGTTGAGTCTACATTTGAGGTTAGACTTTTACTCAATGAAAAAGGAAAGAAAACAAAGGAAAATCAGTCAAAAAGTGAAGAGGAAATAGAAGAAAGTTTTGATAGTGATCTTGGAGTTATTGAAGATTTTCTTGAAAGAAATATTCTAGAGGTAGAGGAAAGTACAAAGATAAAGTTCCTTTAATATGTGTTCCATGTGAAGAAATTGATCGCGTTGCTGCTAGGTGTCCAAATAGAGAAATAAAGGATGAGAAGAAAAGCCACAAGTACAAAGACAAGAAGGAATCCAAAAGTCACAAATCCTTCAAAGACAAAGGTAAGAAGACTTATTTTATGGCTAAAGATTCTGATGACAGTGAAGATGAAATAGTTTACATTGCTATGAATGATGAATATGATGAAGAATAAGATAAGATGACACCTATCTCTCATTATAGTAAAAATGATACATGGATTATAGATAGTGGATGTTCACATCATATGACTGGAGAAAAAACAAAATTTTAACACTTTGAACACTATGATGGAGGTAGTGCAAGGTTTGGAAACAATGAACCTTGTTGCATAAAAGGGAAAGGTCAAATCTCATTAACTAATAAACTTGTATGTGACAATTCCTATTGGGTTGAAGGATTGAAAGATAACCTACTAAGTATGGCATAGCTAATAAAAATTGGATTCAATGTAGAATTCATGCATGGCTAGGCAAGACTATTGGATGATAAAGGAAATCTGATTGGATTAGAGAAACAAACAAGAGGTAACCTATTTTATCTTGATCTTGGTGATTTCTCATGTTTTATTGCTCAAATGGAAGAAAGTTAGTTATGGCATAGAAGACTATGTCATGTAAACTTTGACAATATGATCAAGATAAGAAAATTTAGAAAAGTAAGAGGTATCCCTAGTTTGAAGAAAGAAAATGTTGGATTATACAAAAATTGCTAGATTGGCAAAATGGGAAAGACTAGTTTTAAGAGCAAAAACTATCAATCTAAAGATATCTTGGAAATTGTGCATACTGATTTGTGTGGACCCATTCAAATAGAAAGTTATAGTGGAGGAAAAATCTTTATTCTTTTTGTTGATGACTACTCTAGAATGATGACTATTATGTATCTTAGAGAAAAGTCAAAAGCATTTGAGAAGTTCAAATTCTATCTGGCAAGAGTAGAAAAGGAAATAGGAAAAAGATTGAAATGCTTAAGATCAGACATAGGTGGTGAATTTATCTTCAATGAATTCAATCATTTTTGCATTGAAAGAGGAATCAAAAGGCAAGTATTAGCCCCTGACACTCTTAAATAGAATAAAATAGCTGAAAGAAGAAACAAATCCATCATAGATTGTCCAAGGACTCTAATGATTGAAAATAATGTTGCTATCAAATAGTAGAAGGAAGCCATCAGCACTATTGTTCATACTCTGAATTGAGTATACTTGAAGAAGGACTCAGACAAAACTTCCTATGAATTATGTTATTGCTACAAACCCACTGTAAGTTACCTAAAAGTATTTGGTAGTAAATTTTATATCTTGAAAGATTCTAGAAAAGGAAAATTTCATGTGAAGAGTGATGAAGGTATATTCTTAAGATATTCCTATAGAAGTAAGGCATATAAATGTTTGAATTTTTCTAATCATAAAATCATAGAAATTGCACATGTGAGAATTGATGATTTTGTAGAAAAGAATGAAGAAGAATGAAAAAATAAACTAGAAGAGTACAAAACATTTATTTACTTCAAACATGATACATTGCTAGACATATCTAATAATAAGGAGACTTCCCCTCCTAAGTCTACCATAGCTACTGAGTTGCAAGAAGTACAAACTAAGTCACAAGGACCCAAGTCACATTCTCAAGCTACCAAGTCAATGCCTACTGAGTCTAAATGAACTAAGCCTAAAGTTGAAATTCAAAATAAAGATAGTGCAATTCATTCAAAAAGAAAAGAGCCTGTATTGGCCAAGTATGTCAAAATGCATCATGCACCTAATCAGATTATTGGAGATAAATCAGAAGGTACTGTGACAAGAAGCAAATCAAAAGGTACATGTTTACTTGCTGATTTTGAACCTAGAAGTATTAAGGATGCTCTAAAAAATGAAAGTTGGATTGAGGCAATGAACAAAGAGATAGAATAGATAGAAAAGAAAAAAACTTGGACTCTTTTTCCTAGGCCTAAAGATAAAAATGTGATTGGAACAAAATGGGTATTCTAAAATAAGTTGAATGAAGATGGACAAGTATTAAGAAACAAAGCTAGATTAATGTGTAAGGGCTATTCCATGGAAAAAGGAATTGATTATGGTGAAAAATTTTCCCCTGTTGCAAGAATAGAAGGTGTTAGGACACTACTTGCATATCCAACTCACAAAGGATTCAAAGCATATCAAATGGATGTTAAATTTGCATTCATGAATGGACTTCTTGATGAAGAAGTCTACATTAAACATCCATAAGGTTTTGTTGATTCTAACAAAGGGACATGGTCTATATATTACATAAAGCACTATATGGTCTCAAACAAGCTCCTAAAGCATGTTATGAAAGAATACATAACTACTTGATACAGTTTGGTTTTTAGAGAACAAATGATAATAGTAGTCTATACATCAAGGAAGGACCAAATAACAAAATTGTGTTGGTAGAGATATTTTTGGATTGCACTCTATTTATAGGAAATGATGACCTATGCAAAGCATTTTCAAAATAAATGAACAAAGAGTTTATATGTTTGGTGAAATAAAATTCTTTGTTAGATTGTAGATACAATAGAACAAAAATGATATCTATATCACTCAATCCAAATATATAAAAGAAATACTCAAGATGTTTGGAATGGAAGATTCAAAACCAGTTGATACCCCTATATGTACTAGACTCAAGCTTACCAAAGATTATGAATCCAAAGAAGTAGATTAGAACTTATATAGATCAATGATTGGAAAATTACAGTATGTAGTTCACACAAGGCTTGATATTGCCTTAGCAGTTGGGATAGTGGCAAGATTCTCAGCTAAACCTAGAGAAAAACACATGATGAAAATCAAAAGAATCTTGAGATATTTGAAAGGTACTAAAGACTATGGTTTATGGTACAAACTTGGAGGAAACCTAGCCCAAAAAGTATTTACTGATACTAATTGGGTGGGAAATCTTGATGACAAAAAAAGCAGTAGGGGTGGAGCTTTCTTTCTTGGTAAATGGCTAGTATCTTAGACAAGAAAGAAGCAAAACTACACATCCCAATCCATAGTAGAAGTAGAGTATGTGCTAGCAACAATAAATTGTTCTAACATTATTTGGTTCAAACAATTGTTGGATGGAATGAAGGTTGAAATCAAAGAGCCAGCAGGCATGTATCTTGATAACACCAACATAATTAACATGTCAAAGAAACCAGTGATGCCTTACAAAACAAAGAAAATTGCTATAAAAGATCAATTTTTCAGAGAACTAGTGGAATATATCCATACAAAAGAACAAATTGTAGATATATTCACTAAGCCATTACCTAAGGATGCATTCTTGTATCTAATAGGTAAGCTAGAGGTCATTTCCCTATCTGAAGCTCACTAAATTCAAAGAGCTAGTAGTCATGTATTTTGATAACACTAGCATAATTAATATATCAAAGAACTCAGTGATGCATTCAAAAACAAAGCACATTGCTATAAAAGATCACTTTGTTAGAGAACTAGTGGAATATATCCATACAGAGGAAAAAATTGTAGATATATTCACTAAGCCATTACTTAAGGATACATTCTTTTATCTAAGAGGTAAGCTAGGGGTCATTCCCCTATCTAAAGCTCACTAAATAAAGTTTAGTGATGTATCAACAAGTACCAAGTTAAAGATCAATCAATTGATGTAGCTTAATCAAGAGAATATTGCATATGAATCAATACTCAAGGTACATTGGTACAAATTTGGCATGTGTTGTCTTTGGCATGTGTTGTCGAGGAGGGAGAAGTTTACTGTCATATATTCATCTTTCTAAAATTTTATAGAAGGAGAAGTTTGAAAATAAGTTATGGAGTTCCTTCATAAAGGGAGAATATGACAATAAGAAGAAGTCATTGTGTAAAATTAAAGAGGGAAAAACTTTCTGTCGAAAGGAATCTTGTTCTCAAAATTTTATTTTGCTATGACATGTTGTGTTGCCATCAATGCTAAAGACGAAGATTGTTGGATACAATTGATTAATTTTGTGTTGTCTTTGATGTTACACAAATACCATATCAATTGACAAACAATGCTTACTGAGCTCTCTTGGTTAGTGTAGACAGTTTTCCTTATCTATCAAGCATTCACATGTTTGCTCTAAATAGATGACAATGTCTACCAAGGTCACTCAAGCATCAAAGGAATTTAGGAAGAAAAGAGTGTTAACCAAGCTCACTTGGTTAACGAAGGGAAAATTGGACAGAGTTATTATTCACCGAGTTCACTCAATTGCCAAAGGATTTTTGAAAGTTTGCAATGTTAAGTAAGCTTCTCTTAGCTTATGAAGGATTTTTTTTTATTTTGGCATATGAAGCTTAATTACTTTATGTATTGATTCTAGCTAACTATGATGATAAATAGTGGTTATTTTAATTTTAATTTGGGCCAACTTGACAATCTGGAAGGTATAAATAAAAGGTCAAATTGAAATTTTTAGTGTGTGTGTGTGTGTGTGTGCGCGCGCAAGTGTGTTGATTGAATTGAAAATAAAAGAGAGAGAGAAAACTTGAAGGATAAGCAGGTATCCTTGTAGAGTAGAAAAATAATATTTGATTAGAAAGGATCAAGTTTAAGAAAAAAAGAGACCTAGATTTAGCAATTTAGTTGCATCACAATCAGGTCATTTCATTGTTACTCTCTAACCATTGTAGTAGTGATTTAAAATCTCTTAACAAAGTTTTTTTAATAGCTAGTTGTAAATCCTCTAACAAGGTGATAATTCTATTGAATTGTTTCAAGACCTCTTGCAAGGCCACTGCTAATAGGGTGATTAAATCCTTTAATAGGGTCACACCTAACTATGTATTTTGTAATGTTTAACAAGGTTGGCTCCTAACATGGCTCACTTTAGAAGAGTGAAAAATAGTAATTAGTTACATTTGTGGTTTTTATTCCAAAATTGGGTTTGCATGTTAGATCCTAGTGTCTCATGTGTTTAGGTTATTTCTCTTATGCATGTAAGTTAATTACTGATAATGTTTTAAGATCAACTAAAAGTAATTCACTTTGCATTTACTAAGTTACAAAAATTTCTATTAGTTTACCAAGCATTAGAAATAATCAATTTTCTCAGTCTAAATTTATTGTTGACATCTAAGGAATCTGGGATATATTTTAGTGGTAACTAATTCATCCCCCCTAGTTACTCCTTCTGTATTTCTAAAATTTCTATGGTTATAAAATATATTAATTATTTTGATAACAATTATAAGCCTTTAAAAGATGCAAAGATAAAGGCAAATAAGTTAAATAAATTGATCAGTTTTCTAGAGATTATGGAGGCCATGAATGAAAAGAAAACATTCTTTATCAATTCTTATCCTAACAAGGCCTGAGAAGTAATGAAAAGGTTATCCTTTACTATTGTAGCAGGATCGAGGCAATTGGTTATTGAGAGCAGGTCTAGCTATAATATCATTAAGAATAAAGAGCCTATAGTTGAGAAGGGTAAACAGTTAGTTGGGTCAGCTCATATGGTGCTGGAAGAGAGGCCTGAAGAGCCAAAGGCCAAGAGGAAAAAAATAGAAGAAAATCAAGTATCCAAAATAGAGGAATACTCACCCACTCAATTCCTATTGCATGTAGGAGATGAATAGCTCACTAAGGAACAAATGGAGTAATTAAGATCCCAAGGGGGAGTTTATATTACTATTTTAGAATTACAAGAAGGAAATCCTCAAGAGTCTCCCATACCTAGCCTTGAGGTAAGTGTTGATGATTATAGAGGAAGTGAATTAAACCTTTTTGTAGAACAAGCTATTCATGGTTTTATTTTCGATGAAAAATTTGTTAAATCTAGAGCCTTTTATCAGTTCACATGGAGAATATATATTGAACTATTTGAAGAAAGGAATAATAAGATGAAGCCAGAGAATCCTAAAATGGAAGAGACATCCATACATGATCAAATCAAGGATGAGATGATACATGAATTTAAAAGTTTAAGCCATGAAGAGGGAAGAAGAATTATAAGATCATCCAAGGTTTTGCTCTTGCCAAATTGGGACATTACTGTGATCAAGAAGTTGAATGCGGATGAAAAGGTGAAAAAGGAGCTAAAAGGTGCAAAATGTAGTGAAGATCATGCTTCTTTAGTAATTTGGTCTATGAGAAGAGGATCCAAAGCTAGTTCCTCTCAACCTAATGATACCGAGATTATTGGATACTAAATTGTTAAAATGGTAAAGGATACTGTTGTCACTTAGGTTTGCACCCTTGTCCAAGGCCTATGCGCGAGGACAACCTAGTGAAACATGGAAACAAACTCCAAGCTGTGGGACTTGAACTACAAGGTTGAGTCTCTAGAGAAGGCCGGCTTCCTCTTACTATCAGGGCGCACCTATCTATTCTTAGAAGGGAAAGGGAGAAAGAGAGCGTTAAAGAAAATCTACTTAGTCTAATCTAAGGCGGTGATGCACCAAAATAGAGTGTTTAGACTCATTCTTTCCCATATATACACTAAAAAACTAGGGTAACATACAAAAGTCATACATTTCTAGACTTATATCGATCAATAATCACATACAGATCAGAAAAACCAACCGAATGACACCAGGAAAAGGAGATTTCACTTGTGTATTATCCAATAGGCCAAAGATAGATACATCATGCAGATCACTGATCTCAGTAATACACCAATGGGAGGCAAGGTGATGCACATGCACATTGATGGCTGAAAGAGATGATACAGGATATTACATGGCTCAGAGACAAAGGGATTTTACACTGCAATTCTGCAAGCAGTAGCAGAGAAAATCAGGAAGAGTCGACCTTGAGAACAGATCACAAAATTGCCTTTATAGATCAGGCATAACTAAAGACTTCCGCGTTACATTCACTTCTTACCTACTAGCATTAACTTCCCATCTTGAGAATCCAATCAGAGATCTGATTGAATCTTGACTTGCATACCAAGAAATCTCATTTCTTTTCGAGAAGAGCCTGGAGAAGATCGAAATGGCACCACAAAATTCCCTGACATGGTAGATGGATCGACTAGATGGTGGAGTGTCCTTATGTCTTGCATTCATTCCTGGTAGGTCAAAACTGATCACGAAGATCAGATCGCAAGATAACGTCGATCATCCCTACTTCTTGGTTCATGAATCAACCTAGCCTATCAGTCGACCCAGTTTCTTATATGCTGACTAGGCCACGTGGGCCAATTGTAATCCTTTGTTTTGCCACCTACAGAGTCCTTCGGCGGTTGACCGCTTTCATCGAACTAACCGCACCACCTTTACCATCTAATTGCTAGCCATTAGCTAACCACCATGTCAAAAATTGGACTCGCGAGGACACGTGCCCCCCAAGCGCTAACTCGCCATTGTAAAATCCATGCAGCTCCTCTATGGCGAGATAGCGGCGACCCTAGATCTCTACAGATCTGATGGTGGAGAACCCACCCCTTAATGCACTGGTCATATCAAGAAATTTGGCCCCTCGACATATCTGTGTTCTAACTCGGCACACGTGGTTATTTTTGATTCATCATGGACCCTCTTTCCTATGACTGGGCCCATCCAAATCGACACTACCTCAGTGATGCATCCAGCGAGACCTGACCCCACCGACACACGTCAATTGGGTGCGATGTCGCCATGGTAAAAATCTTGCAGCTTCACTAAGGCGACATGGTGCCTACCATTGATCTTTTCTCATCTGACGGTCACAGAACTTGACCTCTCGTAACCCTCCATTTCGATTGATTCGCCGAGCTCACGGATACGTGGCATCTATCCGTTGGTTTGTCAGTCATCTAACCCCAACTGCATCTGGCAGCATGAAATGCAACCCCACCAGGACATGTGGTGTACGGGCACTATGTCGCTGATGCTAAAGTCTGAGTAGTTCCCGATGGTGAGATAGCGCCAGCCGTAGATCTGTCTCCATCTGAGGATCACGAAGACTCATTGTGCTCTGTGTTGTCTTTACCCCGGGCCCATTGTATCTGGTGACACCTTAACATCTGCACCACACCTGAATGACACATGGTAAATGGGTGCTATGTCGCCATGATAAAAAACTCATAGCTTCACCATGGCGAGATGGCACCTGCCGCCGATCTCTTCTAATCTGACGGTCACAGATCTGACCTCCCGTAACCCTCCATTTCTATTGATTTGCCGAGCCCGCTATTACGTGGCATCCTCCTGTTGGTCTGTCGGTCATTCAATCCTCAGTTGCATGAAATTGGTCCCACCAGGACACGTGGTGCACGGGCGCTATGTCGCCATGATAAAAAACTTGCAGCTTCACCATAACGCAATGGCACCTGCCGTTGATCAGCCCTGATCTGTCGGGGAGATCCTAAACCTGGCTATGCTAGCTTTGCTGTCAGAAATTTTGGCCTGGTTACACATGGTGGTTCCTTACTGGCCCAACAAAACACCACCAGGAAAACTTGCGACTTGGGCTCATAGGGTGACCACATGTCAACCAGGTGCCATGTTGCTATGGGAAAATTGAGGCTAAATTCCCATAGCACCATAGCGCCGAATCGATGACATGTCCCTATCTGTGCATGTTTCCTTCTGATTCACTGCTGTGGCACTGGCCTCCGCCAACTGGGTAGATGAGGTACATAATGGGGCCCAATATTTTTCCTAAAGTTGTCGCTATTTATCTTCTCCCGCACGCCAAACTTTACCCGATTGCCGCAACATTTTTTCAGCAATGTGACCTACCCGCCGTGAATATTTTCGCTGGGTGCTATGTCGCTATGGAGATTCTTCAGCTAAAACATGATAGCGACATAGCCAAAATTTGGACCCCACCCCGTGACATGTCGCTAGGGCGCGATGTCGTTGATATAATCCTCGCATAATTTTTCCATAGAGAGATAGCACCCTTCACTGATCTCAGTTGATCTAACGGCCAGAAACTCGCGGGTTGTAAGAATATATTATAAGGTTTAAAACATTGGTAATTCTAATATCTCCATGGGTATTTGAATATGGGCATATCGAAGGCAGGAAGGGCAATATAAAATGTGAATTTTGGAGGGAAGTGGAAATAGAACATTTTTGGCGACTCACAGGGGGCATGAGCCCGCTCAATGCATAAGACTAGTGCCTGTAAAAAATCCATTGGGCTATGGAGTCAAGAAATGGGTCTGAAAGGTACAAACCTAAGAACTGCAACAAACCCTAACCCTTAAAGAGGAAATCAAAACATTAAAAACCTTTAAGGTTCTAGCTCTGCTTCAATGATTGGAAACAAAAAATAGAACCTCCTCAGCAGCCTGAGATATTTCAAAACTTTGGAAATCAGCGACTCAAAAAGAGAGCCATGTGCACGTGCACTTATTGCAAAACAGAAACAAACAGGAAGCAACTAGATTAACTATTTACATGGACTCATAACCCTTCAGAAACAAGGCTTCAGATAGATCCCATTGACTAGAATGGGTTGAGTTTCACCGTTAGGTCTGTTCAGTTGGAATGCATTTGCCTGTTTACAACCGGAAATCAGATAAGGGCCGCTCCATAGTGCATCAAATTTGGAATGTCTTCCTGGTTTTTCTCTGTCTGAGTCCCATTTGAGGACTAGATCCCCCTCTCTAAAGATTTTGGCCTTTGTCTTCTCATCAAAATTCTTCTTCATCTACTGTTAATGAATCTCTAGAGTTTTCATGGCTTTGTTTCTCTTTTCTTCCAACTCAATTAGTTCTGCCATTCTTACTGGCATGGCATCATCTTCAACTAGTTCTAGCTGATGAGCTAACTCCAAGGATGGGAACTCCAATGAGATTGGGAGTCTAGCTTCCCTACCATATACTAGCACAAAAGGTGAATTCCCAATAGATCTCTTGGGTGTTATCCTATCAGCCCACAGAGCAGTCCTTAATTTCTTGTGCTAGGCCCTCTGATTGTCTTCTATTGTCCTCTTCATAATTCTGATTAGATTCTTGTTGGAAGATTCAGCAAAACCATTACCTTGAGGATAGTAGTTCGATGATGTGCTCAAGTAGATATTGTGATTCATGGCCCATGCACAAATCTGGGTTCCAACAAAAGACTTGGCATTATCTGAGATGATAGTAGAAGGAGTACCAAATCTAGATACAATTCCATCAAGGAATTCAACAACTGATGGCTCTGTGGCATCCTTCAAGGCAACTGCCTCTATCCACCTAGTGAAATAATCAGTAGCAGCCAAGATCCATTTATGACCTGCACTAGATGGAGGATTAATGGGGCCTATAAAATCCAACCCCCACTGAGTGAAGGGTTGATCCACCTAAATAAGATGAAGAGGAAGAGCTGCAAGTCTCTGTTTGCCTAAGAAAAAAGCACATTTCCTCACATACCTGTAACAATCATGGAATAGAGATGGCCAATAATATCTAGCCCTCATGATCTTCATAGCGATTGTTCTTTCAGAGAAGTGGCCACCATTAGGGCCATCATGGAGTTCTTTAATCACCCTTTCAGCCTGATCCTCTTCAACACATCTCAACAGGGTCCCATTAAAATCCCTCCTGAATAGGATATTGTCAATCACAACATAGGGAATGGATTGTAGTCTATATTGTCTTCTTTTAGCTCTGTCCAATCCCTAAGGGTATCCATTCCCTAATAAAAATTTCTTCATGTCATTTATCCAGCTCCTTGGACCGTCACCATATCTTTCCTCCTGCTACTTTGCTATTACCATGGCAACTTCTTCATCTGAATTCTGATCTGATAACATTTCTTTACATAATCCTCTTCCTCTTACCAATTTAGTAATCTGAATATCAACATCATATTCCATTACCCTAGTGATCCATCCAGCCCTCTTTTCACTGATGTCCTCGCTCAAAAGGAAGTCCTTTACACTAGCATGGGGCACCAACAAATGGATCTTGTTGTGGGATAAAAGGTGTCTAAATTTCTTCAAGGCTCTAATGACTGCAAGGGCTTGCTTCTCAACAAAGCTATATTTATCCTCATATTCTTTAAGCCCTTCACTAAAGAAGGCTATGGGCTGTTCCTTATTCTTGTCATTTGTTTGAGTCAAGACAGCAGAAATACTTGACTCACCACCTAAAGTGTAGAGGATGAAATCTTTCTCAAAATTTGGGTTCATGAGGGTAGGGGCCGATGTTATGGCTGCCTTGATCTTTTCAAAACTCTCCTTCCCCTCCTTGGTCCATGAGAAGACCATTTCTTTCTTGAGCATGCCTGTGAGGGGTTTCACCATTGCAGCAAGATTAGGAATAAACCTTCCTACAAAATTTATCCTACCAAGGAAACTTTGCAGCCCTTTTTTGTGTTTAGGGAGAGGAAGGGCAAGTATTTCTTTTGTTCTTTCTGGATCAATGGTCAATCCATCCTTAGATACAATGTGTCCCAATAGTTTTCCCTGGTTTGTAGCAAAGACACATTTGGCTGGGTTGAGAGATACCCCAAACTCTCTACATTTTAGAAATACCTATCTCAAATGATCAAGATGATCTTCCACATTCTTGGAATACACAGTTATATCATCAAGGTATACTAAGACAAACTTGTCAATTAATCTTCTGAAAGCTACCTCCATTGCCTTTTGGAATGTGGCACCTGCATTTGTTAATCCAAATGGCATTTTGCAATAAGCATAGGTGCCCCATTTAGTAGTAAATGATGTCTTGTATCTATCAGACTCTTTAACCAGCACTTGGTTATAACCAGAAAACCCATCAAGAAAAGAGAATCTCCTTGACCCATTGACCTTGGACAGAATTTTCTCCATAGAAGGAAGAGGATGGTGATCTTTAAGGGAAGCCTGATTAAGATCCCTAAAGTCCACACATAATCTGATTTCTCCATTCTTCTTCCTTACAGGGACAAGGTTAGCTACCCATGATGAGTGTTTGATAGGAAAAATTATGTTAGCCTCAATCAGTTTGGATAGTTCTTTCCTCATTAAAGGTTCAATCTTGGGATTCACTGGCCTCTATTTTTGCCTTACTGGTTTGACCCTATCAACTAAATCTATGGTATGCTGAAACAAACTAGGGTCAAACCCTTTTAAATAATCATATGTCCAAGCAAATACATCACTAAATTCTTGACATAGATGAATGAAATTTTTTCGCTCAGCTTCAGAACATACCTTCCCCATGTTAAGAGATTTTCCATCAGCAATAATGATTGGGGCATGGTCATCCTTTTCTACAGCTAGATTCATCCCTTTGCCTCTTGTTTGATCATCAGGGTTAAGGATACTTTCCAAGGTAATGAGACCTTTGGGCAACTTGTTGGAACTAAGATGAATGATCTGATCACCATATTGATCTTGTAGTCTTGACTGATTCCTCTCTGAAAATTATGCTTCATTCTACAAGAAGCTCACAATTTGCTCATCAGACTCAAACACTTGCCAATGAGTATTATTATCAGGAATAGCAGGCCTTACCACTAACCATATTTGTTGTTTCCTTTCTTCCTCAAGATTCCTTGGCACATCATAAGATGCACCCACTACTGCAAGTCTATCAGCATATTTATTTTCTTTCCTAGGAATGCTTTGAATATTAAATGCTTGGAAACCCTCAAGAAAATCCCAAACTCTATGTTTATAAGACTTGAGCAGGCCATTTTTGGTGATATTCTGATTTCTCACTTGGTTCACTACCAACTCGCTGTCCCCATATACTTTCAAGGCTTGAATTCCCCTCTTTTGGGCAAGTAGGAGACCCTGGATCAAGGATTCATACTCGGCCACATTATTGGTACAACTGAATTGGAACCTAAAAGAGAAGTAGTATCTTATTTGTGCAGGAGAGATCAACATAACACCAGCCCCTGATCCATTTCTATTCCTTGAGCCATCAAAGTACATACTCCATATTCCATTTATGTCATCATTAGTCCTAACAAGGTCAGGAACTTGAACCTCTTTCTCTATTATGCAATATGTACTAAGGCTTGTCTCAAGGGTTTCTGACATAGGCTCAAACTGACATGTATTTTCCCACTCATCTAAGAAGAAATTAGGAATCTCTGCTATGGAAGTGACAGGCTCATTTACTATGCTATTTTCGTCCACCTCTAGGATAGGGTAATTCATATTGATGAAGTTGGGAGTGTAGGGTTCAGTGTGATGAAGGGCTTGAGGTTCTACTCTTATTGAAGCATTGGCCCCATATCTGGTCTTAAATGACATGTAAGACCAATCAGCAGATATGAATCCACCAATTTGAGCAGTGAAGTCTCTTGAAAGACAGATGGCAAAATAGGGCTTAACCTCAGCAAAAAATATGTCTTGAATCACAGTACAACCAAGGCATGCATGTAGGGCCATTTCCACACTTCTAAGGATGCCTACGGTTTTGACAGTACTCCCATCTAGTTGTAACACATCCCTAACAATGGGCTCATATTTCATCCCTAAAGCATCAGCAACACACCTAGGCATTATTGAGCTACTAGCCCCCGAATCTATCATGCAATTATGGACTAATTTGCCCCCTATAATAAGAGAAACATAAAATGGAGGAGGTCTAACCTTTTTATTTGCCTCCGCATCTCCTGCCGGTTGTACTAAACTAGTGGCACTCTCCATGGTAGATGACTGATCCTTGGGATCAATCCTTTCCAATTCTTGTTGTAGCATCTTCCTCTGCATTGGTATGGTAGCAACAGCATCCCACATGGAAATATTTACATTGGTCTTCTTCATTTTCTCTACCACACTCAATGGTGCGCTAGGAATTTTGGTAGAAACTTTGGGGGCTGCACTTATAAGAGGTTGAGATGGGGCAACAAAAGGATCACTTGCATCCTCATTTCTTGGACCTTGCTTTTGCTGTTGTGAAGTGTTTGTCTGCTCATTTTCTATTTGTGTATGAGGTGTAGGACTTGAAGTTGAGGGCTGATTGGGAGAAGGGGGGGCAGCATGTTCCATAGCTCTCTTCTTGCTTCTTGTGTTATGAGCAATGGAATCCTGGTTTACATTACAATGCTCCTCCATCTGGTGATTCATAAAAGAGCAATCACCCTACCTCTAAACATATGAGGCCTCCTTGGGATGATCTTCCTTGTGTGATTGCTTTACTGTGGACTCTTAGACAATTAGGGCCAAATAAGATTCTACTTTCTGACATAGGCAGTAGGTATAAGAATAGTTACATGAGGGACAAAAATCTTGGTCTTGGGCCAAGTTATTTTGAGGGACTATAGCTCTGTTCTGATTTGAGCTTGAAGCAGAAGTATGACTATTCTGCCTATTCTGATCAAAAGAGCTATTCCACTGATTAGGAGGCCTACCATGACTTGGAGCCTGATGTTGCAATTGGGGAGGCTTGCCACCTTGGGCCTGCTGCCTTTCTAAGGCCACCACCTTGTTACTCATCTTTTGTATTAGAGAAAAACTATCCTCTAATCTCTTCCCTTGGTCCTTCAACTCCCTCCCTTGCTCTTGTAATTTTTTATCCAGGGTCTTCTCTTTTTTGTCTGTGCTCAGCACTAGACCTTGGAGCATTTCCTTGAGTTCATCTATTCCGTTTGAGGATGTGGAAGCTTGGGGGACTGGAGTAAGGGCTTGTAACGTAGGAGTTGTAGGAAGAGGGGCTATCGCTGGTTGGTGGTTGGGAACATCAGGAAAGAAAGGCATAGGAGGCCTTGGGGCTAACTTTCCACCTTGTATTAGGATATTTTCAGCCTTTATAGCTATCTCATAAGCATTTGGTAATGTATCTCCTCCAATAGTTTGGATTGTGGTGGCAATGTCACTGTTGAAAGCTCTAAGGTAATGCAAGAAGGCATTACCAGGGGTAGGTTTCACTATAGTAGGTATTCTATCCCATGTCTTTTGGAATCTGTAGTTAAAATCAGTCATACATTCATGGGGGGCTCTTTTTATTGTAGTCAGCTGCTCTAGTAGTGACAAATGGTCACTCTTATCCTCAAAATGTTTGCATAATCCTGCTCCTAGTCCATCCCAATCAGTTATGGAACCATGAGCTAAGCCTCTATACCACTGTAATGCTTTTCCTTTTAAAGATGAGGCTAGAAGTCTGACGGCAACATCATCTTCTGTAATACCATGAATATTGTAGACATTCGCTACCTCTTGGATAAGCTCTAGGGGGGAAATAGAAGTTTCACCAATAAAATTAGGTATGCTTTTTAGTGCAGCTACTGGTATATCATGTCTTTGGGCTAACAATAGAGGACTTCCACCATTAAAGGTGGCAAAAGGATGAACTCTTGGCTGTGCCATATAAACAAGTGTTCTATTGATGAGTGTTGATAGCAATCTAGGCTGAGTTCGGATAGTAAGAGGAGTAGAGATAGATCTTACAGGTATATTAACTATTATTCCACCTCTAACTGGTGATAATGAAGGTCTACCCCTCCTTCTTCTAGGACTTGAAAGTGAGAGTTCTTGATATTGAAAATTACCTCTAGAAGATGCCCTTGTTTCAGCTCTAGGCATGAATTTCTGCAACTTTGGCCTGAAACCAGATTTGTTGATGTTCAGAGTCACCAAGTACTTGATGAATCAGCCTCTTGAAGGCTTGAATACTGAAGCCAGTACTACTTCTTCAGCATTAATCTTAGAAACTCTTTCTTCTTTTGACACCAGTAAACATGAAATCTTCTAATATAGGTCCCACCGAGCATGCCAAAAACTGTTGTCACTTAGGTTTGCACCCTTGTCCAAGGCCTATGCGTGAGGACAACCTAGTGAAACATGGAAACATCCTCCAAGCTATGGGACTTGAACTACGAGGTTGAGTCTTCAGAAAAGGCTGGCTTCCTCTTACTGTCAGGGCACACCTATCTATTCTCAGAAGGGAAAGGGAGAAAGAGAGCGTTAAACCAAATCTACCTAATCTAATCTAAGGTGGTGATGCACCAAAATAGAGTGTTCAGACTCATTCCTGCCCATATATACACTACAAAACTAGGGTAACATACAAAAGTCATACACGTCCAGACTTATATCGATCAATAATCACATACAGATCAGAAAAACCAACTGAATGATACCAGGAAAAGGAGATTTCACTTGTGTATTATCCAATAGGCCAAAGATAGATACATGATGCAGATCACTAATCTCAGTAATACACCAATGGGAGGCAAGGTGATGCACATGCACACTGATGGCTAAAAGAGATGATACAGGATATTACATGGCTCAGAGACAAAGGGATTTTACATTGCAAGTCTGCAAGCAGTAGCAGAGAAAATCAGGAAGAGTCGACCTTGAGAACAGATCACAAAATTGCATTTATAGATCAGGCATAACTAAAGACTTCCGTGTTACATTCACTTCTTACCTACTGCCATTAACTTCCCATCTTGAGAATCCAATCAGAGATATGATTGAATCCTGGCTTGCATACCAAGAAATCTCATTTCTTTCTGATAAGAGCTTGGAGAAGACATAAACGGCACCACAACATTCCCTGACATGGTAGATGGATCGACTGGATGGGTGGAGTTTCCTTATGTCTTGCATTCATTCCTGGTAGGTTAGAAATGATCGCGAAGATCAGATCGCAAGATAATGTTGATCATCCCTACTTCTTGGTTCATGAATCAACCTAGCCTATCAGTCGACCTAGTTTCTTATATGCCAACTAGGCCACGCAGGCCAATCGTAATCCTTTGTTTTGCCACCTGGAGAGTCCTTCTACGGTTGACTGCCTTCATCGAAGTAACTGTGCCACCTTTACCATCTAACCGCTGGCCGTTAGCTAACCGCCACATTGAAAACCAGACCCGTGAGGACATGTGCCCTCCAAGCGCTAACTTGCCATTGTAAAATCTGCACAGCTCCTCTATGGTGAGATAGCGCTGACCCTAGATCTCTGCAGATCTGATGGTGGAGAACCCACCCCTTAATGCACTGGTCGTATCAAGAAATTTGGCCCCTCGACATATCTGTGTTCTAACTTGGCACACGTGGTTGTTTCTGATTCGTCGTGGACCCTCTTTCCTGGGACTTGGCCCATCCAAATCGGTGCCACCTCAGTGATGCATCCGGCGAGACCTGACCCCACCAACACACGTCAATTGGGCATGATGTCGCCATGGTAAAAATCTTGTAGCTTCACTAAGGCGACATGGCACCTACCGTTGATCTTTTCTCATTTGACGGTCACAGAACTTGACCTCCCGTAACCCTCCATTTCCATTGATTCGTCAGGCCCGCAGATACGTGGCATCTGTTCGTTGTTTTGTCGGTCATCCAACACCAACTGCATCTGGTGGCATGAAATGCAACCCCGCCAGGAAACGTGGCGCACGGGCGCTATGTCACTGATGCTAAAGTCTGAGTAGTTCTCGATGGCGAGATAGTGCCAGCCGTAGATTTGTCTCCATCTGACGATCACGAAGACTCATCGTGCTCTGTGTTGTCTTTACCCTGGGCGCATCGTATCTAGTGACACCTCAGCATCCGCACCACACCTGAATGACACGTGGTAAATGGGCACTATGTCGCCATGATAAAAAAAATCGCAGCTTCACCATGGCGAGATGGTGCCTACCGCCGATCTCTTCTAATTTGACGGTCACAGATCTGACCTCTCGTAACCCTCCATTTCTATTGATTCACAGGGCCTGCTGATACGTGGCATCCTCCTATTGGTCCATCAGTTGTTCAATCCTCGGCTGCATGAAATTGGTCCCACAAGGACATGCGACGCACGGGCGCTATGTGGCCATGATAAAAAACTCGCAGCTTCGCCATAACGCGATGGTGCCTGCCGTTGATCTGCCTTGATCTGTCGGGGAGATCCTAAACTTGGCTGTGCTAGCTATGCTGTCAGAAATTCTAGCTTGGTTACACATGGTGCTTCCTTACTAGCCCATCAAAAGACCACCAGGCAAACTTGCGACTTAGCCTCACAAGGTGACCACGTGTCGACCAGGTGCCATGTTGCTATGGGAAAATTGAGGCTAAATTCCCATAGCACCATAGCATCCAACCGATGACATGTCCCTATATATGTGTGGTTCCTTCTGATTTGCTATCGTGGCACCGAGCTCTGCCAACTGGGCAGATGAGGTACATAATGGGGCCCAATATTTTGCCTGAAGTTCTCACTGTTTATCTTCTCCGGCCCTCCAAACTTTACCCGACCACCGCAACATTTTTTTGGCAACGTGACCTGCCCGCCGTGAATATTTTCGCCAGGTGCTATGTCGCTATGGAGATTCTTTAGCTAAAATGCAATAGTGACATAGCCAAATTCTGGACCCCACCTTGCGACGTGTCGCATGGGCACGATGTCATTGATATAATCCTCGCGCAATTCTGCCATAGAGAGATAGTGCCCTTCGCTGATCTCAGTTGATCTGACGGCCAAAAACTCGCGAGTTGTAAGAATATATTATAAGGTTTAAAACATTGGTAATTCTAATATCTCCATGGGTATTTGAATATGGGCATATTGAAGGCGGGAAGGGCAATATAAAATGCAAATTTTTGTGGGAAGTGGAAATACAACAGATACTCCAAATGAGGATGTCATAGAGCTAAATGTTGGAATTGTCAACCTCACCCTAGCCATAGCCTTGAGGGAGAAAAAATAAAGAAATAGAATCACAACAAAAATATGAACAAGTTCTAGCAGCTTATAATAAAGAAGTACAAAAAAGAATAAATCTTGAGAATAAGGTGATGGGGCACCAAGGACAGTCTAGCAGACCTAGAATTACTTATCCTTGTCTACCACAGGAGCCATTTAAATCCACTCCTCTCATAGATATTCTAGACATAGCACAAAGACCTCAAAATGATATTGTAGAGGATTTTGAGGAAGAAAAGAGAAAACTACGGGCATTGCATGTGGAATTAGATTATCCGATATGAGAATAAATTGAGGAAAGCAATTATGTATTTTATAGATAAAATTGGTTGGCCTACATTCTACAAACAATTAGAAAAGGTTATTGTTATCATTCATTCATCGGCCAAAGTTTCTCTTCCGTCAGATTTCAGAAGGATCGACGGTCGGCACGATCTCATCATCAAAAGTTGCATGGGAGATAGTATCAGTGACATCACGTCTAATTGACATGTGTCTGGTGGGTTCGGCATTTGACGGGTCAAAAAGTTCCTTGATGACAGTGGGCACCATGTCACTATTGCATATCGGCCAAAAATTTTCGATGGCGACATAGCACCCGGCAAAAATACTCTCAGCGGCGGGCAACGGGTTTTCACAGGCTGGAAGTACCAAATATCGGCGAGGCGCCATGGCACCAATGCAAAACCAATGCATTTTCTGATGGCAACATAGCGCCCAAATGGAAAGTTCATCATGGTGAAGAATGAACAAACAGGTGGGTCTCGACGGTACTCCACATGTATAGTTTGTCATCCCGATGTCACGATGATAAATCAGAAGTAGCCGCGTGTAAAAAGGCCAGAGTCTCTGTCAGCACAGCTAACATAGTCAAGGTTTATGATCTCCATCATCGGATCAGCTTGGATCAACAATAAGTGCCATCGCGCTATGGCAGTGTTGTGCGAAAGTTATGATAGCAACATCGCGCCCTGGTGACACGTGTTAGGTGGGGCCATGTTGCAAGGCGATGCCAGGTGTGCCAACATGGAGGATGGAAACACAAGGTATGATGAGTCTTCACGATCGTCAAATTTGGTTGCATCGACGGTCAGCGCCATCTTGCTATGGTGGAGATGCATGGGTTTTAACATGGTGACATAGCACCCATGCGCCACATATCCTAGAGGGGCCGCATTTCATGCCACCAGATGCAGTTAGAGTTGGATGACTGACAAACCAATGAACAAACGCCATGCATCAGTGGGCCTGGCAAATCACAAGAGAAGGAGGGCCATGGAAAGGAGAGTCTACGACTGTCAGATTGGAAAGAGATCAGCGGCGGGCGCAATCTCGCCATGGAGGAACTGTGCAAATTTTACAATGGCGAGTTAGCGCTTGGAGGACACGTGTCCTAATGGGTCCGGTTCTCGATGTGGCAGTTAGTGAGCAGTTGCGATTAGATGATCGCCAAGGTGGCACAGTCAAGTTGAGACCTTTAGGCACTATGGTGCTATCAAGACCTTCGAAGACTTTTCTGATAGTGACATAGCGCCCAGTCGCAAGGAAAGGGTGGTAACGCCCAGTCAGATGTAAAGAGACTGCTAGGGTGGCGAGATCGAAGGTTTGATTGGTCTGCATGGCCTAGTTGGCTCGTCGAGCCTGTTGGCTGATCAATTTGATGGATGCACGAATCATGAATGATGGAAAATCAGAAGTTTTGCCACAAATCTGATGGTATGATTGATTGCCACCAACTTGGAATGAATGCTAAGCGCAGAATGACACTTCATCCATCTGGTCGATCCATCTACCATGTCAGGGAATGTTGCGGCACCGTTTCTGTCTTCTCCAGGCTCTTTCTTAGAAAGATATGAGATTTCTTGGTATGCAAGCCAAGCTTCAATCAGATCTCCAATTGGATTCTCAGAGTGGAAGTTAATGTCAGTAGGTGAGAAGTGAATGTAATGCAGAAATCTTAGTTATGCCTGAGCTATAAAGGCAATTTTGTGATCTATTCTTGGGGTCGACTCTTCCTAGTTTTCTCTGCTACTACTTGCAGACTTGCAGTGTAGAATCCCTGTGTCTCTGAGCTACATAGTATCCTGTGTAATTTTATTCAGTGGTCAATTTGCATGTGCTTCTTTTGCCTCTTATTGATGCATTATTGAGATTAGTGGTCGACATACTGTATCTATCTTTGGCCTATTGGATAATATACAAGTGAAATCTCCTTTTCCTGGTGTCATTCAGTTGGTTTTTCTGATCTGTATGTGACTATTGATTGATATAAGTCTGGACGTGTATGACTTTTGTATATTACCCTAGTTTTGTAGTGCATATATGGGCATGAATGAGTCTGAACACTCTATTTTGGTGCATCATCGCCTTAAATTAGACTAGGTAGATTTTCTTTAATGCTCTCTTTCTCCCTTTCCCTTCTGAGAAAAGATAGGTGCGCCTTGACAGTAAGAGGAAGCCGGCCTTCTCTGGAGACTCAACCTCGTAGTTCAGGTCCCATAGCTTGGAGGTTGTTTCCATGTTTCACTAGGTTGTTCTCACGCTTAGGCCTTGGACAAGGGTGCAAACCTAAGTGACAACAGTTTTTGGCACGCCCGGTGGGACTTATATCAGAATATTTCAGGTCTACTAGTATCAAGAAGAAAGAATTCTAGAGATAAATGCTGAAGAAGTAGTGCTGGCTTCAGTCTTCGAGCCTTTAAGAGGCTGGTTCTTCAAGTACTTGGTGACTCCGAACATCAAAGAGTCTGGTTCCAGACCAAGTTTGCAGTAATTCATGCCCAAGACTAAAGCAAGGGCATCTTCTAGAGGTAAATTTCAATATCAAGAGCTTTCTATTTCAAATCCTAGGAGAAGGACTAGAACTTCATTATCACCAGTTAGGGGTAGAATAACAGTCGATATACCTGTAAGATCTATCTCTACTCCCCCTATCGTTCGAACTCAGCCTAGATTGCCATCAACACTCATCAATAGAACACTTGTTTATATGGCACAGCCAAGAGTTCATCCTTTTGCCACCTTTAATGGTGGAAGTCCTCTGTTGTTAGCCCAAACACATGATATACTAGTAGCTGCACTAAAAAGCATACTTGATTTTGCTGGTGAAACTTCTATTTCCCCCCTAGAGCATATCCAAGAGGTAGCGAATGTCTGCAATATTCATGGTATTACAAAAGATGATGTTGCCATCAGACTTCTAGCCTCATCTTTAAAAGGAAAAGCATTACAGTGGTATAGAGGCTTAGCTCATGGTTCCATAACTGATTGGGATGGACTAGGAGCAGGATTATGCACACATTTTGAGGATAAGAGTGACCATTTGTCACTACTAGAGCAGCTGACTACAATAAAAAGAGCCCCCCATGAATGTATGATTGATTTTAATTATAGATTCCAAAAGACATGGGATAGAATACCTACTATAATGAAACCTACCCCTGGTAATGCCTTCTTGCATTACCTTAGAGATTTCAACAATGACATTGTCACTAAAATCCAAACTATGGGAGGAGATACATTACCAAATGCTTATAAGACAGCTATAAAGGCTGAGAATATCCTAATACAAGGTGAAAAGTTGGCCCCAAGGTCTCCTATGCCTTTCTTTTCTGATGTTCCCAACCACCAACCAGCGATAGCCCCTCTTCCTACAACTCCTACGTCACAAGCCCTTACTCTAGTCCCCCAAGCTTCCACACCCTCAAATAGAATAGATGAGCTCAAGGAAATGCTCCAAGGTCTAGTGCTAAGCATAGACAAAAGAGAAAAGACCCTGGATAAAAAATTACAAGAGCAGGGGAGGGAGTTGAAGGACCAAGGGAAGAGATTAGAGGATAGTTTCTCTCTAATACAAAAGATGAGTAACAAGGTGGTGGCCTTAGAAAGGTAGCAAGCCCAAGGTGGCAAGCCTCCCCAATTGCAATATCAGGCTCCAAGTGGTGGTAGGCCTCCTAATCAGTGGAATAGCACTTTTGATCAGAATAGACAGAATAGTCATGCTTCTACTTCAAGCTCAAATCAGAACAGAGCTATAGTCCCTCAAAATAACTTGGCCCAAGACCAAGATTTTTGTCCCTCATGTAACTATTCATATACCTACTGCCTATGTCAGAAAGCAGAATCTTATTTGGCCCTAGCTGTCCAGGAGTCCACAGTAAAGGAATCACACAAGGAAGCTCATCCCAAGGAGGCCTCATATGTTCAGAGGCAGGGTGATTGCTCTTTTATGAATCACCAGATGGAGGAGCATTGTAATGTAAACCAGGATTTCGTTGCTCATAACACAAGAAGCTAGAAGAGAGCTATGGAACATGCTGCTCCTCCTTCTCCTAAGAAGGCCTCAACTTCAAGTGTTATACCTAACACACAGATAGCGAATGAGCAAAAAAACACTTCACAACAGCAAAGGCAAGGTCCAAGAGAGGAGAATGCAAGTGATCCCTATGTTACTCCATCTCAACCTTTCATAAGTGCAGCTCCCAAAGTTTCTACCAAAATTCCTAATGCACCATTGAGTGTGGTAGAGCAAATGAAGAAGACCAATGTAAACATTTCCATGTGGGATGCTGTTGCTACCATACCAATGCAGAGGAAGATGCTACAGCAAGAATTGGAAAGGATTGAACCCAAGGATCAGTCATCTACCATGGAGAGTGCCACTAGTTTAGTACAACCAGCAGGACATGTGGAGGCAAATAAAAAGGTTAGACCTCCTCCATTTTATGTTTCTTTGATTATAGGGGGCAAATTAGTCCATAATTGCATGATAGATTCGGGGGCTAGTAGCTCAGTAATGCCTAGGTGTGTTGCTGATGCTTTAGGGATGAAATATGAGCCCATTGTTAGGGATGTGTTACAACTAGATGGGAGTACTGTCAAAACCGTAGGCATCCTTAGAAGTGTGGGAATGGCCCTACATGCATGCCCTGGTTGTACTGTGATTCAAGATATATCTGTTGCTGAGGTTAAGCCCTATTTTGCCATCTATCTTTCAAGAGACTTCATTGCTCAAATTGGTGGATTCATATTTGCTGATTGGTCTTACATGTCATTTAAGACCAGATATGGGGCCAATGCTTTAATAAGAGCAGAACCTCAAGCCCTTCATCACACTGAACCCTACACTCCCAACTTCATCAATATGAATTGCCCTATCCAAGAGATGGATGAAAATAACATAGTAAACGAGCCTGTCACTTCCATAGCAGAGATTCCTAATTTCTTCTTAGATGAGTGGCCAAATACATGTTAGTTTGAGCCTATGTCAGAAACCCTTGAGACAGGCCTTAGTACATATTGCATAATAGAGAAAGAGGTTCAAGTTCCTGACCTTGTTAGGACTAATGACGACATAAATGGAGTATGGAGTATGTACTTTGATGGCTCAATGAATAGAAATGGATCAGGGGCTGCTGTTATGTTGATCTCTCCTGCACAAATAAGATACTACTTCTCTTTTAGGTTCCAATTCAATTGTACCAATAATGTGGCCGAGTATGAATCCTTGATCCAAGGTCTCCTACTTGCCCAAAAGAGGGGAATTCAAGCCTTGAAAGTATATGGGGACAGTGAGTTGGTAGTGAACCAAGTGAGAAATCAGAATATCACCAAAAATGGCCTGCTCAAGTCTTATAAACACAGAGTCTGGGATTTGCTTGAGGGTTTCCAAGCATTTAATATTCAAAGCATTCCTAGGAAAGAAAATAAATATGCTGATAGACTTGCAGCAGTGGGTGCATCTTATGATGTGCCAAGGAATCTTGAGGAAGAAAAGAAACAACAAATAAGGGTAGTGGTAAGGCCTGTTGTTCCTGATAATAATACTCATTGGCAGGTGTTTGAGTCTGATGAGCAAATTGTGAGCTTCTTGCAGAATGAAGCAAAATTTTTAGAGAGAAATTAGTCAAGACTACAAGATCATTATGGTGATCAGATCATTCATCTTAGTTCCAACAAGCTATGCAAGGGTCTCATTACCTTGGAGAGTGTCTTTAATCCTGATGATCAGTCAAGGGATAAAGGGATGAATCTAGCTGCAGAAAAGGATGACCATGCCCCAGTTACTATTGCTGATGGAAAATCTCTTAACATGGGGAAGGTATGTTCTGAAACTAAGTAAGAAAATTTCATTCATCTATGTCAAGAATTTAGTGATGTATTTGCTTGGACGTATGATGACTTAAAAGGTTTTGACCCTAGTTTGTTTCAGCATACCATAGATTTGGTTGATAGGGTCAAACCAGTAAGACAAAAGAAGAGGCTAGTGAATCCCAAGATTGAACCTTTGATGAGGAAAGAGCCATCCAAGTTGATTGAAGCTAACATAATTTTTCCTATTAAACACTCATCATGGGTGGCTAACCTTGTCCCTGTGAGGAAGAAGAATGGAGAAATCAAATTGTGTGTGGACTTTAGGGATCTCAATCAAGCTTCCCTTAAGGATCACCATCCTCTTCCTTCTATGGAGAAAATTCTTTCCAAGGTCAGTGGGTCAAGGAGATTCTCTTTTCTTGATGGGTTTTCTGGTTATAACCAAGTGCTGGTTAAAGAGTCTGATAGATACAAGACAGCATTTACTACTAAATGGGGCACCTACGCTTATTGCAAAATGCCATTTGGATTAACAAATGAAGGTGCCACATTCCAAAAGGCAATGGAGGTAGCTTTCAAAAGATTAATTAACAAGTTTGTCTTAGTATACCTTGATGATATAACTGTGTATTCCAAGAATGTGGAAGATCATCTTGATCATTTGAGACAGGTATTTCTAAAATGTAGAGAGTTTGGGGTTTCTCTCAACCCAGCCAAATGTGTCTTTGCTACAAACCAAGGAAAACTATTGGGACACATTGTATCTAAAGATGGATTAACCATTGATCCAGAAAGAACAAAAGCAATACTTTCCCTTCCTCTCCCTAAACACAAGAAAGGGATGCAAAGTTTCCTTGGTAGGATAAATTTTTTAAGAAGGTTTATTCCTAATCTTGCTACCATGGTGAAACCCCTTACAACCATGCTCAAGAAAGATATGATCTTCTCATGGACCAAGGAGGGGAAAGAGAGTTTTGAAAAGATCAAGGCAACCATAGCATCGGCCCCTACCCTCATGAACCCAAATTTTGAGAAAGATTTCATCCTCTACACTTTAGGTGGTGAGTCAAGTATTTCTGCTGTCTTGACTCAAACAAATGACAAGAATGAGGAGCAACCCATAGCCTTCTTTAGTGAAGGGCTTAAAGAATACGAAGATAAATACAGCTTTGTTGAGAAGCAAGCCCTTGCAGTCATTAGAGCCTTGAAGAAATTTAGTCACCTTTTATCCCACAACAAGATCCATTTGTTGGTGCCCCATGCTAGTGTAAAGGACTTCCTTTTGAGCAAGGATAATAGCGAAAAAAGGGCCGGATGGATCACTAGAGTAATGGAATATGAGGTTGATATTTAGGTTACCAAATTGGTAAGAGGGAGAGGATTATGCAAAGAGATGTTATCAGACCAGGAGTTGGATGAGGAGGTTGCTATGGTAATTGCAGAGCAATAGGAGGAAGGAAATTTTAATGGCCCAAAGAGCTGGATGGATGACATGAAGAACTTTTTATCAGGGAACGAATACCCTCAGGGATTGGATAGAGCTAAAAGAAGACAATATAGACTACAATCCATTCCCTATGTTGTGATTGATGATATCCTATTCAGGAGGGATTTTAATGGGACCCTGTTGAGATGTCTTGAAGAGGATCAGGCTGAAAGGATGATTAAAGAACTCCATGATGGCCTTGATGGTGGCCACTTCTCTGCAAGAACAACTTCCATGAAGATCATGACGGCTGGTTATTACTAGCCATCCTTCTTTCATGATTGTCATAGGTATGTGAGAAAATGTGAGAAGTGCACTTTCTTCTTAGGCAAATAGAGACTTGTAGCTCTTCCTCTTCATCCAATTCAGGTGGATCAGCCCTTCACCCAGTGGGGGTTGGATTTCATAGGCCCCATTAATCCTCCATCTAGTGTAGGTCATAAATGGATCTTAGCTGCTACCGATTATTTCACTAGGTGGACAGAGGCAGTTGCCTTGAAGGATGCTACAGAGCCATCAGCTATTTAATTCCTTGATGGAATTGTATCTAGGTTTGGAGCTCCTTCTACTATCATCTTAGATAATGCCAAATCTTTTGTTGGAACCCAGATTTGTGCATGGGTAATGAGTCACAATATCTATCTGAGCACATCATCAAATTACTACCCGCAAGGTAATGGTTTCGTTGAATCTTCCAATAAGAATCTGATCAGAATCATAAAGAGAATGATAGAAGACAACCAGAGGGCTTGGCATAAGAAGCTAAGAACTACTCTATGGGCTGATAGGATAACGCCCAAAAGATCTATTAGGAATTCACCTTTTGTGTTGGTTTATGGTAGGGAGGCCAGACTTCCAATCTCATTGGAATTCCTATCCTTGGAGTTGGCTCATTAGCTAGAACTAATTGAAGATGATGCCATGTCAGTAAGAATGGCAGAACTAATTGAACTGGAAGAAAAGAGAAACAAAGCTATGCAAACTCTAGAGATACATCAGCAACAGATGAAGAAGAGTTTTGACAAGAAGGCAAGGGCCAGAATCTTCAGAGAGGGAGATTTAGTTCTCAAGTGGGACTCAGACAGAGCAAAACCAGGAAGGCACTCCAAATTTGACCCATTATGGAGTGGCCCTTATTTGATCTCCAGTTGTAAACAGGAAAATGCATTCCAACTGAGCAGACCTAACGATGAAACTTTGCCCATTCCAGTCAATGGGATTCATCTGAAGCCCTGTTTCTAAAAGGATTGTGGATCTATGTACATAGTTGATCTAGTTTCATTCTGTCTATTCCTATTTTTCAATAAGTGCGCGTGCACAGGGTTTCTCTTTTGAATCGCCAGTTTCCAAAGTTTTGATAGCCTCAGGTCACAGAGGAGGTTCTGTTCTTTGTTTCTAGTCACAGAAACAGAGCTAGAGATTCAAGGTCTTCAATGTTTTGATTTCCTCTTAGGCGGGTTAGGGTTTCTTGTAGCTCTTAGTTTCATGCCTTCCAGGTCCTTTTCTCGACCCTGTAGCCCAATGGAGTTTTCTGCTGGCACTGGTCTTATGCATTGAGCAAGCTCATGCCCCCTGTGAGACGCCAAAAATGTTATCATTCATTCACCCGCCAAAGTTTCTCTTCCGTCAGATTTCAGAAGGATCGACGGTCGGCGCGCTCTCGTCATCGAAAGTTGCATGGGAGATAGTATCAGCGAAATTGTACCTAATTGACGCGTGTTCGGTGGGTTCGGCGTTCGAAGGGTCAGAAAGTTCCTTGACAACAATGGGCACCATGTCGCTATTGCATATCGGTCAAAAATTTCTGATGGTGACATAGCACCCGGCGGAAATACTCTCGGCGGCGGGCAACGAGTTTTCACGAGCTGAAAGTTCCAAAGATCAGCAAAGCGCCATGGCGCCAATGGAAAACCAATGCATTTTCTGATGGTGACATAGCGCCCAAATGGAAAGTTCATCACGGCGAAGAATGACCAGACAGGTGGGTCCCGACGGTACTCCGCATGTATAGTTTGTCAGCCCAGCATCACGATAATAAATCAGAAGTAGCCACATGTAACCAGGCTGGAGTCTCTGTCAACATGGCTAACACAGTCAAGGTTTATGATCTCCACTGTCGGATCAGCTTGGATCGATGATAAGTGCCATCGCACTATGGCAGAGTTGTGCGAGACTTATGACAGCGACATTGTACCCTGGTGACACGTGTTAGGTGGGGCTGTGTCGCAAGGCAATGCCAGGTGTCTCGACATGGAGGACGAAAAGACAAGGTATGATGAGTCTTCACGATTGTTAGATTTGGTTGCATTGACGGTCAGCGCCATCTCGCTATGGCAGAGATGCACATGTTTTAACATGGCGACATAGTGCCCGTGCGCCACATGTCTTGGCGAGGCCACATTTCATGCCGCCAGATGCAGTTAGAGTTGGATGACCGAAAAACCAACAAACAGACACCATGTATCAGTAGGCCCAACGAATCATGAGAGAAGGAGGGCCACGGAAAGGAGAGTTTGTGACCGTCAGATTGGAAAGAGATCAGTGGTGGGCGTTATCTCGCCATGGAGGAACTGCACAGATTTTACAATGGCGAGTTAGTGCTTGGAGGACACGTGTCCTTGTGGGTCTAGTTTTTGACATGGCGGTTAGCAAGCGGTTGCGATTAGATGATCGCCAAGGTGGCGCAATCAAGTTGAGACCTTTAGGCGCTATGGCGCTATCGAGACCTTCAAAGACTTTTTTGGTAGTGACATAGTGCCCAGTCGCATGGAAAGGGTGGTAATGCCCAGTCAGATGTAAAGAGATTGCCAGGGTGGCAAGATCGAAGGTTTGATTGGTTTACATGGCCCAGTTGGCTTGTCGAGCCTGTTGACTGATCGATTCGATGGATGCACGAATCATGAATGATGGAAAATTAGAAGTTTTGCCACAAATCCAATGGTATGATTGATTTCCACCAACTTGGAATGAATGCTAAGCGCAGAATGACACCCCATCCATCCGGTCAATCCATCTACTATGTCAGGGAATGTTGCAGCGCCATTTCTGTCTTCTCCAGGCTCTTTCTCAGAAAGATATGACATTTCTTGTTATGCAAGCTAGGCTTCAATCAAATCTTTGATTGGATTCTCAAAGTGGAAGTTAATGCCAGTAGGTGAGAAGTGAATGTAATTCAGAAATCTTAGTTATGCCTGAGCTATAAAGGCAATTTTGTGATCTATTCTTGGGGTCGACTCTTCCTGGTTTTCTCTGCTACTACTTGTAGACTTGCAGTGTAGAATCCCTGTGTCTCTGAGCTACATAGTATCCTGTGTCATTTTCTTCAATGGTCAATGTGCATGTGCTTCTTTTGCCTCTCATTGATGCATTATTGAGATTAGTGGTCCACATACTATATCTATTTTTAGCCTATTGGATAATATACAAGTGAAATCTCCTTTTTCTGGTGTCATTCAGTTGGTTTTTCTGATCTGTATGTGACTATTAATCGATATAAGTCTAGACGTGTATGACTTTTTTATATTACCCTAGTTTTGTAGTGCATATATGGGCAGGAATGAGTCTGAACACTCTGTTTTGGTGCATCACCGCCTTAGATTAGACTAGGTAGATTTGCTTTAATGTTCTCTTTCTCCCTTTCCCTTCTAAGAATAGATAGGTGCGCCCTGACAGTAAGAGGAAGCTGGCCTTCTCTAGAGACTCAACCTTGTAGTTCAAGTACCATAGCTTGGAGGTTGTTTCCATGTTTCACTAGGTTGTTCTCGCGCTTAGGCCTTGGACAAGGGTGCAAACCTAAGTGACAACAATTATAAATGTATGGAATGAGTTGAAAGGAAATGAGGAGGCCTTGAAGCCAATTGTTAATAAATAGAAAAATGTGGATAAAAGTGTCACTCTTATGTGTTTTTCAATCATCAGTTTATCTTGTGAAAAAATAGAAAGGACTTTTTATTTGAAAAATGATCTATCTAAGTTTGATAATAAGAGAGTTTCATTATAGAGGAGAATCATAAATTATTTTGCCAAGTATAAGAATAGAAACTTTGTACTCTTTCCCCATGGCTTGGATAAAAAAATAAATTAAAAGCTACATAAAAATGGGCACAAGAATTAGATGATCTATTATGTCTTAGGATGAACGAGGCCATAAATGAGAAAGGACATGCATGGTGGGGAAATACAACAAAAGTTGTAAAAATGAAAATATTTATAATTCTTCAAGAGAAGATTTTATTGAAATAGATAAATTGGGAGAATATATGATCAAGAAACAACATGAGTTCTAAATTTTAATTGGCTAGATGACACACTTTTTGACAAGTCAGTGGAAGATTTTGTGCATGCAAAGTAGTAAGTGATTGGTGAAATTGATGATGATGAGATGGAAAAAGATGAGTTGCAAATAACTAATGCCTAGGTAAAAGAAGAAGAAGGCAAAGGTAAACAACCAATTGCAATCAAAAGCACAAAGGTCCAAACTAATGACTTGGCAATAGGACAATCAAGTGTGACTGTTAATTTTTTAGTATAGGATGACATGGATGGAGAACCCTAAGTTCTACTTAGTTTTCAAATATTAGAATAAGACCCATCACATGCAAGTCCAATGGTCACATACTCAAAGGAATGACCATTAAAAAAAATCCAATCACAAATTCCTCAACAAAAACTAGTACATTAGAAGTGGTCCCCACAAAAGGAATGTTTATAATGAAAATCAATTTTTTGCACCAAATTTTCTCTTTTATGACAACATGACTTTTGTAAATATCTTTCTATCTTAAGGACAACTATTAGTACTCTCTAGGCCTGAAGCTTGTTACATCTCATACTATATAAATGAGATTCCAAGGCTAGAGAGGGGGTCCTAACTATTATACAACTTTTACTAGTTTTAATTTAGTCTAGTTTTCCTTGATGTCAAAATTTTGTGATATATTTTCTCTGCAAATTTGAAGATACATTAGCTTTGAAGGATTAGACTATCTATTCTTGAGTTATTTTTAGTACTATTCCAATGTTACATAATTTTCAAAGAGAATTAATACAAAGATGAATCACCATCATATTTATTTTCTCTTAATCCTATCTCCATTGCTATTGATTAGTTATCTTGAGGTTGTATGAGAAAAGCTTGTTCAATTTAATGCAACTAGGACATGTTATGTATCAATTCATTATTTATTTTGATTCAATAAATTTATTAAATGCTTTAGTGATATGATAGGATCTCTAGGAAGTTAGAGGGATTTTCATAATAATGACTTTTAGAGAAGATTATTGATAATATCAATTGTAATGCAATCAATTAGGTCACAGTAGTTGGGTAGACTTTGAATCCCAACAGATGAGGCACTCATCAATTATTTCAATTTGCATATGAAGAAATCATAGATGAGCATCAAGAAAAATCTTAAAATCCAAATCAATTTTAATTTAAATGTATGAAGAATATTATAGCTAATCAATACTTGTTTGCATATAATCTTTGCATTTTAGTTAGTTTTTGTTACACAAAATTACTTATGAATCTAAAAAGAATTATGACCAAACATCTTCTTCATGGATGAGTATTGTAATAAGATGTCAATGAATAAATTAAATGTGAAGATATTATCAAAATTTGAATCTTTTATACTCAGGTGCATCTGCCTTGGTTTTGTAGAACCTAAAGAGTAGAAAATCTTTATGATTTTGTTAAAATTGGGTCCAAATCTAAAGACCTCTTAGTTTAATATAGGAAATAGCTAATCTTTACACTAAATTTATCTTCACCATCTTGGTATCAAGTATTTTTCTACTTGGTAGTTTTAAAACACCAACGTCGAGTCTTATAGAACTTCAAAACTTATCTTTCCAATACACTATACAATAATTTACTTGACTCAAATTAGTCTAATTGTAACTCTATCATACCTAGTCTACTTTTTGTCTTTCTGATCTTCATGTTTAATTGTATATATAAATCATCTCAATTATTCCCCCTTGATCATTTCATTCTCTCTTGTTTTTGACACTTATGTCTACTACGTTTTGTTAAAATTTGATTGAAAAGATCACTATTAAAGAAGAGATATTGTTGATAAAGAATGTTTTCAATCATTGTTTTGTCATTGATGTCAAACTTACTATTTTCTAGAGTGATATTTGTTTACAAGATCCAACTACTATCACTTAGTTGATTGATGAAGAAAATTTAATCAATAAAATGTAAAACAAAGCACCTAAATGAAAGGTTGAGTTATGCTTTTGTAATGAAGTACAAGGACTAGTTAAAGACAATGAGAAAATGATGTATTGATAATACACTTGAAGATAAAAAGGTTGGCTACACTTAGAAACTCTAGAAGAATAAGCTGTAACAAACCTATCTGTAAAGCTTGACTAAATTCATTAGTGGGTGCTGAGCAAGTTAGTTTGTGTTGAGTAGATTATCAAGTGCCAAGAAAATGCAAAATCTAGTGTGTGTTGACTAAAACAAAAGGTACCAAGCAATTTTAGGTGCTAAGCAAGTTTAGGTGCCAAGCTAGATAGAATGTAAGTAAAACTTAGTTGATGTCAAGTGAATCCATAGTAGGTGCCAAGTAACATAGTACGTGTCGAGCATTAGAAAGTAAATAGTGTCAAGCTACTACTGAAATGTCAAAGATTTGCCAAGATCTAAGATGATAAGTTTGTTACCTTGAATTTTGTGAACCAGATGGAAGATGAGGAGGATGAGCTAGTGGTATAGAATTCTAGGTAAACTATTTTTAGGCAAATTTAGGTGGATTCTACAAGATGTTTCTAGGAGAAACAAGATTAAGGGTAGATTTGTTGAATCTTACCTAATCTATTCGAACCAAAAAAATAAGAGTAGGAAAAGTATTTTAGACTTCTACTTAAGGAGCTACAAGTCAAGAAGCAAGTGTGGTTGATTGGAGATAGTATGTGGTGTTAAGAAGAAGACATTGAGAGGGAGGCACAAAGTACATCGACTTTGTCTTGATAGGTGACCACAAAGGTGATTGCATTGGCACAATGAGAATGGAGACTTAGGAAGACAAAGCTAGAAATGAAGATAAGTTGTTAGAGCTACAGAGACTAAAAGTGAAGCAATTTTATGAGCTAAATTGATATCTAAAATCTGCAAGTTATGTTGTGAGTTATATCAAATTATCAAAGCCCTTATTGTTACTCTCTAGCAATTGTATCAGTTAGGGAAAAATCCTATGGACTTAGTTTGGTTAAACAACCATTTTTAAATCCTTTAATGGGGTGACATTCCAAGTGAATGTTCTAAAGTCCTTTAACTAGGCCCATTTCTAATAGGGTGGTTGAAATCCTTTAACCGAGTCACATTTAAGTGTTTTTTGTAGCCTTTAACAGGGTAGGCCTTTCATAGGGCATCACCTCAGAAGAGTGAGAAAGGAGTAGCATGTTACTAGTGATTTTTCCTGAATTGGGTTTCTATGTAAATCATTGTGTTATGTGTTGATCTTTCATATTTTATTCCTGCATGTTGATTTATCGGTAACTTGCTATGAAGAATTTTTACCTTGGATGCATGGTTAGTTTAAATAGACTCACTATACTTAGTGATAAAGTTTTATCAGGACATTTGGACCTTGAATAACTAATTCTCCCCCCCCCACCATCGCCTCTTAGCTATTCCAAAACATTTCTAGCAATTGGTATTAGAGCCATCTGCTGATTTGGTTTAAAGGCACTAGAAGTAAAAAAGATCAAGATGTCTAAGAGAGAAGTTCCCAAGTATAACAAAGATAACTTTGTTGCATGAGAAATTTTAATGAAGTTGCACCTAGGATCAATAGGTGATCATGTACAAAACCTCAATTGAATTGGAAAATGTTGATCCAAATGGTGTCCCTACTGCTAGAAAGATATGAAGAAAAAGGAGCATAATCAAGCAATGTTAGAGATTGCCTTTGCCCTCAACTGTGTTGAATTTGATGACATCAAGGGATGTACCTCTACATTCAAAATATGGAAAGCCTTGATAGATATTTATGGAGGAGATCAAAATGCCCAAAGAGAAAAAAGAGAAAGCCTCAGAGGAAAGTTTGATGGCATGAGAATGGAGGAAGGTGAGAACATTGCTCAATATACCTCTAGAATAAACGAAGTAGTAAGTGCAATAAGAAACTTGGGTGGCCATTTAGATGATGAAACTGTCAATAGAAAATTCCTAAGAACCTTGCTCCCCATTGATGAGATGCATACCAAGAAACAAGCTAACTCTTGAAGGTATAGTTGGAAGACTTACTACATTTAAGTTATCCAACTTTGATAACTATAGACCTAAGAATCTTGAGTCTAATTTCAAGGAAAAGTTGTTGTTGTAAGACACAAAGGAGGTGAAACCAAAGAAGAAGAAAAGAAAGAAAAAATATGCATCTAGTGACAACAACACAAATGAAGAAGATGTGGAACAATTGGAAGCATTTTTGGCCAAAAGATTTCACAAAGGCAGAGGTAAATTCAAAGGTATGTTTCCTATCATTTGTTTTAATTGTAATGAAGTAGGATATATTTCTATAAGATGCACATAGAAAAAAACTATGGAGAAGGCAACAAGAACAAGAATAGAAGAGAAGATGATAGTAGAGATTACAAAGACAAAGGAAAAAAGTGCTACATTGTTGAAGAAGAGGATTCTGATGAAAATGATGATGAGGTAGTATATGTAGCCATGAAAGATGAGTCAAATGAAGATGAGGCAAAAACATTGGTAACCTATGTATAAAAGAATGACAGATGGATCATAGATAGTGGATGCTCACATTACATGACAAGAGACAAAAGTAAGTTTGTTACCTTAACTCATTATGATGGAAATAATGTTAGATTTAGAAATGATGCTCTGTGTCTAATCGAAGGAAAAGGTTCCATTAAGCTTATAGAGAAAATTTCATGTGATAATGCATACTATGTTCAAGGATGGATCTACAATCTATTGAGTGTGTCATAGTTAAGCAATGTAGGATGAAAAGTAGAATTTGGAAAAAAAACTGCCAAAATCTATGACACTGATGGAAATCGAATAGGAAAAGGGAACCAAACTAGGAGTAATCTATTTTACCTAGATATGGATGATGCAACCTATCTTATTGTAAGATTTGATGATGTGTGGTTATGGCATAAAAGGCTATGTCATGTCAACTTTGATAATCTAATTAGCATCAGCAAAATGAAGAAAGTTAGAGGTTTTCCTAAACTGAAGAAGCTTGACAACACAATGTGCAAATAGTGTTAGCTAGGAAAGATGACCAAGTCATGTTTCAAAAGTAAAACTTACACTTCTAAAGAAGTACTAGAGTTCATGCATACTGATTTATGTGGCCCAATAGAAGTGCAACACTATAAAAGAGATAGATATATAATGTTTTTTGTTGATGACTACTCTAGGATGATGATTGTCATGTTCTTAAAGAAAAATGTGATGCATTTCAAATGTTTAAGTGGCACTTGGCTAGGGTTGAGAAAGAAACAAGAAAGAGTCTAAGTGCCTAAGATCAGATAGAGGAGAGTTCACATCAAAAGAATTTGAGACATTTTGCAATGATAAAGGAATTAAAAGTCAAACATCAGCACCTAGAACTCCCCGATAGAATGGCATTGCAAAGAGGAGGAATAGATTAGGGATGGACTATGCCAGAACATTAATGACAGAGATGAATGTTGCTCTAAAATACTAGAGAGAAGCTATAAGTTCTGTTGTCTATACCTTGAATCGAGTACAAATAAAGAAAGGTACAAATGCAACACCTTTTATATTATGGTATGGTCACTCACTGAATGTAAAATATTTCAAAGTATTTGGTTGTAAGTGCTATATTCTTAAAGATTCTAAAAATGGAAAGTTTGATGTAAAAAAATGATGAAGGCATATTCCTTTGATACTCCACTAGCAGTAAAGCATATAAGTGTTTAAATACTAACACTAAAAAAATTGTGGAGAGTGCAAATGTGAATTTTGATGAGCATGCAGAAGTTTAAGTTGATGAATTCAACAAACCAGAAGAGTGCAGATCCTTTGTATACTTCTATGAAGGAATGCCTACTAAAGAAGAAGTTGTCAATCAAGTCAAAAATCATGAACAAGTTTGAGTATTTGTCAAGTCACAACCAGTGAATGTCAAGTTTCATTCAAAAGCTGAGCTACAAAATGAAGAAATGGTACATTCTAATTCTAAAATTAGTATACATAAAAAAGATGACAATATACAAGAAACAGAAGTGCACAGTGACTTTGAAGCTGAAAGACCAAACATGGAAGCAAGGATAGAACCGAGGCTATCCAAGTATGTTAGAAGACATCAACCTACTAAAAAAACATTGGTGACAAGGAAGCTAGACCAATGAAAAGGAATGGACTAAGAAATGAATATGTCTGTTGAGCAAAATTGAACCCAAAATATTGAAGGATGCACTACAAGATGATGACTGGTGTAAAGCTATGGAAGAGAAGATTGATTAGATATAGAAGAACAAAACTTAGACTTTAGTTCTAAGACCAACTGATAAGAATGTGATTTGTACCAAGTGGGTATTTAGGAAAAAGCTAGATGAGAATGGTGAGATCAAAAGAAATAAGGCTAGACTAGTCTGCAAAGGTTATGCACAAGAAGAAGGACTAGACTATGGGGAAACATTTTCCCCTATTACAAGAATGGAAGGAGTAAGAAGTCTACTTGCATATGCTACTTACAAAGGTTTTAAAGTCTATCAAATGGATGTGAAGTCTACTTTTCTGAATGGTATACTAGAAGAGGAAGTCTACATAGAAGAACTAGAAGGATTTGTTGATGACAATAACAAGGATATGGTTTGCAAACTACATACAGTAGTCTATGGTTTGAAACAAGTGCTTAGAGCATGATATGAGAGACTTTAAAAATATCTAGTAAAGATAGGATTTGAGAGAATAGATGACAACAACAACCTATATAACAAGGAAAAAAAGGTTAAGATATTCTAATATCTAAAATCTTTGTTAATGATATAATATTTGGAGGAAAAGATGCACTATGCAAAGACATTGCTGGTTAGATGAAACATGAGTTTGAGATGTCAATGTTTGCCAAAATAAAATTCTTTGTTGGAATGCAAGTACATCAACTAAAACACTGCATTTTTGTGACTCAATCAAAATATATCAAGGAGATACTCAAAACATTTGTCTTAGAGGATTCAAAACCAATTAGTACACCAATGGTAACAAGACATAAGTTATCCAAGAATGATGAGTCGGTTGAAGTAAATTAGATAATATATAGATCAATGATTGGAATGTTGTAGTATGTTGTACATAGTAGACCAAAAATTACATTATCTATTGAAATAGTGGCAAGATTTTGTGCAAACCCAAGAGAAAATCATCTTATGATAGTAAAAAGAATAATGAGGTACCTAAAAGGAACATATGACTTTGGTTTATACTACAAGGAGACTGAAAAAATTGAGTTGAATGCCTACACTGATGTAGATTGGGGAGGTAATATAGATGACAAAAAAGGTACCAGTGGAGGATCATTTTTCTTAGGTATAAAATTAGTCACTTGGAAAAGCAAAAAGCAAAGTTGTACCTCATAGTCAACAATTGAAGCTGAGTATGTTGCTACTACTATCAACTACACCAATATTGTATGAATCAAGCACTTATTTAAAGGTATGAAGAAAAGAAAATTGAACCTATGATACTCTATTGTGATAATACAAGTGCCATCAACATATCAAAGAATCCTGTGATGCATGCCAAAAAAAGCACATTGCAATTAAGTATAACTATGTAAGATAACTGGTGGAACATAAACAAGTGAAGATGGAATATGTCAACTCAAAGGAAAAAATTGTTGATATCTTCACAACACCATTACCTTAAGGAGCATTTGAATATCTTAGAGGTAAGTTAGGGGTGATACCCTATCCAAGGCTATTTGGGTAATAGTAAGACCACCCTGCATCAAATGAGTTGATTGCTGAAATGACATAAATTGATGCAGAGGATCCTTACTTTAGGTTTTCCTAAAGTCATTAAAATACTAAAATTCCAAATTAGTCGCAAGCAAGGTGATAGAGGGAGAAATTGGATTTAAAATTGCATGATAAGATGTTGAAACACTATGTCTTTCACATTGTTGTCAAAGAGAGAGAAATAATAAAACTGATCAAAGTGGAAAGCTACAAAAAAGAGGGAAAACAATAGTAGAAACTAATAAAATCTATAGGATCAAATGTGTAAAGGGAGAAATAGTAGCTAAGAGGGAGAAAATAGTATAGACAAGAAGATGACAAGATCAAAGAGGGAGCAGAACAAATAAAGGAGAAGACAGTGTATTAGCAAAGGAGACATCCCTAATACTTTGAGAGAGGGAGTTACTTATAGAATTTAGAGGGAGTCATGAGAAATTTAAATTTATTGATAGAATGAATAATTTTGGATACAAATTTTTCTTTTTGGCATTTGACTTACTATTTTAACCTAGTTAGCATTTTGATAACTTGGTTGATCAGTTTGGTTTGCCATCAATGCCAAAGAGGGAGATTGTTTAAATCTGATTGAAAAGATCACTATTAAACAAGGGAGATTATTGATAAAGAATATTTTCAATCATTTTTCTGTCACTAATTTTAAGCCTACTATTTTCTAGAATGACATTTTCTTTCAAGATTCAAGTACTATCACCTAGTTGATTGATGAAGAGAATTTAATCAATAAGATCTAACAAAAGAGCCTAAAGGAAAGGTTGAGTTATGGTTTTGTAATGAAGTACAAGGATCAGTTAAAGAAAATGGTAAAATGATGTATTGATAATACACTTGAAGATATAGAGGCTGGCTACACTTAGAAACTCTAGAAGAATGAGTTGTAACAATGCTATCGGCAAAGCTTGACTAAATTCATTGGTGGGTGTCGAGAAAATGCAAAATCTAGTGTATGCCAAGTGAAACAGAAGGTGTCAAGAAATTTTAGGTGTTGAGAAAGTTCAAGTGCCAAGAAATTTTGGGTTCCAAGCTAGACAGAATGTAATAGGTGTCGAGCATTAGTAAAACTCAATTGGTTCCAAGTGAATCCACAGTAGCTTTCAAGTAAAATAGTATGTGTCGAGCATTAGAAAGTAAATAGTGCTGAGTTATTGCATTATTTAAAAAGTCAAAGATTCACCAAGATCTAAGATGATAAGTTTGTTACCTTGAATTTTGTGAACTAGATGGAAGATAAGGATGATGATTTGGTGGTACAAAATTATAGGTAAATCATTTTTAGGTGAATACAAGTAGATTCTAGAAGATGTTTATATTCATTGAATCTTACCTAATCCATTCAAAAATTATTCTAGACTTCTATTTAGGGAGCTATAGGTCAAGAAGAAAGTGTGGTTGGTTGGAGATAGTATGCGATTTTAAGAAGAAGACATCAAGAGGGAGGAACAAAGTATAGAGACTCTACTTTGATAGGTGACCATAGAGGTGATTTCATTGGCACAATGAGCATGGAGAATTAGGGAGACAAAGCTTGAAAGGAGGATAAGTTGTTAGAGTTATAGAGACTAAAAGCCAAGCAATTTTGTGAGCTAAATTGAGATTTGAAATCTGCAAGTTATGTTGTGAGTTATATCAGATCAAAGCCCTTATTGTTAGTCTCTAGAAATTGTATTAGTTAGGGAAAAATCCTACGGACTTAGGTTGGTTTAACAATCATTTATAAACCCTTCAACAAGGTACCATTCCAAGTGAATGTTCTAAAGTCCTTTAACCAGACCCACTTCTAATAGGGTGGTTGAAATCCCTTAATTGAGTCACATTTAATAGTTCATTTTGTAGCCTTTAACAAGGTAGGCCTTTCATAGGGCATCACTTTAGAAGAGTGAGAAAGGAGTAGCATGTTACTGGTGGTTTTTCTTAAATTGGGTTTCCATGTAAATCAGTATTTTGTGTGTTGATCTTTCATGTCTTATTATTGCATGTTGATTTATCAGTAACTTGCTAAGAATAATGTTTAGCTTGGATGCATGCTTAGTTTAAATGGACTCACCATACTTAGTGAAAAGTTTTATCAGGACATTTGGACCTTGAATAACTAATTCACCCCCCTTCTTAGTTATTCTAAAACATTTCTAACACTTTTGTAGTTTGTTCCTTATGTCACAATCTCTATCCATTAACTCAGCTAATCTCTATTGATCAAATGTCAACACCTTCATATCTTCCACTATCAAATCAATAGAATGTTGATTCTTCAATATGAAGAACTCAACATAAAAAAAAGAATATGTACAAAGAATGAATGACTTTAAAAATTCCTTCTTGCTGAATAGTAAGGTTAGAAAGATCAACCTACCTAATGGAAAGTTTAGTTAAAACCTTCTCAAAAACTTTGTGCTCAAATTTCTTCTCAAACCATTTCAACAATTTATCATTCGTCTCTATGTCTTCTATTTGAACCTTATAAACTATGTACACTAGATTATCTAAAATTTTATGTTTCTCATTAACATCAGCAATTTCAAATGCATCAAAAAAAAAATTTGATATTGTGCAATAAATATATCTTTTTGTCTTTTCTTCTCAATTATTCTTTCTTTTTCTTGTGACATAGCAAGGTTTGCAATTCTTGCATTGGTTTAGGTCATACATTGACAATGTGATTACCACATCTAAAACCATTATTTCCTATTTTGTATCATCTATATTTGTCATCATCTATGATTGAGGGGTTATACCACTAGTTAGTGATACCTACAATTGTTTTCCCTTTGCACTCAATCCTAGTGTCTTCTCCTATTGATTTGATTTAACCTATTGTACATGTGGAATAGTTAAGGTCCTTTTGGAATGAAATTTAGTGGTTAAATAAGAGATTGAATAGCCTTTTTTTATTTGGGTTTCTCTATCTCTTCCTTTTATTTCTCTTCCTCTACGTTACTCTCATTTGGTTTGACATGTATGGCATGGGTAAATTGTAGAAACACAATTATTGTCTTTACTTGTTGCTCAACACTCATTTCAGAACCATTGTAACTAATGTAACTTGAAAATCATCATTCTTTGCACTCTTAATCTTTGGAGAATCCTATATTTGTAATAACACTAGGTTGTTTCATTGTGGAGAGGTATATAAGGCATTTGGGGAATCATTTTTCAAATCTTCTCCAATCAATTCATTTTGATTCTATGGAGATAAATAAAGAATGTCCTCGATTGTGACAACATCTTATTTTCCACATTCTTCTACTAATTTTTTAATCTTTTCTAAATTTTTAGAAATTTCTTATTCATCATCTTGACCTTCTTGTTCTTCTTTTACTTCTTCATCTCTTCCTTCTTATACTTCTTCTTCTTTGTAAGCTAATGGAACAAGCAATCCAAAAGCTTCCTTCCATATAAGAATGCTCCCTTTTTCAATGTCATGAGCTTTATTTTTCAAAATTTTATATGCCATCTCCTTAAGCATGAATTTATTTTAAAAATATTTTGGGTGATTGACATATGTGTTTTTCCCAATTCTGGCATTATATGTGCTAACCTGGTCTCCCTAATTTGTCTTTTAGTGGATAATACCCACTTCCACTTAGCATTAACTTTATTATATAAATTCTTAAGAGTGCCTTGACCTAACTCTATAGGTGTATATTTGAAGTATATCATCATACCCATCATATCTTTTTCAAGATTCTTCTAATCATCCTTATTTAGAGAATAAAAATTTATTGTCTTTACTATTTATATATTGTCTGACTCTCTAAGTGTCTCACATACCTAGTCAATAGTCATTGGAGGTAGTCTGGGTATAATCTAAAGTTTTCTCAAATCATCAAACTCTATTTCTTTATCCTCTTCCTCCTCCTCACGTGTCACAACCATTGTTCTACCAGCCTCTTAGGTAGATTTTTCTTTTGTGTCTTGGTTGGATTCCTCTTTGTTGGGCATTCTTTCTCCTTTTCAAATGGGGGCTAAGCTAGCTTTGACCTTTTGATTACTATTCTCTTTCGCTTTGGTGTAGTGATAACTTTATTTACACCTTTCTTAATATTTTCTTTCACTTTTGGTTCAAAAATAACTATTTTCTTCTATTTTGTTTCCTTGGCTCAATAATAGCTAGCTCTATACCCTTAGATGATTCGGCTTCAACTTTTTCATCGGATTCCTCGTACTCTCATTTTCCTTTAGTGATATAAAGGTAACCTTTACCAAGTTTTCCCTCAAGATCCTTAATAATATTCTCTTTTTTTCAATCCATCTTGGGTACCATTCTTCAATCATAAACTTTATCTTGATAGTATCATAATTATGAAATGGCTCAACATTCATTTCAATATCTTTAGATAGTAATGTAGTTACTGCTAGTGTCACTTCATCAACATTCACTTCATATTGCATTAGCCTCATCCATGCAAACCTTGGTAGTACCATATGTCCATATATAAAATATGTTTCTACCATAAAACATATATCCTCAAAATAGTTATCTACAATAAACCTAGATGTTCTATTCCATTTTTCATCTTGTTCTTGTTTAATTTAAAGTTTTTATCCATTACAGGTTCAAAAGTTTCTCATGATTCATTTATCAACTAACTTATTTTCTCAATAGTTATTATACTTATATTACATGAAATTATTTCTACTATAGGAAATAAATTCTTTACATAGAAAAATATACAAACAAGTAGGGAACCAATCTTACATGAAGTATTCTTGGATTTTCTTATCACTCCAAGGTTATCTAATGATTGTTGTAGTTGTATCTCAACAAGATCATAAATATGACCTTTATTCACAATTTTGTATTCAAGGTCCACTCTAATGTAAGGCATACCATTCAGTCAGCTCAATTGATATAATTTGTGTGCAATCACATGTACTACAAATGCAATGATAGGTTCATTAATTCCATCAATTAACATTCCATCACCATTACACTTCACCTTCCTTTTTTTCTCTACAATATCCCTCACAACACTTCTCATCATCTTAGCTCTATCCAAAGTAGGATAACTAGTAACTTTGCATATCATAGCCTTGTCAATCTTAGTTGGTCTACCTTTTAACTAGATCTTCATATCATGGACTCAGCTCAATATAATCTTTAGCTATTAGACATTGAAAACCTTTAGAAAATATAGGGCATGAGTCAAACCTTTCTCAACAACTATCTTTTGCTTATCCTTCAACATTGTATTATCATAAAATTTGACAAATGTTGCATGAAGTTCATAATGTCCAATTTCTCCAAATTTACATGTATAACATGATCCTACATCATGAATCATCAATATGCTTGGTTAAATTGATGATAGGGCACCAAATTCATCACTAATCAATGCAATGTTTGGGTAATCCTTGAAATTTGTGGAGGAAACTAATCATTCCTCACAATTTGTGCATTACTCTCCTTCAAAATTTAATTCACAAATGTAGACACAAATGATGCCATTTTAAAAATAGGCTTCAAAAAGCTTTACTTCAATAACTTTGAAAAAAACCTTAATTCAACATTGAAAACATAAATTACTATGATCTTTCAATTCGCTAATGACACACTATGATTGTCTAGCTATATCATTGAAATTAACTTTAAATTGCTTCTGCACTAAAAATTACTTGGTGAAAATACAATGAATACCAAATTTTAGTATATATAACTCCAATCTATCCATTTAGGCCTACAATAAATGTGTTTAAACTTTGGTAGGTGTAAAACAACATTGGCCTTCACAAGTTCTATTTGTGCTTCTTTTCATTCAAATACTCAGTCACTATCAGCTCATTATATTAGTACCATTTTGTTCTACTAATACATTAACTTCTACTATCTCTTTCCATGTTTTTTTTCATCTCATCTTTCCCTTTTCCTTTATTTCTTCCACTATTTGGTGCTTATGCTTAGGTCCTACGGTTCTTACTTATGTATCCAACTTTAAGACAACTATTACAAACTAGGTTTCCATTCAACCATCTCTCTTAATTTCCACTAAAATGTGCCTTAATGCAATTTCTTGGAATATACCCATACTTTCCTTAATAATGAAAATTATACCATGTGTTATAATTCCAATTGAAAGAGTTACCCTATTTAGGTGCATATGTTTTCTTTTTAGATGTCTAGTTGGATTTTTCTTTGGATCTACATTAATGAGCTCTATATCCATATTTCTAATAGTTGTAATAATGTCCTTCAGATCTAGGTGTAGCAAGTGCATCACTTATTTTTTACTTGTTCTCGTTTACTTGGTGCCTTTTTTTATTGCAATTAAAATAATTACCAATAAAATAGGTTTAGGGTTTTGCATACCATTCTTTCTTTGACATATGCTATAGTATGTCCAAGTTTACTACAATCATGACAAATAAGTTTGCCTTTGGACTTTTCATTTCTTTACTCTCCACTCTCTAAGGACTCTCCTTTCTTAGTAGATGGAGAGTGCTTGACATTTCCTTGATAAGAAGTATCAATCGATGACCTTGGCAATATCATTAGTTCTTCAAAGTACCTAATAGCTTAACTTGGTTTGTTTATTCTTTCTAGAAATTTTTTCTTAGATCTGAACTCATTCCTTGATTGGTCACTCTATGACCTTAGATTTTTAATCTCCATATCTTTTTTGTTCAACTCCTAGTTATTAAAAATATTATGACAAGTTAAGTTACTGAGAGGGGAAGGGTGAATCAATAACTTATAAAACTTTATCCTTGATTAGTAATTAATCCTTATATGAATTTTGATCTAAGTGCATGCATGAGAAATTGAATGCATGACACTTTAACACAAGATATGGTGACCTAGAAACCTTCTAAATAGAAAACTAAAATTGGGGTGGGGATGATAACCGCAAGCTTTAGTACTATAGTATAAAGTTGGCTAGTTAAGGCTAACAATGATCACTTCTGATGATCTACCCTATTAGGAGCAATAAGGACTACTAGGTCCATCTTACAAAAGGATATACAAACATACAATGAAGTATGCACTTGCTAAAGAGATTTACATAAGACGGTTATGTGTACCTTGCTAAAGGATTTGACTAATCCACCTATTAGGATGAAGTAGTGGTTGATCTCTAATCTGCAACTTGGTTTGTTGAATGAGATTCCTCTAAGTGTACAAATCATCTCGCTATGATAGATGAATCTCTATTGCTCCTTATACTACTGTAGCCTTTGTGATTTGATCTTCTACACTTATTTAATGATTACAATACTTATCAATGATGATTTTGATATGATAGAATACATTACATATATATCAATCCAATTGCATAATTATAATGTTGGCCACAATACAAGTTTACACAAATATTATAAAGTCAACCAAAATGTAGAAATTCATGCTCTGAAGACTAACTCGATGAGGTTCTGATAATCAACATCCAATGTCAATGCTTGGCATCATTATGTAGTTGATAGACATAGAAGCTCAGTCCATACTGATCACTTCCAAGTAGTCTTAAACTTGGTCTACACTGGTGACTCAAAAAATACTATGAAACTCAACATCTAAACTGAATCACTTGATTCTTACTACATAGCCCAATCAATACTATCACTTTGATCTCGATACAAACTAATTCTCTTAGTTAACACTAAGTATCTTGGTTAACACTAGACTTGCATCACATCAACTACTAACTCAATAACCATTAACAACTCAATTTGTACTAGTAAAATTGACATACACTGAGATGCTTAGTTTACTTTACTGATCATCACCTTTGTAGTGAGCGCTTGGTGCAAACTAAAATATTCCCAAAGGACTTAGTAGAAACTATATAACTCAGTAACAACTAAAATGCTTGGTTAACATTGTTAACTATATAATGTGCTTAGTATAAAATTTTAATCTGAATAAGTGTATGCCACTAATAGAAAACATGATTGGAATGTCAACAATCTCCCCCTTCGGCATTAGAGACAAAAACAATTATCAATAAAAACTAAATTCAAGAGTGTTCAACAACACCTTTTTTCATCACCTTATATCTCCAACTTGGTAGAGTATATAGCTTTTTTGAGATTTTTCTTGTAAAGGATACATTTTTTTACATGGTAATGCTCCCCTATAAATAATATATAGTATACTATACATATTATACATTTGCTCTTTCTACATCTCATCCAATATTTTCACATCTTCTCTCCTTATATCTCCTTGTTCTCCCCCTTTTATTTCCTTATAACTTCTCCTATAGTTTCTCCCCCCTTTTTACTTTAATGCCAAAGACTCATGCTTATATTTACATAGTAATGACAAAATGAGACAAGAATTTTGAATGTAACTTCAATATGAGCACCAAAGTCTTGTCCCAATTCTCTTGCAAGACTTGCATGTTTGCAAAGCAACCTGCACTTCTCCTAATAATTCAATCATGTGGGTCTGCAATAGAGAAATTATTGTCATGGATTAATGTTTTTGAATGCACAATATAATTTTTCAATGCACCCATGTTAGGGAGAATCATATTCTAGATATCTATCAAAGTTGATCTGATTCTGGCCTCTTCTTTGAGTAGTTCCATCTACATATCTATAAGAAATCTAATTCAATTGAGGTGAGTAGAGCTAGAACTCGGATTAAGCTACAACTACTATGCACTTGCATTTAGATCTTCATCAGTTTTAGACAGTTTTTTCTATTATTTCTCTTTTAAAAATTGATGTACCACACAACTTACCAAAAAGTAATGATACATTAGTACAAGAAGTTTCTAGAGAGCTAAAAATAGTAGATAAGTCTACTTGGTGAAATAAAATCTGTTTGAGCAATAAGTTATAAAACTTTATTCTCAAACATTTTCTCAACTCTTTAATCTTCATTGCATTTCTAGACTACCTCTATCAACTAATATTTATTTCATTGAGAAGTGTTAACCTCTATACCTATAGCCTCTGCTAGAATGTTCTTTACATCCTCAATGATCTTGAACTCTTTGTTCCTTTATTCTCTTAGCCTTTTTTTCTTGGATTTCTTTTGAAGGAATGTTTGCATCTGATCTGGAGTTAGATTTGAGATGTCCCATTTGGGAATGACAATCTCCTCATCAAGATCTATATCCTCTTCCTTTTTTTTACCTTTGCCCAAAAATTTTGTGCATGGTTGAGGTTTGGTCTCAACTATCCTTGCACTTTTTGCTTGTGTACTAGGAATAAAAATAATAGTTGAAATAGTAGGACTTGCTATAAAAATGGATACTGCACTCATTGTTGAAATACTAGTAAATATACCTATTGTAGAAAAAATTGACGTAGAGGGTAGAACTTGCAACTCAGTAGATGAAGTACTTGGTACTTTAGTCAATGGTGTGCTGAGATGGACTAGTGCAAAGATTGATTTGATGCTCATGCTTGTAGTGCTAGTCATAATCAATCCTACTGAGTTTGTCTTTGTGCTTGATGTTATCAATATTTTTCTTTGAGAGTGAGGTAGTGAGGCCATAACCACTGAAACAATTCTAACTAGGTCATTTTCCATAATATGTTGAGTATCTTCCTTGGTAGCCTCTTGCTTCTATTCCTCTTCATCATCAACATTATCAAAATGAGTTACTTCTTCATCATCTTTCTCTTCATCCTTTGCTTGATCATCATTATCATCCTTGTCACTTATACTAATTCAAAAATCACTCAATTTTTGAAGAAGGTAGATATTCCTCCATGTATTTTTTGTATTCTTCACAACATGCTCTATTTCATTCAACAAAATAAGACAATTATTAAATCTTAAGGTTAACTTTTATTCATTTTTATTTAAATATTCTTTCACTTTCTTAACATTCAAATTTGGCATAAGTTTCTTTGGGGTTTGCTAATGAATATCCTTTGTAGTTTTCATTGCATGCTCCCATCTTGGCTTAATCTTATCCATTAAAGCATCAGGAATTTGTTGAGTGAGCTGGTCAGGTGATTATTTCCACTTACCCATCTTTGATATTAGTATATCTTCAATCTGCTTCTTCTCATTGGCTATTCTGGTCTCATATTTCAATGCTTTGAAGTTTTCTTATTCTATAACTTTATTCCAATTCTTTCATTCTCTCCACAAATTTAGGTGGAGACCTCTTGAAAATTATGTCTCCTCCTTCTTTGTTTACTTTCTTTCTAGAGGATCTTCTCATGAACACAGTAGTGGAAGTCTTAGTAGGCTTAGTAATGATTATCTTGTCCATCTTCTTTATTGGTTCCTCTTCCTCTAATTCTTCATCCATTACTTCTTCATCTTCAACTTTTCCCTCAGTCAATAAGAGAGTAGAACTTGTTTTCAACTTGGCAATTCTCTTCTTGCCTTTGTTAACTATTTGAGGAAGCTTGATCTCTAATTTAGTCTTGGCCTTATCCTCATCATAGGTTCCAAAGTAAGTAGCCTTGGGGTCAACTAGCTCATTTATCAGTGCCTGAATTATATCTTTTGTCTCATAAATATTCACCTCATATCCTAGAGGTTTCACCCATGCAATTCTAAAGTTAACTACTTGAATATATACCTTGTCACTATCTACCATAAAAAAAACATCATCTTTATAATCCTCAACTAGTTTCTTAGGGATATAAAATGTATTATTCATTTTCTCCCTAAATGCATAAAAATAATTGTCCATGATACTAGTGTAATTTTCTCCATCTCAACAATGTATCCATTAATCTAATAGAGTACTGGCACTTCCTTTCTCCAAACAATAGTACCTTTTGATGGAAAGAATTTTTGAACATAGAAAAATTAACATGTCAATAGTGAGCCATACTTACATGGATTGTTCTTTGATGTCCTGATGCTCTTCATGTTCTTGTTGAATTGATTCAACAATAGCTCAGCAAGGTCAAGAGAAAGGTTATTCTTTACTACCTTATATGCTAGGTCCACAGCTTCCCACAACACACTAGTCAACCTACTTGAACTATAAATTTTGTCTGTGAATATTGAACTTCAATTCCATATTAGTGATACTACTTATTTTAATTCCCCTACCATCCCATTTGGATAGGTTTTCTTCTCCAGTTTGACCCAACCTAGGGTTTTAGTCATTTTAACTTTTGCCAACATTGGGAGACCGACGATCCTATGGATCATCTACTTTGTGACCAAAACTGGTTAGTCCAACCATAACTGATCATTATGCACATGACTAAGGTTAAACCTTATCCATTTCACTTGGAAATCTTTTGGCATATGAGGAATACGTGTTAAACCTTTCGCTTCTAGATGTTGGTGTTCAAGTTTCAACATGCCATTAACACATAGCTTCTATAGGGTTTCATCAATTTCTAGAGTGCCAATATCTTGAATTGTAAATTTGAAATGAGAGTACATATCATTAATCAATAGTACCTTAGGAGGGATTTGAGACTACACTCCACTCAGATCTAGGGTTTCCACAACTATAAGAGTGAGCTTGAATTTCTACTTAGTAGGTTTTGAGAGAATTTTAAAACTTTGCGTAACAATTCACTCAAATTTCTTGAATGCTCTTGAAGATCTTTCTACACAAATAGCTCAAAAATTCATAGTGGAAAAATGACTTTGATTTCATTCCTTTTTATCAGATTTTTCCATAAATGCATGGTATGAATGTTAGACCAAATTTACATACTATCATCCACTTTATTTGCATTGATTTCCCAGTAGGGATTTGAATGATTTGGTAACCACATAAGACTGGTTACTCTCGACCTCATTCAATAGAGTCTATAAGCTAACCTCACTCTCTAAGGAAGATAACTTAGTAGTAACTAGTAATTCTTACTCGGTGATCCCTTTACATCATCAATGTTGATATGGATCTTTTTCCTATCAACTGGAACTTATTTAGATGTCTTCTATAGTAGCATAGTTCTACTTATCCTCTTTGAAAAATTAAGTGGAAATGGTGGAGTCACCTAATTCTTGACTGACTTGATCATTATTGATTAGACTTTCATTCTTGGTGGACTTTGGTATCCATTGTTGTCTCATTTTCTTTCTGACATGTTGTGGTTCCATAAGTCACACCCCATTTCCTAATTGAAATGGGGACCCCCTACTTTATTTTGTGCTTTTGACTTGGATTTGAGCCAATTTTGAGGTCCTACCTATCCCTAAGTTCACATACTAGTCCTAGTCAAGAAATTGCAAAAGTCAAGAAAAGTCAAAACTCAAAAGACAAAAAAATTGAAAACGTGCACCAGTGCACCTAATTTGGTACACTATTGCTGATGTAAGGACACCAATGTATCACCCTTTGGTGATGCACTAATGTGTAGCTATGCATAAGCACAACACAAAAGTTGGGTGGGGCTATATAAGCCCCCACCCCCTCCTAACTCCTCACTTTATTTCTTACTACTTCACAATTTGCAGCTCCTACACTTCTCCTACACCATAGCTCACACTTTGCAACTCCCATTTTGCAACTAACTAAGGTCTGCCAAAAATCTCTACCTGCTTGCTCTTGCTAAACTTTACACCTCTTGGACTCTGTAGTTTCGCACCTCACTAGGTGCACAATTCTCATCCCTCACACTCACTCCTACCTCTCTCACTTGTCCAAAGGAAAATTAACAAAGGTCAGGTGTGTATTAGGTGCGCTTCTATGCTCCTTCCCTTTCCAAAACCATAGATGCAATAAAGTAAACAACTTAAAAAACATAAAATCATAAAAGATGAGGTGCACACTAGTGCACCCAGATAAGTGTGCAAGTGCACACCTCTATGCATGTGAAGTTAAAAGACAACAAAAACCAAATCTTAAGCACAAAACCAAAACAAAAAAAATTGGTGCACATTTGTGCACCTAATCTTGTGTGAAAATATGCACCCCTAACAAAAGACCAAAGGAAGGTAAGGTGTGCACTTGCACACTTGATCTGGTGTATAGGTCTACACCTTATAGTTTAAATTTTTTTTTTTTTGAGGAGAAAAAAAGAATAATAAGATATTTTCATGTTTTTTTATTGATTTTAGGTTTTTTATTTAGGATGAGACATAGCTAGTGGATGCCTTTATTTTATTGTACAGATATAATGGCATCTTCATCTGCCAAGAAAATGGCACCAGAGCTTGTGGTGTTCAAGTTCTAAGGTGTCCCATCAAAATCAAGATTCCAGGATGATTATGTAGAGATTAAGGACATAGATTTGGGACATACTGATATGGGATAGTTCTTAAAGATTTTTAGCAAGCCTAAGGAGAGATTAGCTATGGTATCTGCATTAATCTAATTAGGGTTGGTGAATATAGTTTCGCACTCAACATCAATACAATCCTCAAAACTTATGATGACACTTGCACAATATTTTGTTCTTGAGGAAAGGGTAGTGAAGAGCATGACTTGAGGAATTTTTCTTCACCTCTAACCCAACAACATTGAGAGGATCTTTCATCTTCATAGGGCAGATCAATTCATCATACTCACTTAAGATGTAGCAGAAAGGTGGTATAGGGAACATCTAAAAGAGGCAACAGATATCATTCAATCTTCCTATCTCATTGAGATGAACCCTCTAGGCAAGGTAACTAGGAAGGTCAATATGACAAGGAGGTATATGAAGGAAGATACTGGATACTCTATCATTCTTTTGAGTAGAGTGATGGGTTTATCGATAGCTGGGCACTTAAACATTTTCATGGTAAATTTTATTGAGACAATCAAGATGGCAAGGATGCTACTTGACTAGGCCGCCACATTGAGAAAAAGCTTATGTGAATAGTTGGAGATAGTAAAGGAAAAGAAGAAGCTCTGCATGACTTCATATTTGGTATATCTATTAGCTACTAGGGTGAAAAACTATCTTAGATTGTATAGGAAGGGTAGCATGTAGGATCCCAGTGCTTGATCATACATTGTCTACCCTTAATTGGTGAAGAATAAGCACTTGAGATAGAGAAAAGAATATAGAACCTTGAATGATGCATTCATATTTTCTTTCATCTAATTCATAGAGGGAGACTATGCAAAAAGATTATCTAATGATGTAGTAGCATAGATAACAACTCTTGGGGACTGTTAAACTCAATTCAAAACATTCACATATCTAGGGGTAGCTAGTGCCACTATCAACCCAAAGAAGCTCCCTAGATATCCTAGTGATAGACTTGTCTTATTAGAGATCGCACAATAGATTTAATATGCATATAACAGCATTAGGAGACAATGAAGACCATGTTGGACATGGCCCCTAGTCATAGGACCATATCAAGTAAAGTAGAAATAGGATGTTCTATCTTTTGAATGGGAGCGGGAACAATATCCCCTTAAGGAGTACAATTCTCCCAAGCCTTATTTTGACAATACTGGGAAAGTTGAAAGTTTGGTAGGCAGGAAATTTTAGAATGAAGAGGCTATCAAAGATCATTGGATGAATGCAACAAATGACTACGATTTCCATATCAGGGACTATCATAAGGTGGCTTTGTATTTAGCTGATAAGGCTTTAAAAATAAGCATTCCTAAAGAGATATTACAACAATATTTTGGGGAGCTACTGAACCCTCTATCCAACATAGACAAAATTGGAGAGAAACCCATAATGGATGTTGAGGTTGATAGAGAGGAGAATGATGATATTAATCATTAGGCAAGGCATGCCATTAAGATGACACAAGATTGGATCAAGAAACCATTCCAACTTGATCCAATTCCTAACATAGTGGTTTTTCATGCACCAGCCCTCCCAGAAAAAGGTTGAGGGAAGAAGGTTACTATTCCTACCTTTGTAGCCCAGTCAATGATAAGGCCAAAAATAGTATACCAACTTAACTGGCCAGTTGGATACTATCACCCTTTGGAGATGAAAGGAAATGAAAAAAGAAAGAGGAGTTTTCCTGAAAGGGCTAAAATAGAAGAGGATTAAGTATAGGAACCTCCTTAGTACCAAGAAGAAGAGGTGCAAGGATCAAAAGATACTAGAGCTACTCAAGTCTAGATAGATCCTAGATTGCCACCAGTTGTGCCTAGCTAGACAAAAGGTAAAATTCAACAAGTCTCTTCTCCTCTGTAGGAAAAACCAACATCTCCTTCCATCTCCAATAAAGGAATAAGATTAAGATTCTAATGAAGAATAGGCAAAGGGTGATTAGAAAGATGGTTCCTTTCCCATATGTCCCAGAACCTATTCCGAGGAGGAAGAAGAAGAAGAAGAGGAAGATGAGGAGATTGATGTGCCTATATAAAGAAGAACCCAAATACCTATTGCCATGGAAGAAGAAAGAAGGAGAAGTTCCATGGTGACACCACCATCTACCCCAGAGGAACCTTTGGAAGTAACTTCTTTAGAAGATGAAGTACAAAAATGGGTGGATGAGCAAAGTAAAGAGGGTGATGACATATTCAAGATTTTATATTTTGATTTTAAGCCCATTGGGATAGAGTTTATTGGGGATAAGATTAGGGATACCTCGATAGGTGAAACCCAATAGGAGGACTAGATGCAGATGCTGCCAAAACTGCAAGGTCTTGATCTTACTCCATCTCTAGTATAGGTTCTAGTGCTGGATAAAGGTTCTATTACACCTCTGCCTCTAAGTTTTGAAGAAGAATAGGTTCAAAAGGAGACTTCACTAGAGGAGGAGCTACACCAAATGGTAACCAATGAAGTGTCAAAAGAGCAACAAAAGGTTAAATATTCTTAACAAGCTTCCCAAGACATTGCGGTGCAAACCACATGTTCCACAAAAATGGAGACCACAGAAGTAGAGCCTTTATAAAGAGAAATAATTTTGAGGAGAAGTGATAAGGGAAAGGAGGTAACTAAACATACTCATTCATCTTCCCAAGGTGGGCCTTCAGTTGAATAGATTCTAAGGTGATTGGGGAAAGAAATGATGAGAAAAATGAAACCATAATTTTGTGCTGATGAGGAGGATATCATTCAATTGGCCAAGGTGTTGAATAAACCTAAATTCCCATCATAGGAAGTGAGACCATTGCAATTTATCAACAACACTTAGGATCAAGATTTTTTTTCTCAAGTGGCTATCCCTCCTCCTAATGTAGATATAGAAAGCTTAAGCCCACATGATTATCAAATCAAAGAGGTCATGCTTGGGAGGCCCATATTGAATGTAACTAGATTGATGGTGATAATGGGAATAAAAGAAGTTTTTAGAAGCATGGACCAGGAAGGGGCTAAACTTAGAACACTTCATAGGCAAAACAAAATCGTAAGAGGATATTTAGTCAAAGTTGTTGGTTCTCTAGATAATGATCACCCTGATGAGACTCTAAATGCCATACTCAGAGAGGGGAGGGGTGTGCTTTTGGACCCATTTTTGAAAGCATGTTAGTAGTGGTGGGAAAGTTTTGAAGAAAAGGGTGTCTTGATCATCCAAGGGAATCTGAAGTTACTACACACTACGTAGGAGAATGTAAATAAGATGGTAGCAATTTTAAAGTGGGATTTTAGTATAATGGATGAAGTATGAGCCTAGAGTAAGGATTTATAGATTTTGCAAGCCATAAAAGGGCAAGGATATTGGATTTTGGTAGATGTGTATACAGTAGAAGAGGAAGATTTCATTGATGATTAGATTGAAAAGATATTAGACAACAATAAGGTAATTGAAATATTACACTCAGAGATCCAGCAGCTCAAGGACCACACTTGAGAGTGAATTTTGGAGGGAGAGAGACATTATAGTGATATGTGTCTAGAGATTTTTGAGGATGAGGAACATGAAAAGTTAATGCCTGTAGAAGTAGTAGTGGAGAAATTTAGGAAGATTTTTGAGGAAGCTTCTAATGATGAGGACATCTAGTAGACTTTTAGGATAGAGGAAGCCTTATTAGAGTTGAAGACCAAACTCGAGGATTTTGTTGAGACTTGAATTGAGGTAGAAAACTATAGACAAAAGGTCAAAGACAAGTATGAGGCTTTAGATTTGTAGGGCACAGAAAATATTACTGATATCATAGAGAAATTCAAAGGCATACATCCAAACATAGCTTGAGGGTGAAGCACAAAAAAACCCAAATGCCAAAATTTCAATTTTGACACTCTATAAAATTTTGAGATTTTGGACCCTTTAGAGGTGCACAGGTCCATAGGTCTTTAGGTCTGTAGGTCTATAGGTCTGTAGGTTCACTTTTCAAAATTTGCACCAATAGTTAACTGCTAGTTTCAAAAATAGAGCTTTTCATGCATCAGAAACACATTCTAATGGTAGTTTAACTCTGACAAACACCTAATTAAGGACCAAATTCCATTTTTGGGACTTTTAGACACTTCCACTTCAACTGAAGGCTTTCTCATGCTTTCTCCTCTCATAAATTCTTTGTTTTTGACATGTAAAGGCTCATGCATCCAATTAATAAATATAAAATGGATGGAGTCCTACTAAGCACCGTATAGATTGTTAGTTTGTATATAATTAGTTTGTTTTATTAATTTAAAAGCATTTTATTGCATGAAGATATTTCTCACACTCAACACAAATTGAGGAGATGATTTCTTTTAAATACTCCATTGTAATATGTAATTGGAGGCCATCATTATTTTGCAATAAAATTATGCTTTTGGTGCTCGCATTTGGAGTGTAGCGATTCTTGCTTAAATGTGTCATTGTTTTGTGAATTTTTGTTCATGGAATTGTGATTAAGACAAAAGTTTATTGCTTTGTTTTTGGTTGTGCAATATTTTAGTTCTAGTGTTTTCTATGGTTTTATGAATTTCGCTGACATATTTAGCTAGAGAAGAAATCACCAAATTATACCTACATAACTCTTTGTTTCACATGAGTGCACTTTTTGTGGCCTTACAATCTGGTGAAGAGTGAAATATCACATGACTACTAAGTTTCTCACTAATGATTGCATTAGTGGAATTGAGGAAGTGTTTCTCCTTCTTTAATTGGTTACCCATTTCGTTGGAAGCTTAACTCGCAAACATGTTGTTTTCTATAGCTTATGTCCATTAGGATTTCTATTTCATGTTATTTTCTTTAAAAGTTCTTGTTATTTTCTTTGTTAACACCCTTTTTAGAATAACACTTCATACTAGTTGCATTGTTAGATTGCATTCATAAAAACATAAAAATTAAAAAAAATATAGTTCTTTTTGTGTTTTATTTTAAAGTAGTGTGTAGATTCTTCATCTCATCTAAAATCAAAATGAACTAGCAAAGGCCTCCTTGTGAACAATCACATTTATCTTCAATTGAATAGATTCTAGTAGGTTACAAGATCACCTAGCTCCTTGGAGTAGATTCACAAGATCAACTTTTCAAGAGAGGAGTTCACAAGAATTCCTAACATTTAGCATCATGCATAATTATATCTCAATAGAAGTGGCACTAGAAGGAGGGCTGTAATTTTGATTCTTGGAAAAAGTAGAAATTTTTTCTAGTTTCAAAATTCTACACTTTTGCAAAAATCTGCACTTTCCACAAGTTTAGAAATTTAGGTATGCAAGTGCACATGTGTGTAGCTCCATAGATCCACAAGTGTGCAAGTGCATAGTTGCATACCACTCTATGGTGCATTTCATTTCGTGAGAAGATGTACTTGTGTAGAGGTGCACTTTTTAAAGAGTTGATGCAAACTAGAGGGTTTTGATCTAGAATCCCCATTTTAGTGAGTGTTTAGATCTTCACCCAATGTACACAAGTTTATTGAGCTTACCCACTTTCACAAACCATGTAGTGATAAAGGAATACTTCGAATTAAGCCACTTTCATTCAAACTTTCATCATCTTCTTCAACTCGACCTCTACTCCAACCACCTAATGGACCACCACATATTCTAATAGTTTCACCTCAACAACCGCCTTTAGGTCTGCCAAATCCTCTAATGGCCTTCTTCGCAAATGCTATAGGCTCACCAACAAACTTGAGAGGTGCACTCCATGACCTCCCCAAAAAACCTAAGAATTTTTTCCCAAGGTTCATTTATGAAGAAACATGAACTATCAAAGACCACATTAAAGTATTCAAAGAAATTTAGAACCAAAAATAGATTGCAAATGAGGATGTGGTCCTTCATTTATTCCCCTAATCTTTGGGGGAAGTTTCTTATAATTGGTACATCCATTTTCCACATAGATGTATTGGAGATTGGGACACTTTCAAGAAATTGTTCCTAGAAATATTTAAAACTTTTGTCAACCCAACAATGATACATCAACAATTCATATCGATTAAAAGGGATCCAATTGAGATTTTTTTGTGCTTCAATCATCACTTCCATATGGAATATCATAGGTTGGAAACACCATAAACTATACTAGTTGAAGTAACTATTGAGATTTATTTGAATGCTATGGACGCTTTTATTGCTATCTTTCTAAGAAGGCTACCTACAAAAAATAATCATACATTGGAAGAGGTCTTCATAGAAGCAATAAAATTTACTAAGAAAGCCAATCCTAATGAAGGAAGATTGATGCTTCCAGCCCAAGCTATCACAATGATGTCAATATATCTAATTGGAGCACACACCATGCCTAGTAAATTCATACCTATGAATCTAGTTCCATTATAATAGGCACCTACTCTATAGAACCTGATTCTAACATATCCAGGTTTATTTCCTACAGAACCAAAAAATAGCTTTATTTTTGAATTTGGTCAAATGAAAAATACTATGTCACAAATGAACAATAAATTGACTCATCTTAGGTTGTCACAAGGATAGAATAACAACTTCCAAAGAAATAATGCTAGTCCTTACAATAACAATTATGGCCAAAATTACAATAGAAACTTCAATGGAAACAGAAACAATGTAGGAAACAATAATGGAGGGAACAACTTCAATCCTTCTAATCAAAATAATGGCTTCTAGAATAGAACCGATCATCTAAATAATGAAAGTATTCTTGTAGATAATAGCAATAACAAAATTCACTATGTAGATATCAATTAATATGATGATCATCACAATACACCTAACAATGATGGTTCATACTATAATGGAAATCAAGAGATTGATCAAAGCTCAGAAGAAAATTACAATACTCCTCCTATATAATTTAATGCTATGTTGTTAGAATCCTATGATTCCACATATGATGCATAGGTAGAACAATTAGTTGATGAAGAGTTCTCATTTCCATTTAGCCAAGAACCTAACCTTCAATATGAAGAGATGTTTTCCTTTTGCAATGACAATCAAAATACCTACAACTTGAGAAGTATAAAGGAACCTCTGATAGATGGAATTCCTCTAGCACTACAACCAAATCCCCTTAATCCAAGGGTGAGCAACAATTTGACACCAGTTAAACCACCATCTAGGGGACAACAAAATCAAAACCGAGTGAATGTACCAACAATATTGAAAAATCCTACTTGGTCTACTAAAAAATATAGTGTTGTGGAGGACTTGCAAAAAAAAAAGGCAAATATGTCCATGTTTGACATGTTTCAAAACTATCTACAATAATGAGAAGCACTCATGAAGACCTTCGATCATCCAAAGACTTCCCACAATGCAAATACTATTGCTCAAAAGATAGTGTCATAACAAGTTAACACTGCAGAAGCATTACCCACTATGTTTAAAGACAAGGTAGAGGTGCCCCTATTTTTGCTTAGTATTGGAATATATAGAAAGAATCTTCATAATTTCCTTATTAATTTAGGAGCTTCATGCAATGTCATGCCATTATCCATAGCACAAAAGTTAGGGGTCACCCCTCAGCTTACCAACCAGATAGTCATACAGTTGGACAAAACCGAGGTGAAAGTCATAGGTGTATTGAAGGATTTGTGGATATAATTAACAGTTGACCAAAAAATTCAAGATGTCATTGATATACATGTGGTTGATATCCCAGAGATGTATGGATTACTTTTTAGTACAGAATGGATGAAGTGTCTAAGAGGATGGTTTTCCATAGATTTCACTTAGCTTTGGTTACCATGGAAAGGTTTGAACAATCAAATCAAAATAGATCTAGAGCCAAAGTTAAAAAGATGATCACATATTACAATTCTCCTAATGAAGTAGCCTTCTTACAAATAGATTTAGGCTCTTACAAGGTAATGGTTTTTTATACTACTTCAACCAGAAAACTAGATGATCAAGATATGGACTCCATGATTTCAACCCTAAAATATGAGGTCGTAACATAATTCATAGACCACATGATGGCTAATTTACAATGTCTAGGAGAAGAAGTTGATCCCAATATCCTCCTCTTTCTAGGATTTTGTCGATTACATAAAGTTAGCCATTTAGAGTTTGAATGTTCATCATGTTAAGAAGCAATTGCTTAGTTATTAACACAAATGGTGGGAGTAAAGAAAGTTGATGACCCACAAAATGAATTTATGGAAACCCAAAGTCCTACAAACACATCTAATGTTGTTGAAGAGATTGAAGGGGAAATTGAAGATCTAAATGCATCATATAGCGATACCTCTTCAGACAGTGGAGGTTTGTCTTCTCCTCCACCCAGAATGATCAAAGTACAAAGAAGAAGATAGTACATAAAAGGCTAGGGATGGACTTTAGTGGTCATTTTTCCTCTACCTACAATTGAAGAAATTAAATAAATGATAGGGGAAATTCAAGACAAAGAAGAGAACCACACACATCCTCTATCAAGAATTCACAACAGAGAATCATCAAGTCCTCCTCCTAGAAAATTACAATGGGTTCCTAAGAAAAAATCCTTTAAAGCTCAGGTAAAAGAGAAAGTGAGGATAAATAAGCATAAGGTTAGAAAACCAAAGGAAAGCCCAATTTGGATGCTTCACTTTGATGGTTCCAAATGCAAATCAAGAGCCAGTTTAGGTATTGAGCTAGTTGCTCCAAAAGGTAAGTCTTTCTATGCAACATATCAATTGTAATTTACATATGCTAACAATGTTGCAGAATACAAAGCATTGATTCAATGACTTCTCTTTGTACTCAAGAAAGGAGTTACATCTCTCATCATCAAAGGAGATTCTCAATTGGTTATCCAACAAGTGAAATCACTAGATTCTTGTAATAATAAGAGATTGCTTGCCTATAGGAAAAGGGTATGGGATCTTTTAGATGATTTCAAAGCTTTGAACATAAAATATATTCCAAGAAGGAAAAACATGGTAGCAGACACCCTTGCTATTTTAGCAAGTGCATTGCAGCCAGTTGAAGGAACAAAATTGAAAAGATTTTTAGTTGAATTGGTTGCTGCTCTATCTATTCCTAACAATATCTTAAATTTCCAAGTTTTTTAGGATGATCAACATATTCTAGAATTTATTATGTGCAGCAGCCACTTTAAGGGACAAGAAATAGATGATACCCCTAATGATGCACCTAAGGATATCACAACTAAAAATGAAGATGGAATCTTGAACTTGAAAATTAATACTATTCCTAAGGTGACGATCAAGTTGGAGCACATTTTTGATCATGATGAATCTATGCTTAATAAGAGAACCATTGAAGAAAAGCTTACCGAGGGATGTAATTCATACAATTTGGGAACAAAGGATAATCCCAAGATGGTAAGGATTAGGAAAGCATGCAGTTTACAAGAAAGGGAAAACATGCTCAAATTGCTCACCAAATATAAGGATTTCATCACCTGGAGTTATGTAGAACTAAAGATGTATGATCCTCAAATTATTACACATGATATCCCACTCAAACCAGGTGCCAACCCTTTCCAATAAAGACAAAGACTTGTCAATCGCATGCTCAAGCCTTTGATCATGAAGGAAGTCAAGAAGTTGCTAGATGAAAAAATTATTTTCCCTGTGCGTCACTCTACATGGGTGGCTAATTTGGTTCCTGTATAAATGAAGATCAGAGAGATTTGACTTTGCATAGATTTTTGCAATTTGAACTTGGCATCTTAGAAGAACAATTACCCATTGCCCTCACTAGATGAAGTCTTACAAATGATGTCTTTCTTGGATGGATATTTAGGCTATAATCAAGTAATGGTAGAAGAAGAAGATAGACTAAAGACTACCTTTATGACCGAATGGGAACCTTCACTTATAGGAGAATGCCATTTGGATTGTTTAATGTAGAGGCTACATTTCAACATGCCAAGGATGAAGCTTTTAAGGGATTAATTAATAGATGTACAATTATCTATATAGATGACTTGACTATCTTTTCAAAGGATCAAACTACTTACATTGATGATCTAAGATAAGTTTTCAATAGATGTCATAAATATGGCATATCTCTTAATCTCAAGAAGTGTTCATTTGGGGTCACTAAGTAAAAACTTCTTGGTCATGTCATATCTGAAGCTAGCATCTCCATTTATCTTGATAGATTTGAAGCCATTTTGAAGTTATCACCCCTAAATAGTTGCAAGGAACTCAAGTCTTTCTTTGGAAAGATAAATTTTGTGCAAAAAGTCATAAGTGGATTTGTAGAGATTGTGCATCCTCTTAATGATTTACTCAATAAGGGAGCTAAAATGAAATGGGTTCCTAAGGTAAAGAAATCATTCAACGATATTAAGGTAGCCATTTCCATAGCTCCAATATTGGTAAGCCTGATTACAACCCTCCCTTTAAGATATATTCTCTTGCTTTAGAGCATTTGTGCATAAGGATCTTGACCTAGAAGAAGGAGAAGGAAGATGAAAGACCTATTGCTTTATAAGTTTCCTACTGAGAAATGTTGAGTTGAATTATTCTAACCTTGAAAAATAGTTTTTTTCCTTGGTTAAAGTAGTAAAGAAGTTCTACCATTAAATATTAAGGAGTAAGCTATATGCTATCATACCTGACCTAGTGGTAAAGACATTGTTGATGCAAAATGAACTTGGTAAAAGGCAAGGTAAATGGATGGTGATACTTCAAGAGTTTGACCTAGAGATATAGCCTATGAAATTAGTTAGAGGTCAAGTATTGTCAAGAATGATAGCTAATAACCAGCTTGGCAATGAAAAGAGATTTAAGTTTGAAAAAGAAATAGTTACTAAAGATCAGAAGAAAATGAGAGTATCTGAAGTTGAAATTGGTCATTGATAAGAAAGTCATAAGTATGCCTAAAGATGCCACATGCAACTCAAATATGCCTTATGGATAGATCAAGTAAGAGTCAAAAATGCTTTGGGGTCTTCTCCATATCTACTTGTTTATGGACAAGAGCTAGTATTCACACTTAACCTCAAGATTCTTGTTTTGAAATTAAAGAGTAGGTATGTTGAAGATGTTGAAAAAGTACAAATTAGATTGATGAATCTTCTAGAGATGGACAAAAAATGAATAGCTACATTGGAGAAAATGGCTAAACATCAAGCTATCATAAATAGATGGTTCAACAAGAGAGCCATGATAAAATTCTTCAAGATTTCTAACCTTGTTCTACTTTCGGATAAGGTGAAAGAAAAATTAGGCATCCATACCAAGTTTCAATGCTTGTGGACTGGTTCTTATCAAATCACAAATATTCTTGGAGAAAACACTTTTAGGCTTAGTTCCTTACAGGGAGAATTTCTTCCCTTGCCAGTAAATAGGAAATTTTTGGAACATTATTTTGAGGCCTAAAAGAACCAAAAATATATAAAACCAAAAAAAATGAAAAATATAAAGGGAAATACAAAAATAAAAATTAGTTATATTTTATTTCAGCAATTAGTTAGATCTTATTTCTACAAGTGTGTTTATTTTCTACAAGTGTGTTTGTTTTTCAATTGTGTGTTTTCTTTCAGTCATGTGTTTGTTTCCAAAGTCATGTCAGTCCCAGGTGTTAAGGTGCACTTGAGATTTATTTTACCAACGACTCTTTGGTTCTAACTTTAGGAAGAGGTATTTCTTTGTCAAAATATTCGTACAATTGTGTGTCTTATATCAACTAAGGAACAAATGTTGCTTGTAGAAGTAGGAAGACTTTTAGTCTTAAACTCAAGATTCTAAACCAACGAGCTCTCAACACTTTGTGAACTTAAAAAATTATTATCTCAGGTATAGTTGAATTGTGGTTGAAGACAACATGGGATGATTCAAACCCCAACTGGTTCAAACAAGAGGGTTCTTCTTGAAGGATTGCTAAGATCATTGTTTGATGTGAGAATTTCTAAAAAGTTCTAAAAGAGGAATGCAAGTGATGTTTACAAAAGATTGAATCCAAGAAATGAAACCGATGTCTTGGCTACACAATCTAAGTGTAGTTAGCATACAGAAGAAAATTAAAAGAAAAGAAAAAGAAAATAAAAGAATGGTGTTAAGATTGAAGGATTCTAAAAGATCTGAAATGGCAAAAGGTACATTTTGATATGAAGTATCTTGTACTAAAACATTGCTTCATCAAGTAGTGATATTATGAACTACATGGAGTAATTATTCAAAATTTTCTAGAAAATTAAAAAAGAAAGTGACATCCCACTAAGAGCCCATGAATTGATTCTCTCATCTAGTCAAGAAAGCAATTGATAAGTAATCTTCATAAAGATTCTTAGTGAATGAGCTAAAAGGGGTGGAAGATTGTTTCCATGTTATTGGAAAAATTTGATAGATTGCATCATGAGATGTCAAAGGAAATGAATACACTAAACACACACTAAGCTCGAAGGTTTTGGATCCTAAAAGTTTTGACTATGAAGTCATTCAAAACTTTCTTGGAATATTCAAGTTTAGTTGGTGTTTTACACACAAAGAAAGAATACTTTTTGGTGAAGAAATGCCTTAGACATCTTTTCCTTTTGTTGGGGCTATTTGTTGTGGTTTCACAATGCACGCCCCATTTCCCAATTGAAATGGGGACCAGCTACTTTATTTTGTGCTTTTGACCTAGATTCAAGCCAATTTTAAGGTCCTACCTATCCCTGAGTTCATGTCCCAGGTCCTGGTCGAGAAATTGCAAAAGTCAAGAAATTGCAAAAGTTGAGAAAAATCAAAAGGCAAAAGTCAAAAGTCAAAAGTCAAAAGTCAAAAAAATAAAAATAAAAATGTGCACCAGTGCACCTAATTTGGTGTACTAGTGTTCAATTGAAGGAGACCAAAATATCACCCTTTGGTGATGTGCTAATGTGCAGCTGTGTAGCTGCACACTAGCACAACATAAAAGGTGGGTGGGACTATATAAGCCCCTACACCCTCCTAACCCCTCACTTTGCTTCTTACTGCTTTGCAATTTGTAGCTCCTACACTTCTCCTACACCACAACACAAACCAAATCTTAAGCACATAAAACAAAAAAACAAACATTGGTGCACATTTGCGAACCTAATCTAGTGCGCAAATACACACCCCTAACAAAAGACCAAAGAAGGTAAGGTGTGCACTTGCACACCTGATCTGGTGCATAGGTCTACACCTTATAGTTTAATTTACTTTTTTGAGGAGAAAAAGAGAATAATAGGATATTTTTGTGATTTTTATTTTTTTTGGGTTTTCTGTTCAAGATGAGACATAGCTAGTGGATGCATTTCTTTTTTCATGTAGATATAATGGCATCTTCATTTGGCAGGAAAATGGCACCAAAGCTTGTGGTGTTCTAAGTTCCAAGGTGTCCCATCAAAATCAAGATTCCAATATGATTATGTAGAGATTAAGGACATAGATTTGGTACATACTGATCTGGGATAGTTCTTAAGGATTTGCAACAAGTCCAAGCAGAGATCGGCTATGGTATCTGCATTAATCCGATCAAGGTTGGTGAACATAGCTTTAAACTAGACATCAATACAATCCTCAGAACTTATAATGACACATGCACAACTTTGTGTTCCTAAGGAAAGGGTAGTGAAGAGTGTGACTGGAGGAGCTATTCTTGATGTCTAACTTGACAACATTGAGAGGGTCTTTCATCTCCTCAGGGTGGATCAATTCATTAGACTCACTTATGAGGTAGTAGAAAGGTGGTCTAGGGAACACCTAAAAGAGACAATAGATATCATTCAATCTTCCTATCTCATTGAAAAGATTCTTCTAGGAAATGTAATTGGGAAGGTGGATATAACAATGGGGTATATGAAGGAAGATATTGGATACTCTATCATTCTTTTGAGTGATGGCTTTATTAACAACTAGGCACTTAAATGTTTTCATAGTAAATTTTATTAAGACAATCAAGACAACAAGGACACCACTTCGTTGGGCCACAACATTGAGCAAAAACTTCATCTTTGGTATATCTATTAGTTGCTAGGGTGACAAACTATCCTTGATTGTATAAGAAGGATAGCATGCAGGATTCCAATCCTTGTCCATACATCATCTAGCCTTAATTGGTGAAGAATAAGCTCATAGGACAAAGAAAAGAATAAAAAATTGTGAATGATGCATTCATATTTTCTATGATCTAATTCATAGAGGGAGACTATGCAAAAAGATTTTCTGATGATCTAGTAACATAGATAATAGATCTTGAGGCCTATTACATTCAGTTCAAAACATTCACATATCTAAGGGTAGTTGGTGCCACTGTCAACTTAAAGAAGCTACCTAGATATCCTAGTGATAGACTTGTCCTATTGGAGATTGCATGATAGATTGAATCTGCATATGATGAGGTCAAGAGACAATGAAGACTATGTTGAACATGGCATCTAGTCACAGAACAATATCAAGTGAAGTGGAAATAGGATATTCTATCTTTTGAATGAGAGTGGGAACAGTATCCGCTTTAGGAGCACAATTCTCATAGGCTTTGTTTTGACAATATTGTGAAAGTTTAGAGTCTGATGGGCAGAGAATTTTAGCATGAAGAGGCTATCGAATATCATTAGATGAATGCAACAAATGACTACGATGTCCATATCAAGGACTATTGCAGGATGAATTTGTATTTAGCTAAGAAGGCTTTAAAAATAGGCATTCCTAAAGAGATATTATAGCAAGATTCTGGGGAGCTATTGGACCCTCTATTCAACATGGAAAAAATTAGAGAGAGACCCATAATGAACACCAAGGTTTACAAAGAGGAGAATGATGATATTAATCATCAGGCAAGGCATGCCATTATGATGACTCAAGATTAGATCAAGAAACCATTCCAACTTGATCCAATACCTGACACAGTGGTTTTTCATGCACAATCCTACCTAGAAAAAGGTAGAGGGAAGAAGGTTACTATTCCTACCTTTATAGCCCAGTCACCAATAAGGCCAAAAACAACATACCAACTTGACCACCTAGTTGGATACTACCACCCTCTAGAGAGGAAAGGAAAGGGAAAGAGAAAGAGGAGTTCTCCTCAAAGGGCTAAAATAGAAGAGGGTTAAGTACAAGCACCTCCTTAGCTACAAGAAAAAGAGGTACAAGGGTCAAAAGATATAGGAGCTACTCAAGTCTAGATAGATCCTCAATTGCCACCAATTGTGCTTAGCTAGAAAAAAGGTGAAATTCAACAAGTCTTTCCTCCTTCATAGGTAGAACCATCATCCCTTTTCACCTCCAAGAAATAGAAGAAGATCAAGATTTTGATGAAGTAGAGGCAAAGGGTGATTAGACTGGTGGTTCCTTTCCCATCTATCCTGGAACTTATTCTTGAGGAAGAAGAAGAAGAAGAAGAAGAGGAAGGTGAGGAGGAGGATGTGCCTATAGAAAGAAGAACCCAGCTAGCAAGAACCATGAAACAAGAAAGGAGGAGAATTTGCATGTTGACACCACCATCCACCCTAGAGGAACCTTTGGAAGTAAATTATTCAAAAGATGAAGTACAAAAATGGGTGGATGAGTAGAGTAAAGAGGGAAATGACATATTCAAGATGTCAAATTTTGATTTTATGCCTATAGGGATGGAGTTGATTAGGGATAAGATTAGGGATACCCTAATAGGTGAACCCCAATAGGACGACTCAATTTAGATGCCACTAGAATTGTAAGGTCTTGATGTTACTCGTTCATCCCTAGTATAGGTTCCAATGGTGGATAAAGGTTTTGTTACTCCTCCACCTCCAAGTTCTAAAGAAGAACATGTTCAAAAGGAGGCTTCACCAAAGGAATAGCTAAATCAAATGGCAACTGATGAAGTTTTAAAAGAGGAAAAAATGGCTGAATATTATCAACAAGCCTCCCATGACACTAAGGTGCAAACCACAGGTTCCATAGAAACAAAGACCATAGAAGAGGAGCCTTCACAAAGAGATAGAACTTTGGGAGGAGTGATAAGGGAAAGGAGGTAGCTGAACATACTCCTTCATCTTCCTAAGGTGGGCCTTCAATTGAACCAATTCTAAGGTGGTTGAGGAAATAAATGATGAGAAACATGAAACCACAATTCCATGCTGATGAGGAGAATATCATTTAATTGGCTAAGGTCTTGAATAAACCTGAGTCACCATCACAAGAAGAAAAATTATTGAAATTTATCAATAGCACTCGGGTTCAAGATTTGTTCACTCAAGTGGTTATCCCTCCTCCTAATGTAGATATAGAAAGCTTAAGACCATAGGATTATCAGATCAAATAGGTCATGCTTAGAGGCCTACGTTGGATATGGCCAGATTGATGGTGACAATGGGAATAAAAGAAGATTTTATAAACATGGACTAGGAAGGCACCAAACTCAAAACACTTCATAGTTAAAACAAAATCCTCAAAGGATATTTAGCCAAAGTTTTTGGTCCCCTAGATCCTAATCACCCCAAGGAGACTCTAAATGTTGTAATCAGAGAAGAGAGAGGTGTTCATTTGGACCCATTTTTGAAAGCCTATTAGCAGTGGCAAAAAAGTTTTGTAGAAAAGGGTGTCTTGATCATCGAAGGGAATATGAAGTTACTACACACTACGTAGGAGAATGTAAATAACATGGTAGCAATTTTGAAGCAAAAATTTAGCATAATGGATCAAGTACGAGCCTGCAGTAAGGATTTATAGGTTTTGCAAGCCATAAAAGGGTAGAGATATAGGATTTTGGTACATGTATATACAATGAAAGAGTTAGATTTGACTGATGATTGGATTGAGAAGATTTTTGACAACAATAAAGTAATGGAAACATTACACTTAGAGATCCACCAGCTCAAGGACCAAGCTCGAGAGAAAATTTTGGAGGTAGAGAGGCATTATAGTGATGTGTGTATAGAGATTTTTGAGGATGAGGAATGGGTGAAATTAATGCCCATAGAGGTAGTAGTGGAGAAATTTAGGAAGTTTTTTGAGGAATCTTCTAATGATGAAGACATCTAATAGGCTTTTAGGATAGAGGAAGCCTTATTAGAGTTGGATACCAAACTCGAGGATTTTGTTGAGACTTAAATTGAGGTAGACAACTATAGAAAAAAGGTCAAAGACAAGTATGAGGCTTTAGATTTACTAGATTTGGAAACTATTATTGAGGTTATAGAGAAATTCAAAGGCAAACATCAAGACATAGCTTTGGGATGAAGGGAAACAAAACCCAGATGCCAGAATTTCAATTTTGACACTCAATAAAATTTTAAGATTGTGGACCCTTTTTAGGTCTTTAGGTTCATAGGTGTGTAGGTCCACTTTTCTATATTTGCACCAATAGTTAACTACTAGTTCCAAAAATAGAGCTTTCCATGCATTGGAAGTGAATTCTAATGTCAGTTTAACTCCGACAGACACCCACTGAAAGATCAACATCCAGTTTGAACACTTCTAGACACTTCCACTTCAACTGAAGGCATTCTTATTCTTTCTCCTCTCATAAATTCTTTTTTTTTGAAATGTAAAGGCTCGTGCATCTAATTAATAAATATAAAATGGATGAAGTCCTACTAAGCACTAGTTAGGTTGTTAGTTTGTATATAATTAGTTTGTTTGATTAATTTAAACACATTTTATTACATGAAGGTATCTTTCACTCACAACACAAATTGAGGAGATGATTTCTTTTAAATACTCCTTTGTAATATGTAATTTGGGTTCACTATTATTTTGCAATAAAATTATCCTTTTGGTGCTTGCATTTGGAGTGTAGTGATTCTTGCCTAAATGTGTCATTGTTTTGTGAATTTTTGTTCATGGAATTGTGATTGAGCCAAAAGTTTATTGCTTTGTTTTTCGTTGTGCGATCTTTTAGTTCCAATGTTTTTTTTATGGTTTTACAAATTCTACTAACGTATCTAGCTTGTGAACAAATCACCAAATTGTACCTGCATAACTCTTTGTTTCGCATGAGCGCACTTTCTATGGCCTTGCAATTTGATGAATAGTGAAATATTATATGACTACTAAGTTTCTCACCAACAATTGCATCAATATAATCAAGGAAGTGTTGCTCCTTTCATTAGTTACCCATTGATTTCTAGGTAGGTGCAGGATCATAGTGTGCCAAAAGGTGGTGATCTGAAAAATCTGTAGTTTTGAAATATCTCAAACCATTTCAAAATCTATTCAAACTTTTTCCCCACCCACCTTGATATTAAATGAAAACAATTAATATCTTTATAAGGTCTACTATATTTTTTGATACCAAAAACATATGATGAACTTTAAAAACATCATAAAAATGTGCTTTTGGCCTGTTTTTATGTGATTTTTAATTCAAACACATAACTCACGAAATTTTTTTCACCAAAATTTGATGAAATGAAAAGGGTTTCTTAAGAATGTTTTTCTCTTTCCATAAATGTAAAGTTTTTCATATTATGAATTTGGTAAGTAATTATTACTTATTTTCTAATGGAGTTACATATAAAGTGTTGACTGAGACACTACTTCAAAAAGAACTATAACTTTCAAATGGTACAACATTTTTAAAATCCAAAAGATGCATAACATTCTATGTTTCTTCTACTATATGGAAAAAAATGAAAAATTAAATTTTATAGAGTTTTGAATTAGTTAAGGTGGTCGGACACGACATTTTTTAATTCCAAAAATACTAAAGTCAAAAATTAATTAATTATTATTTATTTAGAATAAAAATACCCAAAAATATGTGTCACATATAGGCATGACTCTACTTCTTATATCTAGAATATTATTAAAAAATATTATCATTTGATTTTGATTAAGGTGGTTAGACATACATCTACTTCTTATTTTTGCTCTGAAATTTTTGTAATATTGCATTGAAATTAAAAATTTTGACCAATGAATGATTTTTTTTTGAGATAAGTCCTAGTAGTTTAGAAACTAGATTTAATTTTCTAGAGATTATTTTCTCTCCAGTTTTTGATATAAAGTCAATAACTAGTAGAAAATTGCATGTAAAGTTGGCATAACCCTGATTTTTTGATTTTTCATTGCCACTTAAGGGTATACTTCTGGTTGACCATGATCCTACACATACCCTTCTTTGAAAGCTTAACTCACAAATGTGTTATTTTCTATAGCTTATGTTCGTTAGGATTTCTATTTCATGTTATTTTTTTTAAAATCACTTTTTATTTTCTTTGTTAACCCCCTTGTTAGAATAGGACTTCATACTAGTTGCATTATTAGATTGCATTCATAAAACACATAAAAAAAAAAAAAAACATAGTTCTTTTTGCGTATGTTATTTTGAAGTAGTGTGTAGATTCTTCATCTCATCCAAAATCAAAATGAACCAACAAAGGCCTCCTTGTGAACAATGACATTTATCTTCAACTAAACAGATTCTAGTAGGTCACAAGATCACCCAGAACCTTGAAGTTGATTCACAAGATTATCTTTTCAAGAAAGGAGTTTGCAAGAATTCCTATCATTTAGCACCATGCATAATGATAGCTCAACATGATGTTGTCATCTTTTTCCTTCTTTTGATTTTCAATTCTTCTAGTATTTATATAGTTCTTGGAAAGATGACCAAGTTCGGTACAAATGAAACATCTTTTGGTAGTATCTTTCTTTCTCATGTGATGCTTTAAACAATTCTTTCCAATGTGTCCAAATTCTCCACAGTAATGACATCTGTACTAAGTGTTATATTCCCAACCAACTACAACTTTCACAATTTTTTCTGCTGGATTCAATACCTTAGTTTTACATTCTAATGATTTGTACCCATGCTTCTTATATTTATGATATTTTCCTTCAAATTTTGGTTTCTCTTTGTATTCATTTGTTCTATGACCATGTTGATTACAATTATATCATTTTCCATTGAATTTTTCTTTGCCATTGCTCCAAGATTTTTTTGATGTATGACCTATCTTACCATAGCTGCTACAAGTAAGTTTTTGATTCCTTTTAGCTCCTTGCTTGGATGTTTCACCTTCTTCTATATTTCCAATTCTTGCTTTTCCTTTTTGTCTAAAATGACTTTGCTCATTCAACTAATTCATGTCTGCTTGGGATTTCATCACTTTTTCATTGGTTTGTCTTTTAGTGTTTAGATCATTCTATAATCCTTCATTCTCTGCTCTCAGATTTATGATTTCTTCATTTGCATTACTGAGTTGATCAATGAAGTCTTCCTGCTAAAGGGATAGGTCCTAAATTTCATTGTTCTTTCCTTCTATCTCTTGTCTTATCTTTTTTTTTCTCTTCCATGACTTCACACACTCTTAGTGACTAAATTTCTTGCTCTCTTCTTAGTTTTCTTACTTCTTCTTGAAGAGTACTATTATTCTCCAATAGTTCTTTGATTGCTTCATCAACTTCATCTAAATTTCTTGAATGGATGTCTTCAATTCTTTCTTCAATATAGAGTGAATCATTCATCTAGATTGCAAGGTCTTTTCTTCTTTTTATGGATTAAGAGAGTTGCTCTTTTTCTTTCTTGAGTTGTCTAATGGCCAATTCCAAATCTAGCTTCTCATTGTTAGTAGCCTTGTCAAGTCTGAATACCTCCATTGCCTTTGATATTTTCTCAAGCTATTAAACCTTTTACTGAGAACCACAATGCATTGATACCAATTATTGGAAATATTATGATAGGTTAGCTTATTGAGAAGGGAGGGGTGAATCGGTAGCTTATAAATCTTTATCCTTGATTAGCAATTAATCCTTCTATGAATTATGATCTAACTACATGCATGAGAAACTAAAAATGTGAAATCATATACAAAACTTTAACACAAGATTTGGTGACCCAAAAACCTTACAAATGGAAAGTAAAATTGGGGTGGGGATGATTCCCACAAACTTTAATACTATAATATAAAGTTGGCATATTAAAGATTACAATGATCACTTCTGATGATATGCTCTATTAGGAGCAATAAGGACTGCTAGGTCCACCTTGCAAAAGGATTTACAAGCATACAATGAAGTATGAACTTGGTAAAGAGATTTACATAGATTGTTAGGTTTACCTAATTAAAGTATTTGATTTATCCACTTGTTAGGATGAAGTAGCAGTTAATCTTTGATTTGAACTTGGTTTATTGACTGAGATTCCTTTGAGTGTAAAAAACACCTTGATGTGATAGATGAATCTTTCCTACTCCTTATACTATTGTAGCCTTTTTAATTCAGTATTTTACACTTCTTTAATGATTAAATTACTTCTCTATGATGATTTGGATGTGATGCAATAGATTACATATATATCAGTCCAATTAAATAATTACAAAGTTAGCCACAACGCAAGCATACACAAATATTACAAAGTCGACCAAAGTGTAGAAACTTAGGATCTAAAGACTAACTCTGTCAGTTTCTGATACTTGGCATCCACTATCAATGCTCAACATCATCATGCACTTAGTAGATGTAGAATCTCGATCTATAGTGATCACTTTTAAATAGTCTTGAACTTGGTCTGCATTGGTGACTTGACAAATACTACAAAACTTGGCATAGAAACTAAATCACTTGATTCTTACTACACAACTCAATCAATCAATGCTATCACTTCAATCTCAATATAAATTGAGTATCTTGGTTAACACTATCTTAGTTAACACTAGACTTGCATCACATCAACTGTGAACTTGGTAAGCACTGCACAACTCATTTTGCACTGGTAAACTTGACATACACTGAGATGCTCAGTTTACAATATTGATCATCACCTTTGTAGTAACTTCTTGATACAAACTAAAATCTATCCAAAGGACTTGGTAGCTACTATAGAACTCAGTAACAACTAAAATGCTTGGTTAACATTTTTAGCTCTACAATGTGCTTGGTATAAGCTTACAATTTGAAAAAGTGCATGTCACTAATAATAAAGATGACTAGAATGTCAACACTAGTTACATGTAACAATTGTTTCATCATATCCAACTAATTGTTTATAAGATTCTACACATCAAATGATCTATCTTGAAATCTAGTAGCCATTTTTCTTTTGTCCTCTTTAGCAATGATTTTGTCTTCTTCAACTTTATTCTTTTGTTTGGTCACCTCACATAGTCTTACTGATTGAATTTCTTGTTCTCTTTTGAGTTATTTGACTTCTTTTCCTAGAATGTTCTTCTTGTCTAGTAGATCTACTATTTTTGCATCATTGTCATCGCTATTTTTACTATTAAGAAATCCTTTGACATCGACTTCCTTTTATAGTGTGTCATTTTGCTAAATGGCCAAATCCTCCCTTTTCTTTAAGGATTTCGTTAACTCATATTTTTCTCATAGAAGTTGTTGTAGTATGATCTAGATTTCAATCATATGGTTCTCAATGATTTTTCTCATTTTATTTTCCTCCTCTTGAAGATCTTGTGCTCTTGAGCTATCAAACTTCATTCAAGAGAACTAAGATTTGATGCGAATTTCTTTAAATCTTAATGGGAAATAACACATAAGAGGGGGGTTCTAAATCAAGAACTAAAAAAAAATTCACTGCTAAAACAATTAATTGTATTGGCACCTAATCCATCTCATATCTTAGACTCATACCATATAAACATAGACTTGTAAAGTCGAAATAAAATCTATCTAAGCATAACATCCATGAAAACATAAAATCATAACACAATGATTTTGGTAACCTAGAAACACTTTAAGTTAAAGGTAAAACTAAGGTGTGGATGAAACCCACATATCTTTACAAAAACAACAATAAAGTTTTCATATTAGGGCTACAATTTGATCATAAATCACCATTGGGTCTAGGTTGATGTTTCCATAAATTTTGATATGTAATATGCACTAGTTTGACCATGATTAGAGGAAATGAAAGAGTTTTTAAGTTTTAGCCCATGATGGCTATCAAATTTAATCCCATTGAAAATTTTGTCACAAAAAAAAAATTGCAGTGGAAATGGTAAAAAGACTATCTTATTAAAAAAACCATAACTTTCTCTCAAGATATCAAATTTTAGATTTCTTACAGGTGTTAGAAAGATAATTCAAAGAACTAGAACTTGTTGTAGGTTTGGTTCTACGATTTTGACATTAAATTAGGATTTAGAAGCCCAAAAATTAAATGTTGTTTATTTTGAGCACATATTAGGGCATAACTTGGGCACATATAGTTAGATTTTGGACTTCGAGTAGTCAACGAAAAGACCTTGGAGAGTTCTACACTTTGGTGTAGGTTTGGCATGGTTTATTTGGTGATATATTAATCTAAATATTTTATGATATATATTGACTATGGTAACATTATGAGTTTATGACATTGCATATTTTGGAGATTTAAGATTTGATGTCATTGTATAATCAGTTCATATTTTAGATTGGTCTCATGATGATATAGTTATTAGTGTTTGGCTTGGATATGTATGATGACTTATTGGGTCTACAAGTTATGTAGTGTTGTAAGCACTCTATACTTATAGGTTGCATTTATAGCTTGGTTATGGGTTGTCTTTTTCAATTGATCTTTCATTATTGATGCATATTTAGATTGGTGGCTTAGATTTGGGTTGTCTATGTCCTAAGTCACATGATTTTTTAATTTTTTCTTCATATAGAAGGGGTGACACATTGTTACTAGGTACAATCATGGTGGAGGATTGTGGTTAACTATTTTATGCTAATAGGTTGGACACTTTGAGAGTTAGATGCTCAGCTCATACATGTGATCATGGTGCCATGGATTTTGGAATTAAATAATTTGATATACAAGTGCACCCTTGATGTTCATTAGTTTGGATTCTTGATTTGGTTATGGTGGTATATTATCTTCTTCATTGAGGATTATGGTTATTTTGAGGAGCTCATAATGTGCACTTTGAGTTCTTTGATGGTTTGATGCCTTGGTTGATTCTCATGGTTAGAGAATGATTTTTTTCATCATGATGTCATGAATAGCTTGGATACATAGCTTAGTGGAAGTTTGTGATAGTGATGGGGTGATAGTGTAGGATTAGTTTCTAGTTAGATCTATATCTTCTTGGTTTGGAGATCTTGGTTTTAATTTTTATTGACACTTTGGTTTTGTATGTGTTGACCTAGAGGATCTTCTTGTAGGAGATGGATTTTATGATGCCATGGGTGACTCAGTACCATGGTTGAGTGGGAGTTACTGGCATTGATATATTTATTGATTGTTTGCAGATGTTGGAAGCTTTTCCTAGATCCTATTGTTCCAAAAGTACCTTTGACATTTTTATGGTGCACTTGTTCTCATCATGGTGTGTGAAGATGGTTAGATCTTGAGGACTCATGGGGTTCTTAGTTATCTTCATGGTGTGTGGAGATATTTCTTCATGGTATGTGGAGATGGTTTTCTTCATGGTGTGTGCAGATGGTTGCATCTTGTGGACTAATAGGTTTCTTGGTAAATGTGTAGTCTATACTTTTAGTTAACTTTTTATCCTTGGTATGAGGATGGTTTCATTATTATGTCATGGTATACTCTTGATACACATTTACAGTGTTGACAAGTTAGTCATGCCCTAGATTTATGAGATGAAATCACAACCAAATTTTTTTGAAAGGTGTACTATAGATTTTATGTATAGATCTATGCTAGTTATGAACATTTTATTGAATGCTGACTTGTTTGGATAACAATGTATATTTCAACAAAATTTGGAGATGGTAAAGTTATTTGATGAAATAGAATTTTTTCCATTTAAAATTTGGATTTTCAAGTTTTCTAGGAGGGATCACCTAGTTGTCTATCAATTATTGCAATACTAAGTTATAAAGATATTTTGGTTATAACCCCTTTCACCTTCTATACTCTTAATTAAGACACTCTGCATATGCAAATGAAGTCCAATTTCTTTCCTTAATGCAATTGCAATGGTTCTAGGGTTTGCAAACATATAGAAGTTTAATAATTGTCCTAAATATTTTGAATACAAGTCACCCTATCACCTACATACCTTTCTCATTTATCAAACCTTTTCATATATATATATATTCTCTTAATGAACTCCATGCATCCTACGCCTCTTCTGACCTTGATCAATATAATATAAAACTAATTAGGCATTTTAGTTATTTAATTGTTTATAATTTAAGGTTAATTATTTATTTATTCATTTATCTAATTTTGGCTAATATTGAGAATTAACTATATTTATTTGATTTATTAATTTATTTATTATTTTCTTTTATTCCTTATTTATTTACTAATTCTTCAATAGTACCAATAACCCAAAATGAAAGAATAAATTGATGTATTTTATTAATTTTGAATGATTACAATATGTCATAAAATTTATAGACTAACATTGCTAACCATCATAAATTTGCTCTTTTTTTCTATTTAATTAAAATTCTAATAATACCCACCAATATAATGCATCCTTAGTCACACCATTAAACAACATGCTTTATTAGTTTAAATGACCTTTAATCTTCACTTCCACCTAATAAATTTAATATCACAAATTCTCTATACCTAACTAAACTTACCTCTACCTAACCATGACTTAGAAAAACAAAACAAAACAAATAAATACAATAACATATCTTAAAAATTTCATTACCTATCTATCTCTATGCTCCACCCAACTTACTAATTCTCTAGTATTCATTTTCCCCCCAAATGAATTCTCAAGACGTAGGGTCACGTGCCCCATCTAGTCTTTTCCAAGATGTTGATAAGACTACCCATTCTTTCTTCTAAGACAATTCTAACAATAATCATTTAAAAGTCTTTTTACTTGCTAAGGTACACTCCACAACACTCACCTAATCCTCCACTCTTCCCAAATGCATGGGTTGTCCATTTCTAGGTGTTAGGGGATAGAAGGAAAGTCAAATTGCAAGTTGTAAGGGACTTCTCCATACTAGGCACATAAGGAGACTAGTAACCCATGTTAGACAAGAGATTGTCTTGTCACCTTTTCATATTATTAGGGCTTAACCAAAATGAGGCCGCCTAGTGGGGACACCCCAATCTTTTGTATGGATTTTTGTTTAATCATGTTTGAATATGCTTGGTACACCTAGGTAATGGAATATAAGTTTGATAGTTATATACCATAACATCTTTTTTATTTTGCATAGTTTTTAATTATTTATAATCTCTCTTGCTTTATATATATATATATATATATTCCTTTGGATTTATGTGATAGTGACTTGAAAGTCACGTAACTCTTATGTGTCCTTATATGCAATAATCATAGGATAGTTATTTGTTGCATTATAGTTTTCCCATGAATGTTCTTTTATTAATTATTTATGGGCTGGATTCTGAGTATATTCTTTCTAATATTTAATTTCTCTATAATAGGGGAGTAGATTATTTTCACTCCCCATACATTTTCTAGAGAGGAAAAAGTGCACCTACAACATTATTCTCCCATGGATTTTTAAGTCATTTGGTATATGGTCTTATTTTCTCCTACTCTCTCATTAGAAGGTTGGGATTATGTGATGTCCTAGATTTGGTTTGATCCTCCTACTAACTCTTTAGGTTTTAAGTTGATGATTTCTACCTTTCATTACAATGAATCATAACTCATACATTTATAGTACAACCACTTATGAATTAAATCAAATCATCCATTACAAGAAAATTTGTAGCTAATATGGAATATTCACACTAAAGAGTTGTGAGGAGAATTGTTTCCATTACATGACTTTTCATATTACATCAATCACTCAATGTAAGGACTTGCAATGCATCTTTCTTACAATACAACTTTTCAATCAATTCTTACCCCTTTTAAACAAAATACAATAATCTAAAATTTTCATTTTACATCATATTGAAGTAACAATGGAGACTTAAAACACAACACATTTAAGATGATATGAACATTAATCTCCATTTATACACTTGAATCATTTCAACTATATCAAGGGTGAAACCTTAATGGCTTCAAGGGATGCATGTTCAAAAAACCTGCACATAACACACAAACTAGGAACCATGGAGGCTGACCTCCCACCCTAGGCTTCTATGAAGCCACCCACCAAGCAAGGGAAACAATACACAAATGGGTTACACACATACATCACCTGCCATTGTATGAACACAACACATAACACAAAACAACTACCTCTCATGGCTTGCACAATGACTCACCATTGGAATCATCTCACATTGGGTGAAGGTGGACTCTTCAAAGAGGAGATGCCATAACCAAGCATAAACATCATATTGTAATTTCATTTTGCCTCTCAAGGCCATCATAAACATGTCCTCCTTATTCACACAAAACCCCTTGTATCTTCCAAAACAACAAAGATATATGGCTTCAATGGAGCCCATACTCCATGAAATAAAATAATTCCTCATCATGAGGTAACTCTCTCAATTGTAATGTTGACCCCAACTAAGCCCATCACCCAAGGCTTCTCTTCCCTCCCTAGGGTGAGTGAAGCCTTCACACCCATAAACACTTTCCACACTCACATTCAAACAAGAAAACCAAGAAGAAAACAAAACCCAAAGAAAAAAATTCAAGAGCACATAGCACATTCACATTTCCACAACAAGTTGCCAAAGTCCACAATGCAAGATTCACACTACAATGCATACTCCATTGAAAAATCATCCACACTTGCAAATTTATTTTTCCATGCTAAAAGAAAGAAAGAAAAGAAGCATGTTTTGAGACACCAACCTTGGTCCAAGCTAAGACAATTATAGTTGTAGTATAGCTCCTTCAATCTCCCTCCAAAACCTAACTATCTCTAAACTTAGAGAGTGGGTGAACAACCCCCTACTTTGTCCAAGACTCTCTAATAAGGCCTTCACACTAACTATTTAAGAAAAATCACCTAGCCACATCCTCTTACAAACTTGTCTCCTCTAAATTTTCCATTTTTGACTTAGTGCAAACATGGGAGAAAACACATGTGACTACTCCAAATTCGAATTTTCAGAAGAATGTATGGGTAAAGGGGCCCCCTAGGCTCTCTACGCACTCACATGGTCAAAATTAGGTTCCTAACTTGATATACTATCATATGAGTAACTTATTTTAACATAAAAGACACCCGGGGACAACCTAATGACCCCTCAAAACCCTAGCCAAGTGTAAATTCGAATTTCTTATGATTGAGACCCATCCTACCCCTTTTCAAGTGGGTTTACTTGTTAACAGGGTAATTAGTTTTAGGGTAAATTGCCACCATGTTCAAAACCCTAAATGACATGTCAACTACACACAAAGTTCACAAGTGTCAACTGACACATAAAAAAACATTCACATTACCATGACATGCTCCTAATGCATCTTTATGAGTAAACATTTACAGAAGCAAGCAACCTTACATTTACGGGTATGTGTAGGATCATTGTGTGCCAAAAAGTGGCGATCTAAAAAATTCGTTGTTCTATAATATCTCAAACCATTTCAAAATCTATTCCAAATTTTTTCCCACCCACCCTTATGCTAAATGAAAATAATTAATATTTTTATAAGGTCTATCATATCTTTTGATACCAAAACTATATGGTCAACTTTAAAAACATTGTAAAAATGTGCTTTTGATTTGTTTTTATGTGATTTTTACTTCAAACATGTAGTTGACGACATTTTTTCACCAAAATTTGATGAAATGAAAAAGGTTTCTTAAGTATGTTCTTATCTTTCCATAAATGTAAGGTTTGTCAAATTATGAGTTTAGTAAGTAATTATTACTTATTTTTTAATGGAGTTACATATAAAGTGCTGACTCACACACTACTTGAAAAACAACTATAACTTTCAAATGGTACAACATTTTTTTAAATCCAAAAGATGCATCACATTTTGTGTTTGTTCTAGAATAAGGAAAAAAAATGAAAAATTAAATTTTGAAGAGTTTTGAATTAGTTAAGGTGGTCAGACACAAGAGTTTATTATTCCAAAAATACTAAAGTCAAAAATTATTTATAAATTATTTATTTAAAATAAAAATACCCAAAAATATGTGTCACATCCAGGCATGAGTCTACTACTTATATCTAGAATATTATTAAAAAATATTATCATTTTATTTTCATTAAGGTGGTCAGACATATGTCTACTTCTTATTTTTGTTCTAATTTTTTTGTAATATTGCATTAAAATTCAAAATTTTGACCAACCAACTTTTATTTTTTTGAGATAAGTCCTAGTAGTTTAGAAACTAGATTCAATTTTCTAGAGATTCTTTTGTCTCAACTTTTTGATATAAAGTTACTAACAAGTAGAAAATTGCACATCAAGTTGACATAACCCTAATTTTCTAATTTTTTATTGCCACTTAAGAGCACTATTTGGTTGACCATGATCCTACACATACCCTTACAAAAAAAAATACTTTCACAATGAGGGTTTTGAATCTTCAAAAGATTCACCTTGGTTAAACTATGTTCACAAGGTTTGGAACTTATTTCCACCTAAAATTTCCATGGTTCTAGTTCCTCCACATTAAACTCAAGCATCAGTAGTCTAAAGAGGTTGTATTATATATATATATATATATATATATATATATAATTTCATAATTCAAATTCAATTTCCTTCCCTATTAATTTTAAATAGTTAGTTTAAAATGTTAGAAAATCAACATCTGCATATCATAAGTCATCATAACCAAATTAACATTTAGCTGCATATCATAAACATTCATCTACATATCATGAGTCATCATAATCAAATCAACATTTATCTGCATATCATAATCATCATAATGAAATTAACTTTTCACATCACATCAAAACCTAATAGTATCATGTCATAAAACTACATCCATATGTGTTCGATCATTTCATACACAATATTAGGTTCTTAGTGCATATCATATTGTAAAACACTACTATAGTATCAAAATCAATAGGTAAAACAAATCCACTATCCATCTAAGTCTTGAATAGCTATCAAAGTATCAAGGTCTTGAATATCAAAATGTAAATAAAAATATCTATGCTATGACTAGTCAGGGTGAGGGGTCACATTTATGTGGAGCATGTAATCTCTTTGGTTGAGATGGTTTTGATCATGTTGTTATGTTTATGCTCCTAAGGCCATGGTTGGAACTTTGACATTGAACTTCATTTAGTTTTTTGGTATTGAGTACATTTATCATAAGCTAGATGCTTCATGATATTGCTATGTTGCATTTGGAATTGGCATGGATTGATTGGTTATAGGTGCTCATGGATACTTTGAGATGGTGGTGATGTTGATTTCTCTTGTATTGGAGAAGTATTTGTTGGGATGGTTGATGGTTCTAGTAGGAAGTGTGAGGGTAATTCACCTAATACAAACTTGAGAGGAGAGTCTTGGTTGGAGACATGCATATCTTGATGAGAATTCTCATTTCCCACTCTTGGTCTACCCAGTGGTTTGATACTTGAGAGGTATAGCCCACTATTTCTCTAAGGTGCATTATGTTTATGCTTATCTTTCATAGATATGGATTTTGAGGTACGGTACATGAGTTAGTTCTAGAAGGTTCATTTGAGAGATGGTTCAACATTGATTATCTTCATGTACATATGTTGTTATGTTGGGTGAGTTTGGGAGATGATTTTATATTGGGCATATTCCTTGGATTAAGAATGGCTTATGAGTTTGAACTTCTTGTGAGAGGCTTACATCCATGATTAGTTACAAGATATGGTTTCGGTGTTGTTGAGGCTTCTTGGTTGGGGTTTTATGGAGGAGATCATACTTGCATATTTTATATCTAGAGATGTGTGTAGAAGGAAATGATACAAGTTGCATGATTTCTCTTTGGTCTTGGTTATCTTCTTGGATGTTAAGTTTTTCTTACATTGGGTTTGAGATTTCTTAGAGATTGTGATCACTGGTTTGTGCTCATGTATATTATGTGAGAGATGACATGGTTGTTCCTTTATATCTTTCCCTTGTTGGTTGTGGAGAGCTTGGGAAACTATTGGAGATTTTTTATGAGAGTTGTTCTTGTATATTATTGGTTTATGTGTTGTGGATGTCCTTGAGACTACATGGATTCACTTCTTTGAGATGTTGTGAGTGCATTGGTTATAGATTTGACATTATCTTTTATAGTGACTGCTTCTTGGTATATATGTGCTAGGTATTTCTCTTGAGGCTTGTGATTGAAGATTACAGATATGATATATTGATGATGTGAGATTGACTTAGTATACCTTTAGAGGTATGGATAGTTGGATGGGTTTGGCACTTGTTGTGGGTGCTATTTCAGCTATGGATATTTTGACAACTATGGATACATGTGATTATCTTTGGATCATGTTTTTTGTGTTTGACATTCAGTTGGTACATGATTTTATGATCTACTAATGTGATAGGTTAGGTGGCTTTCTCTTTGGATGGATTCTATGTATGTTCGGTGGCAATGACATAATAGGAGGGGATTATTCATGTTTGAGATGCTAGATACTTTTATTTTGTTGTATGTATCAGGATGTAGCACTTTGTGTACTTTGATCCATGATGGTTTATATGCTAGGAGGGATTGTTCCCTGTTTCGTTTATGTGGCTACAGATTTATCCTATGCAATGCATATAACAAGTGGGAGTTTGTTGAGATAATGGATGTTGCACACATTGCATAATATCTCTGTATTGTATTATTTTACTTTATTATGTAATGTTGCACCTAGATGGATGTGCAACATGTACAGATTCTCATGGGATGCACTTGATGATTTTTATTTTAACATTGTGATAATATTTCATGTAATTATTTAATATTGGGGAAAATAATTAAATTTCTAATATTAAATGTGGGGTCAATGGATTAGGTAGCACATAGTTTTAGCACATGGTTTATGTAATACCGCTTAGTAGTTTTGTTGGACTTGCTACTATATAAGAAACCACAAGGGTAGTTGTTGTGTGAGAGAGACGAAAAAGAAAGAAAAAGGGAAAGAGTCAAGTAGGAAAAGGTTTGATAGGTTAGCCAAGGGAGAATTTGTGAAGGTTGGAAGCATGACATGGGATGTGTGGATTCAAGTTTGTTCACATAGATTGATTAGTTGTGGCTATGGCTTTGAAGGCTTCCATGGTTGTATTGCAATGGTGTTTTTGTTGAATAATACATGGTGATGGATGCTTTTGGAGGCTAGGTTTTTCCTTTAATAAGGGTTTCCAAGGCTATATCTTTTGTCACATTTTTGTGGGTATGTTGTCTATTCTCTTGCATGTGGATTTAAATTGCATATTTATTTTAGATCTATTAGGAGTTATGTGAAAATGGTTATATTCTTTCTTGCTTGTTTCCTTACATTTTATGTGTCAATTTTATTGAATATTTAATTTTTCCTTTTATTTAAAATATATATGGAAAAAATATGTCATTGTTAAATTCATTTTCATATATGGTACATCTTTTTATATATTTTTTTCATACATTTATCTTTTACTTTATATTATTATATATAATTGTTTTTTATCTTTATTTATTTTTTAATAAACCAATAAGCTAGGTTGATAAAAATATACTAGAAATTATGATAATATTTAATACAAAATTGACAAAATGGTGAGTGAGGAATGTTCTTATACTTGAATTTAAAGCTCAGAGAGGTGAAAAGTTACACAATGATCAAAAAATAAAGTTCAAATCAAAACAATAGATAAGCTATTACATGCCTTTTTTGATGATCTGAGAAACTTACACAAGCCAAAAATTTGTGAGCGCATAATTAATGTCATTGATCCAACCAAGACATAGAATACCCTAAAATCTAAAGCCCTAAAGACTTAAGTAACTTGTAAGATAAGCTACTTCAATATCATTGCCAAGAATCATTTTGAACTAATAACTTACTAATCAACTCAAAGGGTCTCCTCAAAAAGTATCTCATTTCTTGATACCTAATTAAAATTAGACATGGTGAATACAAATTATATTAACCAAATTGATTATTGATCTTCAAATAGAATAAACAAGAATAAATTTAGGGGTTCTAAGCCAATATAGAGATATCTCGGCTAGGTAGGACCCTCACCTAACTTATAATGATACACTTATCCATGTATATAATTTGACTTTCTTGGTATTTATAGTAATGTAATCATTTATACAAAGAACATTTCTAACATCTTAAACATTGGCCCTTTGTGCTTAAAAATTGTGACTTTATCTTATTAAGTTACACTTCTAGTTTCCAACCTCGAGTCATATCAATATATTTTATGCAAAAATTGATAATATCATATAGTATTTATGTAGTATTTCTCTAGAGAACTCAAGAGAAATCACTCAATTATGTTACAATGTTTATTAAATTTTTTTTCTTAAAAATTTATACAAGACCAATGATCAATAATGTGAATGAAATATAACACATATAGATAATATACACATAAAATAATACAATCATAGATTACATCTCTTAAGGTTTTCTTCATAATGAGTCACATTTTTGTAAATATTATTAATTAGATAAATTCTTAGATAAATTCTAAATTGAATATCCATATATCAAATGCATTACCTCATAACAAATGCATACATGCCATTGATACAACAAGATACATCCAAAATATAAAATATATTGCACGTGCATAGGGTATGTAATGATAACCAAATACAATACAATGTAGTAGATTGTCTCACAAAGATCTCAATATACAAAGTATATGATAAATAGGTAGACAAAGAGACAATAAAGAATGTTTCTAAGTGATATGAATTAAAATTTTCAAACTACAAAAATGGGACATCTAATACCAATAAAAGTTTATCATATGTTTGTGGTAAAAGAATTAAAACAAATCAAGCTTGTAGTAGATTAATCAAGGTCACTCCCACCATGTTTAAGAGATAACATACAATTTGAAAAGAAATATATAAGTACAAAAAAAAAAAATCTAGAAAGGGGATCTTGAAATCTATCTACCTCAAGGGTACCACAACAAATGATAAAGAGAAGGTAACAATTACCAAAAATACCAAAAAAAACCAATGAAAACACCAAATACAAGAATTAATAATGAAAAAAAAACCTCCAAAATAAATACCAGTTATACTAATAAATAACATCAACAAAAAATTCAAATCATACTCAAGGACTAACTTCACAAATTTATATCACCTCAATGAGTTCATGTGTATTCAATCAAAAACTTTTCCTCCTCAACATAATAATTATGCTTAGTTTGAGATTCAAGCCTAAAAATTGTTGCCCCTCTCTAACAATTCTTATCTTGGTAATTCAAGGAAGTCAATGTATGTTACCTTCAAATTTGCATAAAAGATAGTATTGTACCATTATATATTTAACTAAACAAGAATAATAGGGAGTGGTATATTATTTGAATCCTAACTCATAGGTGACTACGAACCCCTTCCATGAAATGACATTGAAAAATAGATCCATACAAAATACAGATACAAGTATAGGGTATGTACAACTAATAATCCATGGATATGAATAAAATGATTACATAAAATATAAAATCTATCATCATGATTAGTATAACATTATCATAAAAATAACTTTAACCATCAAACAAGATCATATAAAATATCACCATCATAAGTACCTAATTATCGCTGTCCACTAACATAATAAACTAAATTACTGTATGTTTGTACCAAAAAATTATATTCCAAATATAACTAGGAAACTAACATATTCACAAAAAGGTTTGATAGGGTCTACTAGAAAAATATATAGGTTTGTATTACATCATCTTCCACTTGAAATAGAATTACTCCTACTAGTTGATTTCTACTACTAGAGTAGTTAAAAGTAAAAACATACTATTGATGAAGAATTCTTCCCTTAATACTATAAACACATCACAAAAAAGGAGAAAGCATAAATTTTTTGCAACAAAAGAAAGTGGTCTTTTTATTATCTCCAAAAGTATACAATTATATATTTTTATAAATACAATACACAAATTCACATATGTGATATTTTGGCAAAATTATTCAAGATAGGGCCACAAACTACCACCTAGAACTACTCTAGAAGATAGTTCTAGGAAGTTAAAAATTTCTTCTATAAGAAAGCCATAAAATTCTTCTTCCTTGTCCTATCTAATCTTGACTATTATGATTATTGAAACAATTGAAATTGTTTCACCTCTAATTTTGACTTCTACTATAGGCCTCATCCTTCTTTTTTTAATCTTCATTTCAGCCTCCATTAAACCATCTACCAGATCTTCCAAAAAATATCTCTTTGAATTTTCTTTCTCTCAAAGTTCTTATTGACATTTTCCTCTACACTTAGGGAAAATTTGTATGCTTCTTAAGTACTATTCATTTGTACAAAATTCAATTCCTCCCCAATTCTTAACTTCAACAGATTAAGGTAATGGAAAATATTCTCCTTATCAACTTGTACATGATTTGTTATGATGATGATTTAATGGAACTATTTTGTATAATCTAAAAACAAATCTTCTTTCTTTCTTAAAACCTTATATTTTATTCAAAAGATCAAGCTTATAGTTAATGAGACTTAATTGTCACTTCAATGTAGCTATCATATGACTGCATCTTGTGATTTTTTTCTTTGCTATTCTATTTCACTCCAATTGAATTTTTTACTACCAAATCTTTGCACAACCCTTTAGTTTAGCTTCTAAAAACTTTACCCTATAAAAATCATCAATATCTTCAAAATTAAAATATTATTATAATTTATTGATCCAACTTATCAATTTGGTTGGGTTAAGATTTTACAAAAAATATGGTAGCCTCAAATGTAAATAGAAAAATAATAGATCTTTTTAAAAATAGAAACTATTCTTCTTATTATCTCCATGTGTATGGCATGTGTGCACCAAGATGGTGAAAAATTTAGTACACACCACACAAACAAAAAAATAAAATTTGTTAATAACCTAATCAGGTTATGAATAACTTGATTAGGTTGTTTAAAATTTCAAAAAGTGTTCATGCTTGGCTACCAATCCTAGCCAAAATACATTAAAAATAAAACCTGAATAGGTTTTGAAACTTGATTAGGTTTCAAGCATGATAAACCTCTTCAAAACCCAATTGAGTTATTGAAAACTTGATCGGGTTATTCAAAACCAAATCAGGTTATTTAAAACCCAATCGAGTTTTGAAGAAATAAAAATAGGCTATACTCTGGAAGCCATAAATTTCACATCCAACATCTGATTTAATCTATTCAAAATGAGTTGCAAAGCTATTGAAGGGATCTAAAACTTGATATAGATAAATAAGTCCTTTGTCATAAAAATTTAATTTGCAATCGATTTGAATTAATCATAGTCTAAACTAGTTAGTCATTTTTTCCAAATGCATAATCAATAGGTAAACATGAATGCTAACTTATTAATATATATCTCTCTCTCTCTCTCTCTCTCTCTCTCTCTCTCTCTCTCTCTCTCTCTCTCTCTCTCTCTCTCCTCTCTCTCTCTCTCTCTCTCTCTCTCTCTCTCTCTCTCTCAAAAGGATATAGAAACACTCATTCACTAATTGAATGACCCCTAATATATCTCTCTTACTAACTCCTGACATCTCTCTCTCCCTCTGTCTATCTCTCTCTCTCTCTCTCTCTCTCTCTCTCTCTCTCTCTCTCTCTCTCTCTCTCTCTCTCTCTCTCTCTCTCTCTCTCTCTCTCTCGTTAGGAGTTATTAAGAGAGATATGTTAGGGGTCTTCAAAACCCAATTAGGTTATTCAAAACCTAATCGAGTTATTCAAAACTAGATTGGGTTATTAAAAAACCCAAATGGGCTTTGAAGAAATAAAAATAGGCTTTACTCTAGAAACCATAAATTTCACATCTAGAGTCTAATTGAATCTATTTAAAATGAGTAGGAAAGCTTTTGAAGGGATCTTTAAAAAAATGATGTAGATAAATTAATCCTATGTCATCAAAAATTAATTTGTAATCAATTTGAATTAATCATAGTCTAAACGAGGTAGTCATTATTTTCCAAATGCGTAATCAATAGGTAAACATGAATGCTAACATATTAATATTTCTCTATATCAAAAGGACATATAAACACTCATTCACTAACAGAATAACCCCTAACATATCTCTCTTACTAACTCCTAAACTCTCACATTCTTGAACTTACTCTCTCTCTCTTCCCCTCCCTCCCTCTATGTAAAGTTCCCATTTTAAGGATTAGATTTCAAGGACAAAGAGAGGGGGGTTAGGGATTAGGGGTCATAGAAATATGGGTCTCAAGCCAATATAACACCTTTTTAGTTGTAGGATTGGACATCCTTTACTACCAAAGTAATATTTTGATCTTCATTAAATATCAATTTGGGAGCGTGAACTTGAGATGATGTCTACAAAGTATATGCTCTATTTTTTTCTGAAATTCACTACTACTTTGAATGCAATAAACATTAAGGAAATCTAGTTTATCAAAATAAAAGACAACTATCAAATGCTTGGAAGGAAATTCTAATTACTTAACCATACATCTATGCACCTATTACTATAGGAACAATGACTTGCTCTATTAGTAGTTCTAAACTTAACATAGAAAATTGAATCTGACTCCTAATAGCTAAAGAAAACTCCACCTTCTACATGGGCCCCCATAGAAGAATGAAGAAAAGATCAACTCAGATGGAAGTATATAAATTCAGTAAAGTCATGTATTCATTCAAATATACAGTATTACATTTTATTGGAAAACAAGCTGTCTATCAACTCTATCAATCTACTTACTACTTGATCTCATAGATACAAACAGGGTCTTATTTAAAAGGAAGGAAATAATAGATTTCTACAATTATGACTTCCTCATGAAGGATATTTCATTATAGTTCAAGATTTATGCAAGCATGCAATCATAAAAACATTAGTTATATCCTTAAATTCCCATAAAGATAGAGCATATCAGATGCTAGATCTACTCTACTATCTATCTTAAACAGCTTCCAAGAATCCAAGTATTGTGTAATAGTTCGTTGCATGTTCAACCAATCACTTTGACTGCTTTATTAGGTCCTGCTTGTCATTCATTAAAATAGGTCCCTTCTAGTTTTTCCACCAAGTCTCTAGCTGCAATGGTTGCATAATATTCCTCTTTAATACCAATAATTCCTCAGTGCTAGCCCTTCATATTTATTTGATCAATTCCAGCTTGGCTTGGATACTTGCAGACATTAAATGCATAGAAAACTTCCTACAAACATTTATTTATATTTATTAATTTATAAAGAAAAGGCATTAATATTATACTACCAGTTTTTGCAATCTCTTCAACTGTAGGAAGATCTACGCATGCCAAATATTCATGAAGAAATATTTATACCAACAAAATGAACCCTTTTTAGACATAATTCTCATTCTCAATCTTGTGTCATATGTTTATACTTTATACATTCAAAGTTCAAAATACTATACTTAAAGGATGATAAATTTCAGTATGTTTAGACAAATGTTCACAGAAAGGGTAAAAAAGAAATCTATTTCTTCATGCCATCATTTTTCCCCCCAACAATCCTAATGCTAGTCCCTTCAACATTTATAAATTTTTGATCCTTATCTATATCCTGAGATCCTTAGTGTATTATGAAATTGGAGTGCAATTTCTTGATCAAACTGCTTCAGACTGAGATAGTAAGCCAGCTAACCTCATTGTTGAAATAAGTTGCATGTTGTTGGGTTTGCCAACAAGACTTTGTGATCCCCTGGTTCATGCCACTGATGTTCTCCACCCATGTTTGCTTTTGAAAAATACCATAACTAGTAAATTCACTATAAGTGATTGAAAGTGTGGGTGGAGATGGCTACAGGGGTTTCAATAATGGCATTTGGACAAAGAAACGAGAGGTTATAAAATACTTCAACAATTTCAAACATCACATCTTCCAGTACTTCATGATGGCACAATAAAAACAAAGATCATGTCGATACATCATATTAATGAGGAGTTATGTACTTGTAAAATCATAGCTTAATGGTTGGTTTTTTTAATTATTTCACAAACGCTTCAGAAGTACAAAGGGGTGCTAGCTCAATACTGAGATGACCCTGCCCCTTACATCCTACATGCCAACTTAAGATTCACCTTGATTTTTATTTATGATTTCGATTTTCCTTCCCCCCAAACTATCAAAGACTAGGTCCCACTAGACCTTAAAGATTGAAAATTTTGAAAATTGAAATAACATGCTTTTCTAAATAAATAATAAATTAAATAAATGCAGAGGGGTCAAGTGTAACCGACCTGAGACATGATAGGAAGGGTGCTCCAAGTAGTAGCGTAGTATAGAAATAAGATGGGATGGAGTGATGATGGAAAGACAAGAAGATGAGATGGAATGAGGTAGGAGAGAAATGAATTTTACATAAAATGAAAAATTTTATTATGAAGGCCTTGAAATAAATTCAAGGGGCTGCAGGCATGGCTGTGTCAAGGCTGGTTGATGTTGTTGCTGCTTCCAATTTTGGGATTGCTTCCAACCTTGGTGAGGTTCCTACCAACCCTATTGGGGTTGCTGCCACCCTTGGTTAAGCTATTGCCAACCTTGGTTAGGCTACTCCCACCCTTGGTTAGGCTGTTGTCACCCTTGGTTAGGTTTTTGCCAATTATTGTAACTACCATGATGTTATTGCCATTGACTATTACCACTATAATTATGGAGTGGGTCTTGAGGAATACCTAATCTTGGAGCCCACAGCCTTCGTTGAGCAACATAGAGGACTTCTCAATCTTCATCAATTACCTTTAATTTAGTTGGCACATGTTGTCATTCCAAACTAGCAATAAGTTTGCATCAGTAGTTGTGTTTCTTCTCTTTGCAGTGAGGGCAATATTCTACTAACATAATATCAGCACCCTCCTTCTTGCTTCATGCTTTCATAATTTCTAGTATTGTAGCAACAACATTAATGATGTCTTGCTTGAAATTTGATAGGAGGTTTGACAGTTTTGTCTTTAGTACTCTAGTACCATGGATTTTTTGGAGTAAGTCCCTCAAGCCTTGTCCTTTTTTTCTTGTTGCTCTAGAATAGTTCAAGAAAATGTTCTAGATTTCAGCCCATGTCTTCTATGTAATGTCACCTCTAGCCATTAAGTCTAAGGCTTCCATACTCCTATCATGCACTCCTTTTAGAAAGAGATGCTTTTGGGACTCCTCATTCAACTAATGTTGCGTATTGCACTACAAATTAAACATGAATTGGGCAACATAGTCCTCCAAAGTCTCATCCTCCTTTTGTGACATCTTAAAAAAGTCATCTTCCTTTAAGTCATGGTCTCTACAATACTCCTTATATTTATTAAGGAATAGGTTACTCATAGTTGGCCAATCTATCATAGCATTGGAACCTAGACTCATAAACCATCTTAAGGAAGCTTCTTTAAGAGTTGATAGAAACAATTTTAGTTTATGAGCATCTGTGGTGTAATCATAACTTTGACAAATAATGTCAAAATCAAAGAGAAAGGTTTATGGATCTTCAGTAATAAGGCCATAGAACTTTGGTAGGGTAGTAGAGGGTATATTTTTCAAATTTTGATTACCTTGTTGAGTAGGGATTGGAAAAGGAAAGGTAGGCTAAGTAGTTTCCATTTGTGGATGTCCTAGTGGTGGTTGATAAACGACTAGAGCTAATGGATTATCTTCATATTCTAGCTCAGAAAAAAGATTATTCAAATGGAAGGATTTTTCAGATGTGGTTGGTGATTATACTTGATCAGGTACTTCTGCAAACAAATTCTCAAATAGTTCTTCTTCTTCTTCTCTGTCTTCTCTTTCTTCTTCCTCAGGATTAGGATAAAAAGGATCTTCCTAATTGAAGTTGGAAAGAAATCTTCCAAGGTGGTCTCTTCTCCTATGCATGCAAAATAATAAAAATGAAACTAACTAGTTGACTTAATAGTGAATACTAGACTAACACCATCCCTGGCAATGGTGCCAAAAATTTGAAGCCAATATAACACCTTTTTAGTTGCAGGATTGGACATCCTTTACTACCAAATTACTATGTTGATCTTCATTAAATATCAATCTGGGAGCATGAACTTGGGATGATGTCTACAAAGTATATGCTCTAGTTTTCACTTAAAGTCACTACTACATTGAATGCAATAATCATTAAGGAAATCTAATTTATCAAAAGGAAAGAAAACTATCAAATACTTGGAAGGAAATTCTAATTACTTAACCTTACATCTATGCACCTACTACTACAGGAGTAGTGACTGGTTCTATTAGTAGGTCTAAACTTAGAAAATTGAATATAACTCCTAATAGCTAAAGTAAACTCCACCTTCTGCGTGGGCCCCCATGGAAGAATGAATAAAAGATCAACTCAGATAGAAGTATAGAAATTCAAAAAAGTCATGTATTCATTCAAATATGTAGTATTACATTTTCCTGGAAAACAAGATCTCTATCAACTCTATCAATCTACTTACTACTTGACCTCATAGATATAGACAAGGTTTTATTTAAAAGGAAGAAAATAATAGACTCCTATAATTATAACTTCCTCATGAAGGATAGTTCATTGCAATTCAAGAATTATGCAAGCATGCAATCATAACAAATTAGTTATCTCCTTAAATTCCCATAAATATAGAGCATAGTGGATGCTAGATCTGCTTTGCTATTTGACTTAAACAACTACCAGGTATCTAGGTATTGTGTAAAAATTCCTTCCATGTTCAATGGATCACTTTGATGCTTGCTTTCCCACTCAGCTACTTTATCAGGTCTCACTTGTTATTAATTAAAAAAAGTCCCTTTTAGATTTTCTGCCAAGTCTTCGGCTACAATGGTGCAATAATATTCCTGTTTAATTCCAACGATTCCTCAGTGCTAGTCCTTCATAGTTGTTTGATCGATTCCATCTTGGCTTGGATACCTATGGACATTAAATGCACAAAAAACTTCCTACAAACACTTATTTATAATTATTAATTTATAAAGAAAAAAATTAATATTCAACCAATAGTTTTTGCAATCTCTTTGGCTGCAGGAAGATCTACCCATGCCAAATATTCATGAAGAAAAAATTTTACCAACAAAATGAACCCTTTTTAGGTCCATAATTCTCATTCTCATTCTTATGCCATATTTTCATACTTTATACATCAAAATTTCAAAATACTATACTTAGAGGATGATAAAGTTCAGTATGTTATACACAAATGTTCACAAAAAGGGTCAAAAACACATCTATTTCTTCATGTCATCAATGCGTAAGGGATTAGGGAGAGAAAGAGAGGGAGGGAGGATTGGACATGGACAGAGGGATAGGGATTAGTGAAAGAGAGGGGGCTTAAGGATATCTCTCTTACTAACTACCAACCTATATTATTCTTTAACTAACACCTACTCTCTCTCTCTCTCTCTCTCTCTCTCTCTCTCTCTCTCTCTCTCTCTCTCTCTCTCTCTCTGTCTGTCTAACTTGTAACCCTTAAGGGTATGTGCAAGATCACGGTGTACCAAACTATGGCCTTAAGTGGTAGTGAAAAATTTGCAAATTAGGGTTATGTCAACTTGACACATAATTTTAAAGTGTTTATGGACTTTATATCAAAAGGTTGTAAGAAGATAATCTATAGGAAATTGAATGTAGTTTCTAAACTACTAGGCCTTACCAATAGAAAAATAATAATTGATTGGTCAAAAGTTTGGGTTTTAATGCAATACTACAAAAATTTTAGGGTGAAAATAAAAAGTAGGTGTATGTCTGACCACCTTAATCAAAATCAAATGATAATTTATTTTTATAATATAATTATAGATATAAAAAGTAGACTCATGCCTAGATGTGACACATATTTTTAGGTATTTTTATTCCAAATAAATAATTAAAAACAAATTTTCTACCAAAACTTTTTCAGAAAAAAAACAACCGTGTCTGACCACCTTAACTAATAATTTTTTTTTACCAAATTTAATTTTTTTTGGGTACTTTTCTTATACTAGGCAAAGCATAGAATGTGATGCAACTTTTAGATTTAAAAAATGTTATACCATTTAAAAGTTATAGCTATTTTTCAATCAGTATGTTAATCAACACTTTACAATAATCTTCATTGAAAATTAACTAATAAATACATATTAAACTCAAAATTTGACAACAATTATATCGATGGAATCTAGAGAGTGATATTAAAAAACCCTTTTCATTTCATTCAATTTCAATCAAAATAACATTGTCAGATGGCTACCTGAAGTATGAGTGTCACTGAAACCCTTCTCAAACACATTTTTTGGGTTGACCAAATAGGCCTAATTGGATATCCCATTTCAAATCAAATATCCAGTCAACCCCGAGAATTTTACACTCCTATTTGGATGAAAATTTCAAAAGGGGAATTATTTTCACTTTTAAATTTGGAGGGAGACAAATTTAAGAGGAAATAAATTTAAGATGAAAACTTTAAAAAATTTAAGAGGAAAATTTATTTCGGGAAAGTGTGGACATTAATATTAATATTATTATATATTATTATAATTATTATTACATGATAGTAATATGTATGATGATTATTATTAAATATATATAGTAGTATTATATGACTAAATTATTATATATAATAATTATATGGTTATTATTATTATTTAATCTATAATCTAGTAACATATATGATTATTATTGTGATATAATCTAATAATATATTATTATTATATTAAAATATACAATATTATATAATTATTAAATATAATATTGTCTCTTTGACCCATATGAACAATTCTAATATGTCCCTAGGGGTCCTAGGATCCCTAGGGACACATGTCATCATGGAATGTGTCGAAGGGGGTCACAGGTCATCCTCTGATCCCCTTCGATCCATATGAATGATTCTAATATGTCGATAAGGGTCCCAGGACCCTTAGAGACATATGTCATCATGGAATTTGTCAAAGGGGGTCATAGGTCACCCTATGACCCCCTTCGACACATATGAATAGTTCTAATATGTCCCTAGGGGTCCGAGCACCGCTAAGGACATATGTCATCATGGAATGTGTTGAAGGGGGTCATAGGTCACCCTATAACCCCTTTCAACCCATATGAATGATTTTAATATTTCTCTAGGGGTCCTAGCACCCCTAGGGACATATGTCCTCATGGAATGGATCGAAAGGGGTCATAGGTCATCCTATGACCCCCTTCGACACAAAAGAACGATTTTAATATGTCCTTAGGGGTCTTGGGACTGCTACAGACATATGTCATCATGTAATGAATAGAATGGGTTCATAGGTCATCCTATGACCCTCTTAGACACATAAGAATGATTCTAATATGTCCCTAGGGGTACTAGTACCCCTAGGGACAAATCTCTTCATGAAATATGTCGAAGGGGATCATAGGTCACCCTATAACCCCCTTTGACCCATAAGAATGATTATAATATGTCTCTATGGGTCCTAGGACCCCTGGGGGCATATGTTGCCATGTAATGGCTCGAAGGGGGTTGTAGGTCACCCTATGAGCCCCTTCGACCCATATTAATGATTATAATATGTCCTTAGGGGTCTTAGGACCCCTACGGACATATGTTATCATGGAATGGGTTGAAGGGGGTCATAGGTCAACCTATGACCTCCTTCGACACATAAGAATGATTCTAATATGTCCCTTGTGGTCATAGGACCCATAAAAAAATATGTCATCATGGGACGTGTTGAAGGGTGTCATAGGTCACTTGATGACCCTCTTCTACCCATAAGAATGATTCTAATATGTCCCTAAGGGTCATAGGACCCCTATGGACATATGTCATCATGTAATAGGTCGAAGGGGGTCATAGGTCATCCTATAACCCTCTTCAACCGATAAGAAAGATTCTAATATGTCCTTAGGGGTCTTTGGACTCCTAGGGACATATGGCATCATGGAATGTGTTGAAGGGACCTATGGCCCCCTTTGACACATAAGAATGATTTTAGTATGTCCCTAGGGGTCCTAGGACCACTAGGGACATATGTCATCATGGAATGGGTCGAAGGGGGTCATAGGATGACCCGTGACCCCTTTCGACCCATAAGAATGATTATAATATGTCTCTAGGGGTCCTAGGACCCCTAGGGACATATGTCATCATGTAATGGATCAAAGGTGGTCATAGGTCACCCTATGGCCCTCTTCAACACATAAGAATAATTCTAATATGTCCCTAGGGGTCCTAGGGCCCCTAGGGACATATGTTGTCATGAAATGTTTTGAAGCGGATCATAGGTCATCGTATGACCCCTTTTGACCCATAAGAATGATTATAATATATGCCTAGGGGTCCTAGGACCCCTAAGGACATATTTTTTCATGTAATGGGTTGAAGGGGGTCATAAGTCATCCTATGATCCCCTTAAACCCATATGAACATTTCTAATATGTCCCTAGGGGTCCTAGGACCCCTAGGTACATAAGTCATCATGGAATGGGTCAAATGGGGTAGTAGGTCACCCTATGACCCCCTTCGACCCATAAGAATGATTCTAATGTGTTCCTAGGGGTACTAGGACTCCTAAGGATATATGTCATCATGTAATGGGGTTGAAAGGGGTCATAGGTCATCTTATGAACCCCTTTGACCCATAAGAATCATTCTAATATGACACATATGTCATCATGGAATGTGTCGAAATGACCTATGGACCCCTTTGACCCATAAGAATAATTCTAATAACATATATCATCATGTAATGGGTCGAAGGGGGTCATAGGTCATTCTATAACCTCCTTCGACCCATAAGAACAATTTTAATATGTCCCTAAAGATCCTATAGGTCATCCTATAACCTCCTTCGATCCATAGGAATGATTCTAAAATGTCCCTAGGGGTCCTAAGATCCCTAAGGACACATTTCATCATGGAATGTGTCAAAGGGGATCATTGGTCACCCAACGACCCCCTTTGACACATAATAAATATTTTAGTATGTCCCTAGAGGTTTTAGGACCCCTAGGGACATATGTCATCATGGAATGGTTTCAAGGGGGTCATAGGTCACCCTATGACCCCCTTGGACCCATAAGAATGATCATAATATGTGCCTAAGGGTCCTGGGACCACTAGGGGCATATGTCATCATGAAATGGGTCGAAGGGGGTTATAGGTCATCCTATGACCCCCTTCGACACATAAGAAGGATTCTAATATATCCCTAGTGGTCCTAGGACCCTTAGGGACATATGTCATTAGGGAATGGGTTGAACAGGGTCATAGGTCACCCTATGATCCCTTTCGACCTATAAGAACAATTCTAGTATGTCCCTAGGCGTATTAGGACCCCTAGGGATAGATTTCATCATGGAATGGGTCAAAAGAGGTCATCGGTCACCCCATGACTCCCTTCAACTCATAAGAATGATTATAATATGTCCCTAGGGGTCCTATATTTCATCATGTGATGGGTCAAAGAGGGTCATAAGTCATCCTATGACCCCCTTTGATCCATAAGAATGATTCTAATATGTCCCTAGGTGTCCTAGAACCCCTAAGGACATATGTCATCATGTAATGGGTTGAAGGGTGTCATAGCTCACCCTATGACCCCCTTTGATCCATATGAACGATTCTAATATGTGCCTAGGGTTCCCAAGACCCCTAGGGACATATGTCATCATGTAATGGGTTGAAGGGGGTCATAGGTCACCCTATGACCTACTTCGACCCATACAAACAATTCTAATATGTCATCATGTTATGGGTTGAATCAGTTCATAGGTCATCCAATGACCCCCTTTGATCCATAAGAATGATTATAATATGTCCCTAGTTGTCTTAAGACCTCTAGGGACATATGTCATCATGTTATGGGTTGAAGGAGGTACCCCTAGGGACATATGTCACCATGGAATGTGTTGAAGGGGGTCATAAGTCACCCTATGACCCCCTTCGACACGTAAGAATGATTATAGTATGTCCCTAGGGGTCCTAGGACCCCTAGGGACATATGCCATCAATGAATGGGTTGAAGGGGATCATAGGTCACCCTATGATCCCCTTCAATCCATAAGAATGATTCTAATATGTCTCTAGGGGTCCTAAGACACCTAGGGACATATATCATCATGTAATGGGTTGAAGGGGGTCGTAGGTCATTCTATGACCCCCTTCGACCCATAAGAATGATTCTAATATGCCCCTATGTGTCCTAGGACCCTTATGGACATATGTCATCATGTAATAGGTCGAAGGGGGTCATCTAGTGACCCATATGAATGATTCTAATATGTCCCTAGGAGTCCTAGGACCGCTAGGGACATATGTCATCATAGAATGGGTTGAATGGGGTCATAGGTCAACCTATGACCCCCTTCAACCCATATGACTGATTCTAATATGTCCCTAGGGGGACCCCTAGGGACATATGTCTTCATGTAATGGGTTGAAGGGGGTCATAGGTCACCCTATGGACCCCTTCGACTCATAGGAACAATTTTAATATGTCCCTAGGGGTCCTAGGACCACTAGGGATGTATATATTAATATATATATTATATTTATAAATTATAATACTAATAACATAATATATTATTATATATTAATAACATAGATATATATATATATATACACACACACACAAAATATATTACGTTATTATATTTAATAAAAATATAGGAATAATAATAATAATATAATACCATAATATATATTATTTTCATATATTATAATAATAATAACATAATATATTATTATATATTAATAGATTATATGTTATATCTTTACATTAAGTTATTATATATATTATATATTATAATATATCTTTACATAGTAATATAACTGAAATAATTGATAACTCACAAACTTAAATTATATAATAACCCACATATTCATTTTTTTCTCTAATTTCTTTTGGGGGAATATCAAATATCCGATATGAGATCGGATATCCGATATAACTGGCATCATTTTCCCAGATATTCTATTTCCCTACAAACCCAACAACATCACTTTTTGAGGGTCTTTTTCATGAGTTTTACAAAAAGTCACATTTTGGTGCTCAACCAATCAAAAAAAGTTTTAAAATATAACCCTAGGCATTTGTTATTGTCATCTGAATGGGGATCACTTGTCTTTGAAAGGCTAAATGCAAAAAGAAGCTATCTAATAAAGACATTATGGCATATAGGGAATGAGACAAGGTATGGTAAATGTCAGTCAAGTTGATGATGAATTAGTCGAAGGTGAAATCATAGAGTCAGATAATGAATATGTGCAGTTGGGGAATGAAAATGTACCTATTGAAAATGATAATGCCGGAATTAAAAATTTAGAGAATGAAAATTTTGAGGACAAAATGCGACCAAGTCATAATGTAAATTGCATATTAACCATGCCGAACATTACAATGGACAGGAACCTAATGCACAAGAACCTTACATATCTCCTAATTATAATCGACATGAAGGTTTATATGACCAAAATGGATAATTGAAATTGATGAAATGATTATTACCATTCTGGAAGGGAAAATTTTAGAAAGAACCATTCAGTTATATGCTTCAAGACTATATAAGATGTTTTTCAGCAACAAGACAGTGGTGGAGCAATGTTAGCTTTTCATGCACTTATTAAAGATGTAAAAGATGAGACCTATGCTTTCCAAATTGAAGATTCATGTCAATAAAAATTTGGAAAGAAATACCATTATTATGAAGAATCTTTTCAGTGCTCTTAATAGCATTGGAAAAAATAGCAGGGAGAAGGATAATAGATATATGAGACAAACTTATGTTGATTTGAATCTAAATTGTAGTACTTTGATAAGAGCACTTAGTTAACAAGAGAAAACTGATGATCCTCTTCAAAATGAAACATGAGAATTTGGTGGGAGATTTTCACATTTTGATAAGAAGCTATTTGATGATGTGAAGGAAGAAATTACACAATTTTGGCACTCTAGCTCATGAGTATCACCCAATGCTAAAGACATGTTAAATTTGAGAATTGGCATTAGAGACCACATGCCACATCCTAAACACTATTTAGAGGTAATTTAAATTATGTTGTTCAAACAATTTAGAGAGAGTCATCCAAGTCTTCATATATCACAAAGGGCTTTTGAATCTTTGAAGCCATTTTATTGTGTGCCACTCAAAATTTGAAATACATGTTGTTGCAAATATCATGTTGAGTTTTCTATGCACCATGAACTATTATGCTCCATCCATTCTACTTTGCATAGTAAAGAAATTTTGGAGGATTGTGGTGCCAGTGGACTTCCAAAATCATCAAAAGACTTTCTATATTAACTTTTATGTTGTACAGTTGATGGTTGTTTCTTTTATAGAAATGCTTGCTTAAATGAGAAGTGTTCAAAATGTGGTGGCTTATCCAAGTTTGACAAATGTTTCCATGAGGGGTGCAAACAAGATCTTGGAAAAAAAATAGTGGAAAAAAAAGGTATATGAAATGGTGAAATACACATTGAAGATTGGGGGTGAGAGCTCTAGATGTGAATTGGTTGGAAAAGATATCAGTGTGGCTAGTTTTATTTCAGATTTCAAGGAAAATATTTTCTACAAGTATGCAAGACATAGTCATAGGTCTCAGTGGTTGGATCAACAATTTAGAATGTGTAAGGAGACTTTTCCCATTGGCACTATTATATTAGTTGTTGATTTTTTTGAGAACTATACATTGCAACCTCAAAATGAGACACAATCTCAGTATTACAACTCCATTGAGATTGCTATTTTCGTTAACATAACATATAGACATGCCCCTGATAGTAGAGAAGATAATTGGAAGATTATTAGAGAGTATAATTTTTATATGAGTGATGATAGATCTCATTCTCACAATTTTGTACAACATTTTTTCAAGAATTATTTTGATTTCTTACGTGACCATGCAATTGCTATGGATAGGCATATCATTTGGTCAAATAACTGTATAGGTCAATTTAAGAATACTGGCATATTTTATTGGTTGTGTAGGATGCACGTAGGGAGGGGTGTGCCTCATATTTGTATTTTTTTTGAGTCTGGCCATGGAAAAGGGGAACATGATGGATCAGGAGCATGTTTGAAGAGAGCTCTAGTTAAGGAGCAACAAAAGATTTCAGCAATAGAGCTTCTTGATGTTCGTAGCATTGTCGATTGGTGTAGTTTAGCATTATCATAGGGGGGACTCTTGATTCAGTGGTACAAAGGTTCTTTTGGTTGGTTGAGTAAGGGTCCATAGTTGATAAATCAAATTGTGCTACAATGAGAGACTCATAAAAAATGCATTCATTATAGAGCTGTGATTCTAATAGATAAATTATTTGGACATGACAGCTAGCTTGCTTTAGTCCTAGTTGTTTTTAGTGTAATTGGGATCATTGTGAGTCAAGTGAGCGAGTGGACACATGGGCTCCACATTATCTTATTCATTGGTCTATCATACCCTTTATAAAAAATGATGACATAGAAAGTTTATTTGAGCATAACAATCTATCAGATCTACTTTAGCTAGGACATGTCTTTGCATTGGTTGCACCACAAGGGAATGATGAAAAATCCAATTATTGGTTAGCACATTATGTAAGAGGTAAAAAAAAACTTTCACAACTGATCATAGATGATGGATTTACATATCCTACTGGTTCAGTGGTTGTTGCTGAAACATGGCTGCTGACATACATGCTTAGAAGGAACAAAATTCTTGCATTCAAAGACTATCAGAAGCACAAAATAATTCTCATATATTTGCATCTTATTATAGCAACAAATGTAAAGTTTTTTAAGCATCAAGGAAGACCAAAAGTAAAAGAACTTTTTACTATTACTAATGCTGATCATGAAGCCCTATTGGAGACCCTAAAATAGAGAGAGGAGCCTACTGGAACACTTGACTAGGTATATTTACTTCTTATGTTATTTTCTTCATAATGATTCAATGAACTGATGATTATCTTGTTTAATACAATAAGTTACTAATTTTTTTATGATATTGGAATGTAGGTACGTCATGAAGAGTTGGGGTTGGGGGGGGGGGGAGAGTGGGGCGGGTGGTGGTGTTGGGGAGAATTCCTAAGATTTATGATGTATTATGATGTAAAATGTGAAATTTTTTGTATATGGTTTTTGTAATAATGAAAAAGACAAGTTAAATTAGTTTCACATTCTAATTTGCATTTTGGTATTTTTTTGTAGTAATCCATACAAATGCACAAAAATGAAATTCTACAATATTAAAGGATGCTATTTGCTTTGCATGCACCCTTTAACATCTCTCGAAGAGCAAGTGATTTCCATGTGGATTCAATATCACCCAAACATGTTGAGCCCTTAGGCACACCCATTTGAATTAGTAGGAAAATTGATTGGTTATCCAACAATTCTCATGCTAAGAAAGCTTGTTAATCGATTACATACCAACCACATATCATCAAAAAAATAACAATCAAGTAACGCATACATGAGGTGTGCACAATCAATAACCATTCCATGCACTTTTTTATCACATCAATACATGGAACACTAGTGCAGAGCACATAATCCTTTTTCTTTTCTTGATGTAATACGGTCTAGGGATAGATCTAATGATCTCCCTATGACCATCCACATTTGTAATGGACACAAGACCCCATGGTGCAACTATAAGCCTTGGGCATCAATTGGTCCAATAAAGTGGATTTTTGGTAAATTCTATGCTTTTTAGGTAATTATAGATGTTTAGAAAATTATTAGGGTCCCTAGGAGTTTGTAGAGTCCATTTGCAAACAAATTTGCAATAAAACTTGTCTTAGCACAAAAATTAAAAAAATTGCAAAAAGTTGCTTAGCAACTTTTGCAATTTTCTTGACAAATTTTCAAAATCTAATTCCTAACGGCTAGAACTGTTCATAGGTTGATTGAATCAGTTATAAATAGCCTATATAGGCTCTAAGCTATTGAAAGAGTAGATATATTGAAGAAGCACATTGTACTTGCTCTCAAATCAATAATGAACTTGCTATTTCCAATGCATTTTTTAGATTTTCCACATGTAGTACGGAACCAAATGGTTGAAGAATGAAATTTTTGCATTGATAAGTTGGCATGGAGAGCTTCCATCATCTATGGCCACCCTCTACCAAGGAGTGTCCAAGGTGCTCTAAGTGTGTTTCAAGGTCAATCTTTCAAGGGTTGTAACTCAGAGCTCATGAGGGCTATCGACAAAATGTCAAATTCTACAAGATGGTGATGTTGATACCTAAAATAACCTATCTCATTTTCAAGAGATCACATTCCATTTGGATTTGGCACAGCAATCTTGCTCGATGCCAAAACTTGCAATGTGCCTTAGTTCATAGGTGCACTAGAGTGTAACTCTAAAACCGTTGATCTTGGCATCTAATAATCATCACTATTAGCTCCAGGTGGGTAGGTGAACCCTAGTCATAGCCTTGTTTCAACCATGGAGAGCATCCATCATCCATGGCCACTACATACTGAGGAGTCTCCAAGGTGCTCTAAGTGCATTTCGAGGTCGATCTTCTGAGTGTCATAACTTTGAGCTCGTGAGGGCTATCAATGAAATGTCAAATTCTATAGGATGATGATGCTGATACCTAAAATAACATATCTCATTTTTGAGAGATCACATTCTCTTTGGATTCAGCACAACAATCTCGCTCAATGCCAAAACTCATAGTGTGCCTTAGTTCATAAGTGCACCAGAGCATAACTCTAAAATCGTTGATCTTGGCATCGAATTGTAAATGCCATTAGCTTCAAGTGGGTGGGTGAACCCTAATGACACCCTTTTTTTGGCCATGAAGAGCATCCATCATCTGCAGCCACCCCATACTAAGGAGTCTCCAAGGTGCTCTAAATGCATTTCAAGGTCAATCTTCCAAGGGTCATAACTCAGAGCTCATGAGGGCTATCAATGAAATGTCAAATTCTATAGGATGGTTATGCTGATACCTAAAATAACCTATCTCATTTTTGAGAGATCACATTCCATTTGGATTCGGCACAGCGATCTCGCTCAATGCTAAAACTCGCAATGTGCCTCAGTTTATAGGTGCACTAGAGTGTAACTTTGAAACTGCTGATCTTGGCATCAAATAGTTAGTGCCATTAGCTTTGGGTGGGAAGGTGAACCTTAGTGACACCCTTTTTTTAGGTACTGAGAGCATCCATCATCTGCGGCCACCCCGTACTGAGTAGTCTCCAAGGTGCTTTAAGTGTGTTTCGAGGTCAATCTTCTAAGGGTCATAACTTATAGCTCGTGAGGGCTATTGATGAAATGTTGTATTCTAGAGGATGGTGATGCTGATACCTAAAATAACCTATCTCATTTTTTAGAGATCACATTTTTTTTTGATTCAGCACAATGATCTCCCTCGATGCCAAAACTCGTAATGTGCCTCAGTTCATAGGTGCACCAGAGTGTAACTCTAAAATCACTGATCTTGGCATCAAATCATCAGTGCCATCAGATCTGGGTGGGTTAGTGAACCCTAGTTACACCCTTTTTTTGTTCATGGAGAACATCCATCATCCGCGACCACCCCATATTGAGGAGTCTCGAAGGTTCTCTAAGTGCGTTTCGAGGTCGATCTTCTAAGGGTCATAACTCAGAGCTCATGAGGGCTATCAATGAAACATTGAATGCTACATGATGGTGATGCTGAGGCCTAAAATAAATCAGAGCTTGTGAGGGCTATCAATTAATTTTCCAATCAAGTCTCTTAAGTTGAGATATTTTGAGGTTATGTTGAAATTGAAAAGTTGTAGTGTGAGGATAGTAACAAAGTGAAGTGCTAGTTATCAAAGATTATGAATCTAGGAATGAGTTCATGGTTGGGAATAGAATCCATGGTTGAGGAGTGGATTCCTTAACTATGTTGAGATTAGATTTGAAGCCAAGAGTTAATTTCAAGGTTGAAGGTGGAGTTTAAAATCAGATTTGGGGTTATATGAACCTTCTGTAGGAGGTTAACAAGTGTGTTTATGTCATGATAGCACTTCAAATTAAACATTGCATTGAAATTTGATAATAAAGGTTGCTAAAATGTTATTAAAAAATTATTGCATTTGAATTGAATATAAAAAACATAATCAAAATTAATGATATTCCATAAACATGAACAATTCACATGACCCACGATAAATTGAACAATACTAGATACTAAATTAATATGTATATCATTGCACATAAATGACAAAAAAATATATTAAAATACATGTATCCATAAAAAAAATTTTACACAAATATATATCAAAGATCATGTATCGATAGACAAAGTACTCAAATATATATCAAAATACATAGATCCATATACAAAATGTGGCTGATCATGCAATTGAAATGTGTATAATATCAATGTTTCTATATAAAATGTTGCATATGCCATCTCAAAATGTCTCATGATGCATCCTATGACAACTATAATATCCTAGGGTGCTAGTTGATGATCAAAATGTAGCCTCTTTGTTGCACTAGGTGGATCAGATGCCTCCTACATAATCAAAAAAGGAAAACCCAAAGTTAGATTACTAAATTTATATGATTCTTTGTATCTAACATTGAATTACTCAAATGCATAATGATATTTTTTGTAATGAAGATTTATACTATCAAAATTTCATAATAAATATCTCTCTTGTCGACCTCCTATGCCGGTCAGGAGTCCTCTTGTATGACCTCAAGAATGTTTGTACCTTGCTAATTGTGGGTTGTGTATGTTCAAATATGTTTTTCAGATGAATCTACAACATAAACTATAAAATTATAATTCATAGTATGCTAAACTTATAACATATTTAATCATGAATTCAAACTACAAGTTACTATTGTAGGCTCCTCCTCAGTATAGAGTGACTGCATCATCAAATCTACATAACTCTCCTGTCAAACCTCATAAGCACTAGGAGTCTCGTATGAGATACAAAATAATAGTTGTTAATATCACAGAAATTAGTTTTGAATTTATTTATGAAGATAAGGAAAATAAAAAATAAATGATACTTATACATACAATGGGGCTCTCAGTGCAAATGAAAATACATGATCATCTATGATGCAGAATATGTATAGGCTCATCACCAGTAGCCATGCCCTATATACAATAAAGAATGTAACTAAATTTCATTACCACAAAAATTTTAAAAGAATGCATCGATATTTAATCAAATATAAAGCACCTAATGAACTTTCCTTTGTTAATGCATCCTGACTCATCCCCCACACTTTGTCCCCCTAGGATAGGTGGTACCTACAAGATAAAAGAAAGATTAGCAACCATATAAGCTATAATATTAAATAGAAAAAATAATGCAAACACAACATAATCTACCGTAGATGTCTCAAGGCCAAATGAAATGGCCAAGAGTGTGGCATCATCAATTTGTCTGAGCTCCTCCTTGGTCATCAACTAAACATGAATGAAGATCACATACATGTATAAGTCAGTATGACTTAAAAATTAAAATTAATCTATTATAAAAATTAACTTTAAATCACATATGTCATAACAAAAAAAGTATACACGTACTAACACTGAAGGATTCCATGCCTCTACATTCCCCTCCTCTCTCGCATTAGGGTTTGTAGCCTCTGCGCGCGTGTCTGGTGTATCCTTGTCTAATACAAAATGATACTCAGGAAGATCACCTATGGGACCTAGGAAAATATTCTTGCACATAATACAAGTGTGAGGCACACAAATGTGTGATGAGCTAGCCAATGATGAATTTTCATGAACATCATCAACACGAGGAGGCAGGACTGACCTAGCCTAAGATATCATTAGGATACTCAGCCTATGAATGACTTTGATGGTCTGAGAGCTAGCCTTTGCCATAATATCTAGATGCTACACTCAAGGAGGGGAGGAGATATTCATGGGTGGGACAAAAGTTCTAGCTTTCTTTCATTGGGAAGAGGGTCTATCCTGAGGACCTTCTAGTCTTGAGCTCCTAGTCCTACACCCATGCTGGGCTTCATGCTCCAATAGTTCGCTTTAAGTTTCAACAAAAATTTTGCATATAATTTTCTAAGAAAATAAAATGGCACATCTAAATTGCTATGTCGAGGGATATCAAAGACCATCCACCAATGATCCCAAAATTTTGCACATATAGTGTCATTTGTGCACCATTTAATCGATTGTTTGGATATTTTTGGGTTGACTGGTATACACATTTTCGGGTTTGCAAAAAGGATAGCTAGGTCTTCTTTGGTTATATTGAGGGACACAACCTCATCATAGTCCGAACCATCATCAAACATCTCATGCATTTCATCATGCCAATGAAGAGTGACATTTTGTTGATTCGTAAGGGTTTCAATGTTATCCTCTATGGTGTTTAACGTGGATAACATAGGAGCTAATGCGGGTACATTATTGTATGTTATTTACAAACCCCTCAATTCAATGAAATTTTCATTTATCAAATCCTCAATTCAAGGATGGTTTTTAGGGGGTAGAGGATCATTTGGTGGACAGTTTTGTGGGGGCACTGGATCGTTTGGTGGGGGGTTACGAGGAACAATATTCCATGCATCAGTGTCATCATTTTGATCAGCTATTCCTATTGAATTGAAAACCATAATATATATTAAAAAACTTTAATTTTAACATTTTTTTTCAAAAAAAACCCTAGATTCAACAAAAACAAACAAAATCATTATAAAATCTATTAAATTTATGTTTAAAATGATTTTTTAAAAAAACCTTATATCTGATATCTGATATTTGATCGTTGCTCCAAATACTGGCATCCAAATAAGCAAAATAAGGGCCTGTGGGTCTATTTTTAAAAAAATATTGGGACACAGGTATCAGATAACCAATACAATATCAGATATCTGATATCTGTGGTGGTTAAGACAATGCGTATATTATATATTATATTATAATATATTACTTTTTTTATTATATATTATATTATAATATATTAATTTTTTATTATTATATTATATTATATATATTATATTACATTATATTATATTATATTACATTACTATATATTATAATATAATAATATAATTATATTATTATACTTTATTAAATATTATACTATTATAATATAATATTTCTATATTATTATAGTATAATAATTATAATTATTATATGATTATAATGTCATTTATCAGATATTAGATACGAGATCGGATATCCGATAAGCCTTAGCCTTACTTTCTAGGTTTGGTGCCTAGATAGGTGAAAAAAAGTTAGAGTGGATTTTGAAGCACTTTTAGATGTCTTTAAACTCTAATTTTTTCACATCGCCACTTTTTGGCACACCATGACCTTGCACATACTATTAAATGTTATCTTTCTTAGAGTAATCCTTAATCCCCCTCTCTCTTACTAACCTAAAAAGTCTCTCTCTCTCCCCCTCCCTCTATGTAAAGTTCTCATTTCAAGGATTAGAGCTCAAGGGGACAAAGAGGGGGGGCTTCAGGATTATACTAAGAGAGACAATGCTTAAGGGTAACAAATTAGATAGAAAGAGAGAGAGGTTTGGAGTTAGTTAAAGAATAAGAGAGGTTAATTTTGGCTTCCCAGTTAGATCAATAACTTGGTTTACAAACATAACTCATGGATTGGACATCCAAAATGAGTAGTTATCTTTCTAATAGAGAAGGTTCATTTAAATTACCAACTTGAGGACGTATACTTGAATTTTTTTTGAAAAGTATATGCACTATAAAAATCTCTAAGTTATTCTATCATTACAAAATGACAATGCTAGAAATAAATCTAAATACACAGTAATGGCTATAGGAAACTACAAGAAACTACACAATAATGCTTAGAGGAACTGTATATTATCTAATTTATCTATATCACTATGTATGTTTGCATATCAAATGCTTGATTAAAATTTCAAATATATAATTTTGTTAACTCTCTAACAAAATATAGCAAATGTCTCATCATTCCTTTAAACAAGAAAGAGAATTATTACAAAACTAATGACTAAGTGTGCTGATTTTCTGCTCCACATTTTCAGCATTTCACTCAAGCACATGGTTGTCCTTTATTATTCCGAATTATATCAAACCCTTTTACCACATTGTGCTTCTCATTTTTCTCTTTCTATATAATTCTAAAAATTTAAATTTTGTTAAGAAATGTGGAAGTTATGATCATTTTACTGAAAGTGTTTTTCTGCTACTTGAAAATGTGCCACCTTTTCCTTAGTCCAATTCTAATATGTGGTGCTCATTAACCATTTTGAACCAATTCAAACACTCAAAAGGGTTTGTGTACTTTTTTCATATTTACAAATGTGTAAGCCATTCTTAATTTCATTAAGAATTGAGTAAGATATACCTATTTTTTTGAAATTGGCTTTTGACTTTTTCTACATTTCTTGCAATTGCTAATTATTAACAAGTAAAAACTTCCTTCTCCTTCTTTCCAATTGCATGAACAACTCAAATACCTCACAAATAATATGTTAATCACCTCAAGATAATTATATTTCACCAATAACCATTTATCATAATAAATCATCACATTTCAGCATTAACTAGCTACACATACAAATGCTAATCAATAAACCATTATCATAGTTAATGCTTCATAAATCAAGTTCATGTAGAAATGGGTCGGAAATCTATTTAAACCATGGGGTAAAGTGTTATAGTATATGACTATAAATATGACATTTTATAGGCTCATCAAGACAAGAAAAACTTGGAAACAAACTAAACTAGACAACTACTAACTCTAAAATATTGTGTAACAACACTTATTGAATGAAAAACCTAACTTGAACTATCCTATCCTACACTAACCAGATTACATAACCTACTAAAAAAAAACCATTTACTAGTTCTTTGAAGTATCTTCCTCTTCTCAAAGTCTTTCAATGCTTCACATCCCTATGCACAGTGAGAAATGGTTGCAGCATTAGTTGAAACTTAATATGCAAAAAAACTTTTGGAAAGACATTAGAAAACTCACTTATTACTTCATGTATATTTCTATATTGAATTACATAAGTAAGTCAAAATGTGTTCCCTTTTTCTATAGTTTCATATTGAGGTTTATGTTTAGTTGTAACTTCTTTCTTTGTTGCAACCATAGCTTGTGATAACATCTTTTCCTCCATATGAATGAGATTTCTAATTGGACACCCTCATGAAAGAAAAAATTTTGAACCCTCCTTGCTATCTTTATGTAGTTGAGTTGCTTCTCCATCCTCTTCTTGATTTTTAAAACTCAATTTGTGTGGCTGATTTGATAAATGTATAGGAATTTCTGCACCATCTTCATAAGGCTCATAGTTTTTCTCTACAAATAATGCTGATTTAACATCTAATGTTAAACAAAACTCTTCTAAATCATCCAAAAATTGATCTTCTTCAATATCTTCTTCAGTTTTTAGCATGAATGGACTAATTTTCACTTTATTGCAACTCTCTTCTTGAAGTAGGAGTTCTGATTTGACATCACATTCATCTTCAACAACAACCTTGTGTATGGTGATTTCTTCATTTTGTAAAATAATGTTTTGTTTATTTTCCTCCTCACAAATGAACACTTTTTTATCAATATGTGAACAAAATTCCTCTATGATACTAGAGAACATGTCTTCATTGATTTTCAAACTTGTTGCAAATGATAGTGGCTCTTCATTCTCATTTTCCATGGATCTAAAATTCATATTGTGCTACATGCAAACTTCTATGATCCTAAGTGCTTTGAAAAGGAACTAAGATTCTAGAGAAATTACAATGAGCAGCTAAAAAATCAAAGACTCTCATAGCTTGACTTGTCCCAAGCAACGATACCAAAAATGTTGGCTTCCCAATTAGATCAATAACTTGGTTCTAAGAACTCAACTCATGGATTGGATATCCAAAATGAGCAGTTATCTTTCTAATAGAGAATATTCATTTAAATTTTTAGCCTGACGACGTATGCTTGAAAGAAGTCTTCAAAGTATATGCACCATTAAACTCTCTAATCTATTCTATCCATGCAAAATATAAACTATAACAATGCTATAAATAAATCTAAATACACAGTAATGGCTGCAGGAAACTGCACAATAATGGTTGCAGGAACTATATACTACAAAATACAACTTTTCATTTATATCTGCATATCAAATGATTGATTACAATTTTGAATATATAAATTTATTGAATCTTTAACAAAAATCTAACAAGTTTCTCATCATTCATTCAAAAAAGGAAGAGACTTATTACAAAACTAATGACAAAGTGTGTTGATTTTTAGTTCTACATTTTTAGTAATTCACTCAAGCATATGGTTCTTCTTTGTTATTTTGAATTATATCAAACCATTTTACCACATTGTGCTGATAATTTTTCTCTTTCTATATCATTTTCAAAATCTAAATTTTATTAAGAAATGTTGAATTTATGGCCATTTTATTGAAAGTGGTTTTATGCTCTTTGAAAACATGTCACCTTTCTCTTAGTCAACTTCTAATCCATGGTGCTCCTTCAATCTTTCGAACCAACTCAAACACTCAAAAGGGTTTTTGCTCTTTGTTTTCAGCTTTCAAAAACCATAAGACATTATTAATTTCATTAATAATTGAGTAAGATATGCCTAGTTTTTTGAAACTGACTTTTGACTTTTCTGCATTTCTTGTAATTGCTAAATGTTGACAAGTGTCAACTTGCTTCTCCTTCTTTCCAGCTACATGAATCACAAAAATACCTCAAAAATAATATTTTAATCATCTAAAGATAATTATATTTCAATAATAACCACTTATCATAATAAATCATCACAATCTAGCATCAACTAGCTACACATGCAATTGTTAATCAATAAATCATTTATCATAGTTAATGCTTCATAAATGAAGTTAATGTATGGAAATGGCTTGAGAATACATTGAAACCATAGGGTAAAGTGTTATAATAAATGGATATAGATATGAAAATTTATAGGCTCGTCATTCCCCCCAGCTAAAATCTTGCTTGTGCTCAAGCAAGGAATGGACATTAGCTAGTCATGAAAGCTTTTAGCATGAAATCTTGTGACAACTTTAGTCAATCATCAAGAATTTAAAAGGTGGTATAAATGGTATACAAAAAAGGTCATCCTCCTATGGTCTATGACAATAAAAACCAAGTATATCTGTGCTCCCCCCAACTAAAAGGTTTTTTATCCTCAAATGAGAATGTATGGATGAGGGTAGCATCAAATTGCTTATGGAGCATATAATTACAATAATGACAATTGAAAACCAAAATGCAAGGAATAGATAATCAATTACTAAAAATGATAAATATTATGAATACATGGAAATCATAAACATAGTACCATTTGTGTTGTTGTGAGAAACTTCAAGCTTTGCAAATAGCTAAAAGTACAGGTCCCTTTATTGTTGAATATTTGGGTCCCTCCAAGAGTGTTACATATTTAATATGAGTACTATCTTTGTACTTTCTAAAAATTGTCTTTTTGATCACATAGTAGTTGTTGGAGGGTTTTCTATTGAATCAAAGAGTAGTGGTTACAAAACTGGTTGATAAACCATATAGTAGTTGCTGTAGGACTGATTGTTACAACATAAAACCTACATATAAGACCAACTAGACACTATCATTGAATAGAACATTTTTGACATCATGAAGACTCAACTATTTAATGGAATGTTTGGAAATTTATACAAAGACCCTTTTCCACAATTGGAAATTTGCCTCACTCACACCCTTGGAAAAATGGTTTGAAATATGAGCAACCAACCAACTTTGAACTCCTCCAAAATAGCCATTAAGATAAGAAAAACTCAGAAACAAACAAAACTAGACAACTAATAACTCTAAGACATTGTGTAACAACACTTATTGAATGAAAAATGTCACCTAACCTATCCTATCCTACACTAACTATATTACATGACCCACTCAAACAAAACCGTTTACTAGTTCTTTGAACTATCTTCCTCTTCTCAAAGTCTTCCAATGCTTCACATACCTATGCCCTATGAGAAATGGTTGCAGCATTAGTTGAAACTTAATATGCAAAACAACTTTTGGAAATACATTAGCAAACTCACTTATTACTTCATGTATATTGCTATATTGAAGTACATAAGTAAGTCAAAATGTGTTCCCTTTTACTATAGTTGCATATTGAGGTTTATGTTTAGTTGTAACTTCTTTCTTTGCCACAACAATAGCTTTTGATAACATCTTTCCCTCCATATGAATGAGATTTCCAATTGTACACCCTCATGAAAGAACAAATTTTGAACCCTCCTTTCTATCTTTGTGTAGTTGAGTTGCTTCTCCATCCTCTTCTTGATTTTTAAAAACCAATTTGTGTGGCTGATTTGATAAATGTATAGGAATTTCTACACCATCTTCATAAGGCTCATAGTTTTTCTCTACAAAATATGTTGATTTAACATCTAATTTTAAAACAAAACTCTTCTAAATCATCCCAAAATTTATCTTCTTCAATATCTTCTTTACTTTTCAGCATGTGAGGACTAATTTTCACCTTATTGCAACTCTCTTCTTGAAGTAGGAGTTCTGATTTGACATCACATGCATCTTCAATAGCAACCTTATGTATGGTGATTTCTTCATTTTGCCAAATAAGGTTGTATTTGTTTTCCTCCTCACAAATCAACACTTTTTCATCAATATGTGAACAAAATTCCTCTATGATACTAGAGAACATGTCTTCATTAATTTCCCAACTTGTTGCAAATGATAGTGGCTCTTCATTCTCGCTCTCCATGGATCTAAAATCCATATTCTGTTACATGCAAACTTCTATGATCCTAAGTGCTTTGAAAAGAAACTAAGATTCTAGAAAAATTACAATGAGTAGCTAAAACCTCAAAGAATCTCATTGCTTGACTTGTACCTAGCAATGGTGCTAAAATTGTTGTCTTCCCAATTAGATCAATAACTTGGTTCTAAGAACTCAACTCATGGATTGGACATCCAAAATGAGCAATTATCTTTCTAACAAAGAAGGTTCATTTAAATTGTCAACCTGAAGATGTATACTTGAAATAAGTCTGCAGAGTATATGCACCATGAAACTCTCTAATCTATTCTATCATTACAAAATATAAACTATAACAATGCTAGAAATAAATCTAAATACATAGTAATGGTTGTAGGAAACTGCACAATAATGGTTGCAGGAATTGTATACTACAAACTACAACTTTTCATTTATGCCTGCATATCAAATGCTTGATTACAATTTTGAATATATAAACTTATTGACTCTCTAGAAAAAATCTAACAAGTGTCTCATCATTCATTCAAACAAGGAAGAGACTTATTACAAAACTAATGACAAAGTGTGCTGATTTTTAGTTCCACATTGTCAGCAACTCACTCAAGTGTATGTTATTCTTTATTATTTTTAATTATATTAGACCCTTTTACCAAATTGTGATCCTCATTTTTATCTTTCCATCTCATTTTGAAAATTTGAATTTCATTAAGAAATGTGGAAGTTATGGTCATTTTACTAAAAGTGGTTTTATGTTGCCACAAAATGTGCCACTTTTTCCTCAGTCAACTTTTGATCCATGGTGCTTATTAATTGTTTCAAACCAACTCAAATGCTCAAAAGGGTTTGTGCTCCTTGTTTTTAGCTTTCAAAAATTGTAAGCCATTCTTAATTTCATTAATAATTGAGTATGATGTGCCTATAGTTTTGAAATTGACTTTTGATTTTTTTACATTTCCTACAATTGTTGAATGTTGACAAGTGCCAACTTGCTTCTCCTTCTTCTCAGCTACATGAATGACTCAAATACCTCACAAAAAATATGTTAATCACCTCCAAATAATTATATTTCAATAATAATCACTTATCATAATAAATCATCAGAATCTAGCATCAACTAGCTACACATGCAATTGTTAATCAATAAATCATTTATCATAGTTAATGCTTCATAAATCAAGTTAATGTATGGAAATGGCTTGAGAATACATTGAAACCATGGGGTAAAGTGTTATAATAAATGGATATAGATATGACAATTTATAGGCTCATTAGTTAAGTTAGTTTTTGATAAGGTAAACAGGTTTTAAGGGGTCCTGAAACCCATAAGTTTAACAACAAGAAAGGCTAAAAATAAGCGAAAAAATGCCCAGCCAAAACATAAGCCTTACAGCTAAAAATAAGCCCAAAGGCCCAGCCCGAAACAACTGCCCACTAAAAAGGCCAGAGAACCAACCAGAAAAATAGAGACCAGACAAAAAGCCAAAGCCAGGAGAAACAAAAACCAAAGGACAGAGACCCAACCTAGCAGACTACTTCTCCATCTCGAGCATGGTCTGGGCAATCTTTATTATGTATAATTGCATTGGATTTGAGTCGTCCTTCCCAAGATTTTATCTTGGTCGATAAGCAACTTTACCTCTGCCGAAAAATCTTTTTCGGCATACCAGGTCAGATTATTGGTGGCGTTAACCCCTTTATTAGCAAACCAATCAGCGACTGGGTTTGCCTCTCTGTAAACATGAGTGACGTGGACCTTATCGAACTTTGTGAGAGTGGCGCAAGTCTCAGCAATTATGTTTGCAATCATCCACGAGGGAGGGGAAATACCATTAATGGTATTAATAATGTTTTTGGAGTCCCCCTCAAGCCAGAGTTTAGTAATCCCGGCTTCAAAAGCCAACTTGACCACCTTACTCGCAGCTCTTGCTTCAGCCAGATGAATAGTCTGGATTCCCAGCGGGGAAGCAAAGGCAGCTATTCCCTCCCCATAGCTATTTCTTATGATTCCACCACAACCTGAAGGGCCTGGGTTACCCTTAGAAGCCCCATCAAAGTTGGCTTTTGACCAACCATCTGGGGGGAGAAGCCAGCTAGCAACCTGCCTTTTGAGGTTCTTGTCTTTTTCTTTAGCTATCTTTCTGTCCCCTTCTTCTTCTTCTTCCTCCTTCAGCACTTGGAGATTTTCCTTTATATTCTTCGAGACCTTCTTGCCAAGGATTATAGCCGGCTCCTCTCTGTCTCTAAATATTCTATTATTCCTTTCCTTCCAAATTCCCCAGCAAAAATGGGGTAAAATCCAGTCCGAGTGATCCTGCCGACCAGCAATCTTACAAAGACCTTTCCACTGATGGAAAAAATCCATGAGATTATCCGGTTTGCACCAGAGGGTTTCATTATCATGTGTGATGACATTCCACACCTCCCTAGCATAGTCACATAAGATGAAAATGTGATTTTTGGTCTCAGCCTGATTCTTACAGAAGGGACATCTACTAGGCATAACATGTCCTCGCTTCATGAGATTGTCATGAGTAAGGATTTTGTTCTGAAGAGCCAGCCAGTAAAAAATGTTGATCTTTGGAGTGAGACCCGAAATCCAAGCCTCCGCCCAAGGGGCCTTCTCTTTTAAGCTCCAAAGGGAATTATAGCCTGAGGCAACAGAGTATCTTCCATTGGGATTATCCCTCCAGACCATCTCATCCCCCAAATTGATAGGAATCATGGAATTGAGCATAAGCATTATAGGAGTCAAGTCCTCAAAGATGAGGGATAGGTCACTCCATTCCTGGCCATTCCAATAATCACAAACTTTGGACCCAATTTGATCAGTACAAGCTTGCATCCATCTCTCAAAAACAAGGTTATTGATAAGTGGATCTTGGGAAAGCCATCTATCCGACCAGAACTGGATGTCCTTCCCATTTCCCAATTTCCATGATATCCTGGCCTTAGCTAGGTCCCTGGCTTTCATGATCCCATTTCAAATTTTCGATCCTTTTGGGATATCTTCATTAAAAAGGGTGAAAAGAAGAGTGGGTCTTCTAAGGTACTTGTTTACCAGGGTGTCCCTCCATTCACCGGTGCTACTGAAGATCTGCCATATTTGTTTAGCTAGGAGAGCCTTATTGAGGTGGGTGATCTTTCTAATGCCCAGACCTCCGTACCTCTTAGGGAGGCAAACCTTCTCCCAAGCAACAAGGGTGTATCTTTTCTTCCCTTCATTACCATTCCAAAGGAAGTCTCTCTGGATTTTCTCCATTCTTTCAGCTATTTTCCTCAGAATTCCAAAGAGGCTCAGGGCGTAGATTGGCAGATTTTGAAGAGAAGATTTGACTAAGAGGCATTTCCCCGCTTGACTAAGAGAGACCCCTTTCCAACCAGCCATCTTCCTATTCAATCTATCCAAAATACCATTCCAAAAAGACTCCGGGGGTGAGGATCCCAAAGGGAGACCAAGATAGGTAGAGGGGAAAGAGCCTACCCCACAACCCAGAATCCTGGCAATTTTTCTTTGTCTAACCTCAGAGGTGTTGATGAAAAAGAGCGAGCTTTTGTTCCAATTAATCAGCTGACCCGTCCCACTGGAGTAAGTATCAAGAATCTTCTTCAGGGCTCTGGCCTCTTTGAAAGAAGCATCCCCCCCCAAGATACTATCGTCAACAAATTGCTGATGAGTGAAGGGAACACAATTAGAGGAGGGAAGGATCCCTTTGATACAAGCCTCACGCTTTCTACACTCTATAATCCTTCCTAAGCATTCAGCTAAAATGATGAACAAAATGGGCGAAAGGGGGTCTCCTTGTCTGAGGCCTCTGGAAGGTTTGAAAAAATTAGAAGGGACTCCATTAACCAGAATAGCCAAGGAGGAGGTGGACACTAATTGAGAGATAATTTTGCAAACTTTACTGTCAAAGCCAAAAGTCGAGAGGACCTTCCCAAGGATAGACCAGTCCACCCTATCATAAGCTTTAGAAAGATCCAGTTTGAGAAACATACCTTCCCGTTTGGATGCCTCAAGAGAGTGGATGACTTTGTGCACCATCTGGACAGAATCCAAAATTTGTCTCCCTGGAACAAAACCCGATTGATGCTGCGAGATTATCAAGGGCAAGATCTTGAGCATTCTTAAAGTGAGAACTTTAGAGATGATCTTGTAGAGTGAGTTGCACATACTAATAGGTCTAAAGTTGTCCAACGAGTCCGCCCCAGGGGATTTAGGAATGAGAACCACAAAAGTCGAGTTTAGCTCCTTGAGAATAGATTTGGCTCCAAAGAATTCCTGGACAGCCTGAACAACCTCTCCCATGATCACTGGCTAGAACCTTTGAAAGAAAAAAGTGGGAAAACCGTCCGGGCCTGGAGCCTTGTCAGCAGGCAGAGAAAAGAGAGCCTCTCTAACTTCCGAAGCATTAGGAATAGCACAGAGCTGTTTATTATGGATAGGTTGAATGAGCTGAGGGATACAGTGTAACAAATCCTCCTGGTCCAAATTGGAAAGCATTGGGTCCTCAGAGAGAAGGCTAGAGAAAAAGGAAATAGCTTCTTCTAAGATGGCAGATTCTTCAGTTAACAGCTCCTGCCCCTTTCCGATACCATAGATCCTATTACTAGCACGGTGCTTGAGGGTTGTTAGGTGAAAAAACTTAGTGTTCCGATCTCCTTCCTTTAGCCAGGTGATCCTTGATCTTTGCCTCCAAAATTTTTCTTCCTTATTAATAATGTTATGAATTTCAGACAGGGTCTTGAGCTCCGAAACCCTGTTGGTCTCAGTGTAGCCTTCCTTCTGAATGCAATCTTGGATAATAGTTAGATTATCAAATAAATCTTTCTTTTCATGGAAGATATGACCAAAATTAGACTTGTTCCAAATTTTAATCATTCTCTTCACATTGCTAAGTTTTCTGGTGACTCTGAACATGGCTGAGCCCTCCACCTCTATCCCCCACCATTTCTTGATATTATCTAGGAGGTCAGAGTGAGAGGTCCACATTTTCTCAAACTTGAAAGGATGGTATCTCCTGTGTACCAGAGGGGAAACTAAAAGAGAAATGGAAGAGTGGTCCGAACCAATTCTGGGAAGCAGAGATAGTCTGCAGCTGAAGGATTGAAGCCAGTCTGAAGATATAAGAGCTCTATCCAGCCTAACCTGAATGCAATCATGGCCTTTTCTCTTGTTTGACCAGGTAAAGGATCCGCCCTTAAGCTCTACGTCCATAAGGGCCAGATTATTTATGAAGTTAGAAAGATCCTGTTTACTTTCCCAATCCGGGGGCATACCTCCCTTTTTCTCTTTATCTTCTAGTGGTGTGTTAAAGTCTCCCATGATTATACCTTTCTTAATGTCACAATCTTGCACCATATTACCAACTTTGGTCCAGAAGTTTTTTCTATCTCTCTTATTATTGGGGGCGTAAATATTCACTAAAAACCAGGAATCATTGGTGTGCAAATGTTGAACTCTGCAGAAAAGAATGTTATCTTCATCATACTCAGCTACTATATTGAAATACTTATCATTGAAAAGTAACAGCAGTCCTCCAGATGCTCCTTCAGAGTTAGAGGCTATGCCCTTCATGCTATTGTTGAACTTAATATTTTCCATCCTTTCCTTCTTCATTTTAGTTTCCTGGATTAGAAACACATCAGGCCTTTGGTCCCTTATCATATTTCTAATAACTTCTTGCTTGTGGATTCCATTGAGTCCACGAATATTCCAAGATAAGATCTTCATGATTTAGTTAGTGAGAGAGATATCTTAGGATTTATTTAGTTACTCACTTAGTGAGTGTGTTGTTGGATATAATTAATTAATTGTGTGTTAGTCTTTTTTGTGGGTGAAAAGTGGCATGCCATTTTAGATATATTTATTTATATATAACCGAGTTCAATGTCTCATGAAGAGAAGAAACTAGTAAGAAACTCTCCAGTCATTACCAAATACAGAGTAATAGAAAAAATATACAATAATGTGTACAACAAGACCATATCAAGAGAAAAGTAATTGAAGCCCTTATAATTTTGAGCATACATTAGAGATCTTACAAAAGCAAACCCAATATACACAATATACATGCCTATGACATATAAACTTAATATCTTGCACCATGTATCCACTATACATAAAAATTCACAAAAAATGTGCTTTCATATCTATAGATTTCAATCTCAATACAAAATTAAGCCCTTATAAGCTCCACCAAAAATTACACTTCATCTGCATATTCAAAAAATTACCATATTAATACTAGAGAAAAATAGACCCACTTCACAAAAAACCATGATTGCACTGGTAATTTCCCACTCCAAACAGCCCAAAATCAACTCATCGATATTGATTCCCAATCCATCAAAACTGAGACCCCATATTCTGACAACTCCAACTGAGCAAATGGATTAGCTATCTGCATTACATTGACTGAACTCTACTCAAAATCCTCCACCTGCACTATGTTCCTCCCATATCCTCGCATGCTTCCCAAACCCTCATGACCATGATTGAACAAATCCTCAATAAGTTGACCTTTCCCTTTGAGATATTTAGTGGCTTCTACTGATATAAAATCTCTATGACTTCACAAAATATTATCAATCAACCCAAATTTTCTCTCTAATATCACACTTTTAATGATGATATAAAATTTAAAAACCTTCTATCCTTCCTAAATACTAGATTATAAAATACACCACCAATTGGGACCAAACCCATTTGAATATGATATTTCCTAATTTCCTCTTCAATTACTAGTTTCCCAATAACATTATAATGGACCACCTTATCAGTAATGTGGACAATTGCATGTAGATCCAAAAGAAAATCCATAACATAAGTTAAGAACAAAGACAATATTTATGACAACATTGTAAGTCTCGACAAAGCTGCGTAAAGGAATTTAGACCCCAAAATCCCCTTAACAACATTACAACACTTCTCACAATCCAAATAAAAAAATTCTCCAAAGCATCTAAGGACACCCAGCCAGAAAATGACAATTCCCACCCATTGTTCTTCAACAAAACTCTAAAGTAGTAGTTGTTGTCCTCCACCATTCGAAAACCAAGAACTATTATCATACTTAGCCAAATTTCTTTCAAAAAGAAATGAATAAACCAACATCGCCATGTCCTTTTGACATTGTCTTCACACAAGTGATCATCAATAACCATTAAAAAATAAAGCCATCTCTTTCTAACAAAATCTTGTACCACATACAATGAAATCACAACCAACTAGTTTGTATAAATTTGCAACACATTATATGACCTCACAAATTGTACTTATGACTTTCACGCTAGCCATAAAGATTGCAATTATAATTTAAAATCTAACAATGAAAGCTACGAGTGTCCTTTAAAGAAATCTTAATAAACTTAAAAGTCATATCATGTCTAGGATGAAACATGTGATATTTTGAAAATTAAGAACAATGAACTTGTATTGTACTCCAAAAAAATATACAATGATATTTCATCCACCCACTTCAAATTTTTCTAATCAGAGACTAATGAGATTTTATCTTGTTCTATCTCCTTGAAAAGGTTAGGAAATATTTTAGCATCAAATTTTCTTAATATCTTTCATGAGCCCTATAAATCACAACCCATATTTGACAAAATATCTGCAAATCAGTTCCCTTATCTCAAAGTACAAGAAAAAGACACATAATTATATAGATCAATAATGCTCCAAGCTTTATGAAGTATGTATCCAAATTTCCAATTTTCTACTTTTTGTTGTATACATGAATTTATCACAATGATGGAATCTCCCTCTACGTGGATATTTATAAAATTCAGGGTCAAAGCCATTTTGACCCCAAATAGAAGTGCTAGTGCCTCTGCACAATTATTTATTCCTAAAGGAATTTTTTGAGCTAACATTTTGATCACCCTACCTTCATGATCTCTAATACACACCCCTATACCTGAAGCTCGAGGATTTCATCTTGAACAAATGTCAAAATTTAATTTTAAAATTCCCTTCTTAGGACGTATCCATCTCACTTTCCTTCTATTTATTTTTACACTTGGCCTTGAAATAATAAAATTATAACTTAGAGAAGGTGAACTTATCCATCTATTTGACATTAATATATCCCAACTTGTAACAGTTAGGGACTCATTTTTTTTTTCTAACATATGCCAAAACCACTTCAACTACTGAAGCTTCTAAAGTTGTCAACATTGCTACTATATTTGACTATTGCTACCTAAAAATTTCTTTATTCCTTTCCTACCATAAAGCCCAAATGAATAATGTTGGAACACATTTCCAAAAGCAAGCATAGAAGGTATGATTTTCCAAACATGGCCAATCCTTAAGCATACATTATAATGTATTTGGTAATGGAAACATAACATTTAACTTCTAAAGAAAAAAAACCAACATTGTTGAGCCATTTTACAATGAATGAATAAATGATCAACTAATTCAGGTTCCTCTAATCACAGCAGACATTGAAAATTTTGGACTATTTTCAATTTTTGCAATCGTTCACCAGTCAAAATTCTCTTTCTAAGGGCCAACCAAGAAAAGTAACTAGCTTTTGGCAAAACCACTAGATGCTAACAAAACTTATAAGCCCTTGATCTTCTCACTCCTGATTCAAAATTTGAAGTAGCCAAGTAACCAAGTTTTATAGAATATCTCCCTTCCTAGTGGGGAATCCATATTAAATCATTATTCTTGTTAGTCACCAAAAAAATTCTAGCCTTACACATGCTATCAAAATGCCTGTTGACCTCCTCTGAGATAGGAAGATCTTTTGGATTCTTCCAGCTAACTACTCCTGAGATTGGATCCACCTTCTGAAAATAATTTACAACATAGGTTCTCACAAAAGATATTTTTCCATACCCCAAAGGAATGCATTGCATTTAGAATTGGTAAGCCATTCCAAAAATCTTCCCAAAATAGGGCTCTAGCCCCATTATTTATTTTCCATGAAAGATATTTAGTAACCAAGTCGCAAGATTCCACCATAAAATTCCAAACTGCAAAATCTTTAAGTAATTTATCTAATGTAAAAATCCTAGAAGGTGTTGATGTATCTAAATATTTCCTTTGCATAATCTTACACCGTTTAGCATTAGCTTTTTCATACATGAACCACACTAACTTACCACCACAAGCTTTGTTCCTCAAGCCAGATTTGGCAAGTTTATACCCCCTACACTTCTATCATTTGACATTTCCTTAAGTGATATTAATAGAATTTTCTTTACTCCTAACATATTTTCTAACCACAAGAAGCCTCGAATAATATTTTCAATCTACTTAATAACATTACTAGGATCAATAATACAAAAAAGAAATAATTTGGAATAACAACAAGAACAAATTTGATTAACATAATGCAACCCAACAAAGACAACCATCTCACCTTCCAAGACATAGTTCTAGCTTTAATCCTTCCATTAATATTTTTCCAATAGGAAGTCTTATTGCTGCCCATGAAAAAAAGCACTCCAAAATATGTAGAAGAAAGGTGATCCTACTCAAAATATAGAATCTTACAAATTCTTTTCCCAACATCAGCACTTGTGTGAAACAAAAAAACCTTTGATTTTGTTGCACTAATCTTTTGTCCTAATAACTTTGTGTATAGGTCCAATACAAATTTTATATTCTTTTCTTCGTTTATGCTTGCTAATCCAAACATCAAGGTATCATTGAGAAATAAAGAATGTGTAACTGCTAAATCGTTCTCCCCAAATTGAATACCCTGCCACCTCTCCATCTATTGGGATTTAATAATAGCTCTACTAAAAGATTTAGCCATCAGAATGAATAAAGTTGAAGATAGAGGATCACCCTATCTAATACTCTATGAAGACTTAAAGTATCCTTCTGAAGAACCATTAATGAGTATTCAAAAATATGCCCCCAAAACACAAGCTTCTATCCATTTATACCAAGCCCTACCAAAACCCATTTTCTCCAAAACTTTTAAAAGAAAGAACTAATTTACCCTATCATATTCTTTCATCATATCTAGCTTGATCACAAAAGTAGATAAATGATTCTCATTAATAAAATGCAAGATTTCATGTGCAACTATTGCTCCTTGTAGTATTCTCTACCAAGCACAAAACTCCCTATTCTTGAGAAATAACTTTAAGGAAAATGGATGGATCTAGTAGTGGTATGGTCATAACTAGTTATGGTCATGTGGTGGCTTCTGAATCTAGCAAGGGTGCTGGCTATGGAAGTGGGAAAAATGGTGCTAGGGCTTCTGGTAATGGTGTGGTAGTTTTTGGATCTGGTAATTGTATGCTTTTATCTAGCTCTGGTGGTGTGATGGCTTTTGAATCTGGCAAGGGCATTGGTTGTGGAAGTAGGAAAAATGGTGCTAGGGCTTTTGGTAATGGTGTGGTGGTTTTTGCATTTGGAAATAGTGGTATGATGGCTTTTGAATCTAGCAAGGATGATGGCAATGGAAGTAGTAAAAATGGTCCTAGGGCTTCTAGCAATGGTGCAGTGGATGTTGGATCTAGCAATGGTATGGTCATAACTAGTTTTGGTGGTGTGATGGCTTCTAGATCTAGCAAGGGAATTAGCTATGGAAGTGAGAAAAATGGTGCTAGGGCTTCTAGAAATGGTGTGGTGGTTGCTGGATCTGGTAGCGGTATGGTCATAACTAGTTGTGGTGGTGTGATGGCTTCTAAATTTGGAAAGGGCATTGGTTGTGAAAGTAGTAAAAATGGTGCAAGGGCTTCTAGAAATGGTTTGATGGTTGCTAGATCTACCAATGGTGTGCTCATAACTAGTTTTTTCGGTGCTAGTTTTTTTGGTATTAGTAAGGTGGCTTTTGACACTAATTCTAGTGTGGTGGTTGTCAATTCTGGTTAAGAATCTAGCAAGGATACTTGTGTTGGCACTAGGATTTCTAGCATTGGTGTGATGGTTGTTGATTCTGGTAGTGATGATGGTGTTGGTGCCAAGGTTTCTAGTAAGGGTGTGGTGTGTGCTAGTTTTGCTTCTGTGGCTTTTGAATCTAGCAAGGGTGTTGGTTTTGATGCTAAGGTTTTTGGTAATGATGTGGTGGTTACCCATGTAGTAGATGTCAAGAAAGGGTTTTCATATGCTAAGTCTCTATGCAAGAGCAAGGGTTTGGAAAAGGATACTAAACCTTTTGTATCTCTTTTAATCCCCACCTATAAGCCAATTTCGCTTAATCTAGGGGATAAATCACTTTTAGAAATTGAAGAATGTTCTAGGGATCTATCCAAGGGTTCTATTATTTGCCACTTTAAAGGTTTTTAGCCCACTCTCTTGGAGCTCCATTCTTGGATTTCAAAGCATTGGGATCCATATATTATGGCTACTATCGAGATTTTCCCTTTGGTCAAAGGTTTCTTCATTGTTTCTTTTGTCAATCCTAAAGATAGGAAAACTATTCTCTATGATTAGGTCTTTTATTGGGAGAACCACTTTCCTTTAATTGTTAAACCATGATATCTAGATTTTAACCCTCAAATAGAGTCTTTCAAAATCCCAACTTGGGTAAGGCTTCCTAATCTTCCTCTTCATTTTTGGGTGAATTTTATTTTATAGAAATTTGCAAGGCTCTAGGGGATTTCTGTATGGTTGATTTCCAATATTTTGAGCATTTCTATTCTACTTATGCTAGGATTCTAGTGGATATTGATGTTTCAAAGGATCTCCCAACTAAGACTATTTTAAGTTATTCAAAGAGCTCTTGGACTTAGTCACTTGATTATGAGAGCCTCCCTTTTAGGTGTAAAAAATATTTCAATATTGGACATATGGCTTCGAAGTGTGACACTAGAAAAAATAGAAATAAATGACCCTCCTCCTAGTGGAAGGGTGTATTGGAGCAACATTATTCAGTACTAAAATCTTTTGTTCCATTGGATGAGGTTTCTGGATCTATAGAATAGTGGGCTCCATCCTCTATATTTGAAATTATTCCTTCTAAGATGGTGAATGCTTTTGATTCCAAGATGGATACCCAAGATTCTTATGGGGTTAGTCCTTTGTCTACTAGTAGTCTTAGTACCTTTCAAAAGGAGGTTGAGACTATTTCTAGTCAAGGTGTTAAATCTAGTGTTCTTGGTTTAGATTTTGGTGAAGATAATTCTAGTGGTTTTGGTGTTGAGACCGCTAATTCTGGACAAGGAAAGTTGCATTGTGCTATGACTATTGGAGCTGGTCATTGTATATCTACTTGTTTTGGTAATATTTCTTCTAGTTCTTCTCTTCCTACTATTGGAATTGGTAATTATACTATTGGTATCAGCTCCAATTTGATGGAAGAAGTGATGATAGATAGTCCTTGTCAAAAGGATGACTTTATCTCTATTGCTACTGCTGGAATTGGCAATCAAACTATTGGTATTAGTAGGAAGAAATGATGATAGATGGTCCTTGTCAAAATTTGGATGAGTTTTCCTTTATTTTGGATTCTCAAATTTGACACTCTAAGGCTATGATGGTTGAGGAGGGTGGACACCTGTGACTAGGAAAATACCTGAAAAGGACCTTCCTCTATTTGATATGAATTTACACTCTCACAAAAATGGAGTGAAATGGAATTCTTAGTCCCCTTGGCTAGTTAAGAAGTTCTTGTCGATTTCTTTTCTGGTTTTCTGTTGGTGTTGCTAGACATATAATGTTTTTCTATTGCTACATGCTTCTAGTTTGGATCCCTTTGGGATGTTTGGGCTTCCTTTGAATATCTTTTGGGTCCATGATGTAAAGGGATTTTGGGTCCCCTCAAAACCTATTTTTACCTTAATCTAAAACTTTAGGCAAAATGAATTTTAATCTAGAGTATATGGATTTGGTAAAGATCTTATAAATGGTGTTACATAAAGATATGGGTCTAAAATCTGAAAATGATTGGGGATCCCCTGTCTTAGGTATAATAGCAATGTTTGTAGCATTGAATTTTTTTAGCATAACACCCTTCCTTCTTGAGAATTCTAAGCCTAATAATAACTCCCAACCAAGAACATCACAAAATTTCTAAAAGAAAGGAGTTGTAAAAGCATCAAGACCAAGAGCTTTATCAGGCATAAATTATTTTACCACTTGCCAAATTTTATCCATAGAGAATGGTTTCATAAGATCAAGATTGTCCTGAGTTGAAATAATATTTGGGAAATAGCCTGACCTAGTCTTCACATATATCCTCTTTATGTGAAGGATCAAGAAGTTCCTTAAAAAAATTAACCCCTACCCTCTTAATGTCTAATTCTTCTTTAATTACCTTACCTGATTTATGATCCAAAATAAAGAAAATAACATTACTTGCTTTCCTCTAACTAGTTGTTGCATGAAAAAACTTTGTATTACAGTCTACCTTACTAAGCCATAATTCTTTGGATTTTTGCCTCTAATACTCTTCTTCTTTTCTACATAGCTCCATCCACTCAGATTGCTTCTCCTTTTGGAAGGAAAATAACTTTGAATTCAAGCCATATTTTATAATTTATTCATTTATCGCTAATAATTATTGTTGCACTACTTTCTTTTCTTCAAAAATGGTTTTATAAACTTGTTTATTCCACAGTTTAATTTTGTCTTTAAGGTATTGAATCTTCTTAAAAAATTTAAACATACAATTCCCCTTTACCACTGGAGCACTAACCTACCATTATTTGATTAAAGGAAAAAACTAAGGATCCCTTAACCACATTCTCTCAGATTTAAAAGAGGACTTATGCTTACCCACAGATTTTGCATTATTCTTTTCTAAATTTAAGGCAACCACAAAATGATTAGATCCTAGAAATAATAAGAATTCTAAGGCAAAGAAGACCAAGGTTAAATTCCAAGCTTTAGCAATTAGAAATCTATCAAGTTTCTCCACAATTTGTAAAAACCCATCTCTTTTATTATGCCATGAGAAAATACCATTAGAAGACAACACCTCAAACAAATCATTATCACAAATAAACTTGTCAAATTCTTCCATGATTTTCAAAAAAGGAAAGATCCCTCCTTGTTTCTCTTTTATATTTCTAATTTCATTAAAATCTCCACCTATGATGCAATTTTGACCCAAAAGATCTCTAAGTTTATTAGAAATTTCATTCCATAACTTTAGCTTCTCTACACCACTAGTTGGTACATATACATTGAATATCATCATAGAAATGTCAAAATGTTCAAAATCATAACATTTCCAACCCAATCCATGATCCAACAAATGTCCTAAATGTTCTATGGTTCTATGAAGTAATTAACCCTCTTGATGCCCCATTACTAGGTACATGTATAGACTTCCAATTTCTCCATTTTGAAACTATATCTTGATATCTACTATATAATAATTTGGAATCTTGCAATGAAATAATGCCACCCTTAAAATTCTCTAATAACTCTTTGATTCTAATTCTTTTGTTAGTAGCATTTATGCCCTTGACATTCCATGTAATGATCTTCATATTTCTAGCAGAGGACATTTAGTCCTTTTGGTAATTCTCTTGGCTAAGTGAAGTTTGTCTTCCAAAGTAGACTGAATCCCCACTGCAATTTCTTCCTTAGCTTTCATGATTTTACTCTTCTTACCAAGAGTCTTGGGGGTACTAGCAGTAGCTTCTTTTTCACCAAGTAATTGCATGATTGAGAAAGTTTTTGAAAAATCAAACTTTGCCTCTCCTCCCTCCAAACTTTTACAAGTATACTATTCAACCTGAACATTGGAGTCTTGTAAATCCTTACCTATTGTCCCCTAATTTAAAACAATCTCTTCATGCAAAAATTCTGATTTCTGATTATTATCTTCTCTAATAATTTCATTTGCTAATATTTGAAACTATTCCAAAATAATAAAATTAGATATCTCCTTTGCCAAATTTAAAAGATCCTTCTCCACATTATGGACTAGATTAACCCTCTTCATGGATTCTTGACATTTTGGAATAAAATTCTCTATTGAAGAATTATTAAACATGACTTCATGAGTGATAATATCTTCAACACACTATCTACAATTTTCCTTAGTTTCAGAGTGATAATCTCTGACAAATATCTCTCAACACATATGGTCCCAAAATAATAAATGATGAACTTTTTCAGCATGCTCCATAAATATAAAATTTAATCCTTAAAGCTTACACCTGTCATGTAAAATGGAAATTGCAGAGAAAAATTGCATTAACCAAACTTCTATTTTGAAATAATACCTGCTCATGTGCCACCACATCTAAGACTAAATTTTTCTGAATGGGAAGCTGAAAACTATTATTCATGTCCCTCAAAGAAAGATCTTGTTGATTGGTTCTTAAATCTTCCACAATAGATGTGAATAATGGGCAGTTCATCCCATTATTCATGCTTATTTATGCTATTAATTTAACATTATCTCCACTCCTACTAGCTAAAGCCTTAGAATTAATAAGTTGCTAAAATTGAGAAAAACCCCAACTATTTTGATGAATTATCCTTACAACCTACAACTGAGATGGTTTTGCATCGATTTCCCCAAAATTTGCTCTTGAATCAGCCCCATTCCCATCCCAACTTTCCATTTCTTCTATAACCACTACTTCATATGGATTTAAGCCCAGCCAAAACTTACAATATTCAACCAACATAAAATGATCTTCACATACCATAATCCTATCTATGGCATTCCCATGACATGTTGAGTTGAAGTGCCCTAAAGACATAGCATGTTTTTCAATTTCCTTTGGCGCTTGAATGATAATATTTTGATTCCAAAAACCCCATTTCAAATGACACACTAAGTTAATAGGTGTTAATTTTTTGTTGCTCAAATAAATGGAGACCCTAACTGGCCTAAAGACTTGCTCAAATGGGATTAAGTCATGCTTTATAAAGATACCCACATTATTTTCTATTAATTCCACAATCTTAGGATCGCAATATTCCAAAGGCAAATCTAGAAACTCTACCCAATGTAGGAAGAAGTTAATATTGTTGAGATTTATGACAAAATTTAGTGTGAAATGATAGGTGGACATACCAAAGCCCTTGCCAAACAAATCTTTAAATTTATTCACCCTATCTCTATGCATGATAGAGTAAAATAAAACTATAAAACAATTTGAGACTGATTCATGAAATAGAATTTCTTTCATACCTTTCCGATTTTCCTTAGCCCAGTCTTGTCTAATCAATTGGTTATCTTGTATTTGCACCCACAATACTATATTTCTTAAAAAATCCACACGAAGTGCCAATAACATTTCTAGAATAGTAATTTCTAAAACTTCATGACATTTATTTATGTTTTCATCCAAATTTTTAGAATATTTTGTTGTCTTTGATGTTACACAAATGTCATAACATTATCACTCATTAATGTCGAGCTCACTCAAGTAGTGAAGACAATTTTTTATGTCTACCAAGTGTTCCTATGGTTACCTAGTTCTGAAGGTAGTGTCTACCGAGTTCACTCAAGCATCAAAGGAAAGTATGCAGAAGGTGAGTGTTAACCAACCTCACTTAGTTAATGAAGGAAAGTTGGATGGAACCAGTGCTAATTGAGCTCACTCAGTTGCCAAAAGATTTTTGTGAGTTTGCAGTGTTAACTGAGCTTCTGTTGGTTAACAAAGGAAATCATTTTTCAGTTACTTTCCACTGAGCTAGGTTGGCTACAAAGGATTTTTTTATTTTGTCATATCAATCTTAATTGATTTATTTATTGATTCTAGCTAACTAAGGTGATGAATATTAATTATTCTAAGTTGTATTTGAGTTGACTAGACAAAGTGAAAGACACAAGTATAAGGTCAAGTTGTGATTTCAAAGTGTTAGAGTATGTGAAAGTTTGAAGATGTTATTGAAGATTTAATGATGAGAAGATGAAGCAAATTTGAAGGATAAGAAGAATATCCTTGTAAAGAAAAAAAGCTATATTGGATCAGGAAGGATCAAGTACAAGCTAGAATAGAGATTTGTAATCAGCGATTAAGTTACATTCAATTTAGGTCATCTCATTGTTACTCTCTAACCATTGTAATAGTGATCTAAATCTCCTATCACAATTGGCTTAATAGCTATTTGAAAATCCTCTAACAAGGTGGTAGTCCTATTGAATTGTCTAAAGACCTCTAACAAGGCCACTCCTAATGGGGTGATTAAATCCTCTAATAGGGTCACACCTAATAGTGTGTTTTGTAACCTTTAATAGGGTTGGCTCCTAATAGGGCTCACTTCAAAAGAGTGAAAATAGTAACTAGTTGCAATTTTTGGTTTTTTGCAAATAGGGTTTCCACATTAAATCTTGGTGTCAAATGTGTTCATGCTTTTATGTGTTTGCAACTAAGTTAAAGTAATGGTAATCAGAGATAACATCTAAAGTCTATATGTCATGGATCTATTGAGTTATCGGTTTATCTATGTGTTTACCAAGCTTAAACAATATTCAATTTTTAGTTTTCATTTTGTATTGACATCTAAGGGATCTAGGATTTATTTTAATAGTGACTACTTTACCCCTCCCCTCTTAGTGACTCCTCTTATATTTCCAACATGTGTGTATGTTTGTTTGAGAGAGATAATATTTAAAATATGTTAGCATTCATGTTTACCTATTTATTATACATTTGGGAAAAATCCACTACCTTTTTTAGATTATATTATATTCAAGTTGATGGAAAATAAAATATTGATGACAAGATTGATTTATCTACATCACATTGTAATTATCTTCAATATCTTTTTAACAAATCTTGAATAGAGTCAATCAGACTCTGTATGTGAAAGTTATGGACTTTAGAGTAAATCCTAGTTTTAGTTCTTTAAAACCTAATCAAGTTTTGAACAAGTAAATTTTACTTTTTCAAAATTTGAATAGTTTTTGAATAACCTAATCAGGTTTCAAATGCACTTTTTCATTTTCATAACCAGATCAAGTTATTTAAATCCTAGGAACTTGATTAGGTTATGACTTGGTGATAGCATAATGAAATGACCCAAAGCCTTGGGAGACTATTTTCCCTCCAATTTGTTTTGCTTTAGACATTTTTTCATCTTTTAAGATGAATTCTCATCTTTTCCTTCATCAATTTTGCTAATGATTAAGTGGGTATCTCTAAAATTACTACCATAATATTACATGTCTTCTTAGATCTCTAACCAAATAATTATTTCTATTTTTGGATGATATTAACAATGCAAAGTTTAATTACTTTTACCAATGCCTTGACATTCCTCACAAACATATGTCTACCAGTTCTTTAATAATGATTTATATACTTAACAAAATTCAAAATAAACTATATAATATTATTCTATGCCTAAGAAAAAAAGGTTTTCATTTTAAGTTATTTTGATGCAAGTTTTCTCAAAACATGAATAGGTACCAAAATTTTACAAAGTAATAATTTCAATAAGTAATAACAAAAAATACTAATCAAAAAATTGCAAAAGAATGCGTAAATTCTAGATATGACTCTTAACTATCATCCTACCAAAGGGTAATGCAAAATATTAAATATAAATTTATCTTTTGTGTTGCACATGAAAACAAATATGTTATGATTTCTAAAAGAATTAGGAATTATTTTTCATGTGTGCATGGTTTGACACACCTAATCTTGTCCACCTAATAGTTTAGAAAGTAGATTAAAAGAACTACAATTTATATATTTTACACATATAGTCATTTTGAGTGGATGAACCTCAAATGCCTCATCCAACTTTAGATTTATCCAATTTTAGAAAAAAAAAAAAAAAAAAAAGGTGTCCTCTTATACCCCATTTTTGTACACCATCTTAGTGAACTCACCCTATGGAATTATAAATTTTTAAAACACTAGTAAATTTGAGGTCTTTTTTGACCAAAATTTTCGACCACCTATTAGATTGGTCGGACTATGGAAAGGGAAAATATGTTTTTTTTTTAATCTATGCTCTTGTTGGTCAAAATTTCAACCAACACAAGCTTAATATGTAAAATGGGAAAATGCCACCATTTTATTGTATTCTATTCAACTTCAATGTGCATGCGAGAGTTGAAGTTCAGATCATCTCTTCTAAATCAGTCAGTTGTTCTCAAAATCTGAAGTAGGTTACTCATTTTCTACATTTTTTGCATTAGAAATTGAAGTTTGATCAAATTTCAACATCTCTATTGTTTGGGATGTTTCTCAAATCAGTGTGGTTTGTTTCTTTTCAAATTAAATCATTAGATTCATGATGTGAATTGGTGACCTGTAGTCTGGGTTATGTTGTTTTCAGTTTTTGATATGTTCTTAGTGTAGCCTTGGACAAATTTTGAAGGTTTGTTGAGTTAGGCTTCTTCCTCGGGATGTGAACATCGTTTCCTTTTAGTGTTTCACATTCTCCTCTCACAACCAATAAAATTAATGTTTTACTATTTGTCTCAGTTTCTCCTCTGCTTGAGCTTGATTCATGATATGATGGAATGTGCCTACTTCTCCCTTGTATTCATTGAGGATCATTCATTGCATTTTCAGCTCTGGTAGTTACAAAATGGAACCTACCTGTAGTATCTTTGGTCTGATGTTTTGTATTGGCGCTATACAGAAGGGGACTCCACTCTTTACCCAAGACTTTAAAAAGCTATTGGAAGAATCTATTTTTAAAACTAAAAAATTGCAACATAAATTTCCCCGATGAAATCTTGTTTATAAAGAAATTTATTCTTTAAATGTGTCTTGGGCGGTTAGTTTTATGGTGAGAGATTGTAGCTAAATAAAGACATTTTCTTACACCATCCTCCATTTTTAACATTAGTTTTCTTCCCCCCACTTAGACATCTTTCATTAAAAACTATATATTGAGGGCATTTGGCGATGGGGTTGCCATTGAAAGGCTTATAAAGCATAGAATCTAACAATTAAGTAAGAGAGACAAGAATTTCATGAAAGTAACTATATAGTTTTTTAAAAGACTATGTAATGATTTAGGGTTTTCTAGAATCGAGTAGTATGTGGTGAAGTCAAGATTTGAGGCAACAAGAAGATAAGATAGAAATGATTGAATTAAAAAGGGTGATTTTAAAATATTCAAGTTAGAGCCTTGCAAAGTAGGAGACATGGCTCACGTTGTTGCAGAGATTCAGAATTATAAGCTTCCCAAAGTGTCCTAACCGATACATTGCAGTAGTCATGTCAAAGATATGGCAAAAAGGAAGTTTTTTGGGGCACTCCTAACACTAGTATCAGTCAATTATAATCCACCAAGATATTTACTTGTTTCCACATTAAAGAGGATAATGTATAATGTATTTCTGACTGTACAGAAAGGAAAAATAATGATTCCTCCTTACTCCTAGCTGTGTAGAGTGAGGACCACTGAGAGTACATAGAAAAATGCAATGAAATAAGGACATGAGAGTGGGCATGGTAGGTGGGTAGGGAAGATAGTGAAAAATGGAAATGTGAAGACCACCATTAGTGGCTTTAGGTGTAATTGAACAAGCCCACAAGGTGAATGTGAATCTTTCATCCCCCCTCACCCTTCATGTCTACACATTACCTTCCTCAAAATATCTCCCATCACCACTACATTTGACCTCATTTTCAGACCAAAATTTTTGACCATCTAATAAAATGGGGTCAAATTGGTCAAAATATGGAAGGCAACATATACATTTTTTTTAAATACAAGCCCGTTTTGGTAAAAAATTTGACCAACATGGGCTTCCAGTATGTCAAAAAAATTAAAAGCTCTTTTCCACCCTAATTTCATTCTTGCATGATCAGAAGACAGCTTGTGCGGTTAATTTTTTTCTCATTGCATTTTGTGGTGCCAGGATTATGTGTAGAGGCAGGGTTTGAGGATTACATGCCAACAGTGTTTTACAACTTTAGTACAAATAGGGGTTTGAGAGCTTCACTAATGAAGCCTCTAGAATAGTAAGGGTTCTTACCCTTCTTTTCTTCATTAGAAACACAAACATTTTAGTTTAATCCAATGGCTTTTCTCAATCGTTTAATGCTTAATCCTTTAATGTTTAATGCTGATCATATGAGCCTTGCCCTACTATCTGGCCAACCTTTTTCTTCACTTACATTTTTTTGGATGTTATGGCATTATGTTGATGATAAATGAGATCCCTATTTTCTAATATCCATGGCTCACATGAAGCCAAAGGACTCAACCAAACACTTCATGGCTTCATCTTCTTGGCCTTTGATATGATTTAGTACATTTGAAGGAAACAATCTACCTACATGCTTATCCTTTGATTAAAAATCAAATATTTAAATAAATATAATAATAATAATGCACACGGCCGTAGTTGGGGCTTTCATCAAAAATCTGCATTGTTCAATTTGTAATGACTATGAAATGAGCAATGGCATTAGACAGATATTGTGAGAGCACTTTCTTTGTATAGGTGTATGGTGTATAATTCTTAATGACTGACAATGATTATATGAGACATACCATTTAAATCTAACTACCAAATGTCAAACTTCTCTACTATATGTCTATCTTTTCATATGAACTGTACATAAGTTGAAAAGTTGAGTCTTAAATTTTTCAAGTTAGTTTTAATCAATAGGTTTTTAATCGTGGCAATTTTTAAATTCAAATAGCTGTATGTATCTTTAGAAGGAAGCAGAATGATTTTGATGTTATTGAACAACATTAATGGCAACTATAAGGAAAAATTTATGTTTGGTCAAGATTGTGTCAATTACTTTAGAACTCTTACTATTACATTTTATTGGAAGATCCATACTATAGATTGGCTTTCTCACACAAGGAAAAGCTTGAATGTAAAATATAGTCAATGGTGTGTATTCGTGATACTGATAGCAGATGCATTGATGATTATCCTTAGCTATAATTTGAATCCTACAATTTGAAATCCATCAAGCATCTACAGCCCATTTTGCATGTTGGTAGCAATTTAACTTTCCTGCGTATAGTAATTATTCAAGAAACATCCTTCAAAATCTAATTTTTGAATGTCTAATCTGCTTCACTTAAGCTTTTCCTAAAACTTACATGTAAACCATTGATGCAAAAAACTAATGTCGTTACCTCTCTCTTGGTCGGTAGGTTTTCCTATCATCCTAGTTTTTAAATTCAACTTACTTTTTAGATCTTTATGTTTGTTGAGTATTGGGTCAATTATTGTCCAACTGCTTCCATGATCCATCCTAGGTATTTTCTCACATAGAAAAAATCAGTACTTAATTTTTCTATAATGTATTTGGCCTTATTAGTCTCTTAACATCATTTGGTAGAATTCAAATGTATGGATGAACTTCGAGTTACGAGCTTTGAGTTAGGAATGGGTAACTATTTATAATGGGTTAGGAGCTTTGAGTTTTAGCAATCTAGATAGGTAAGTCAAAAATAAAGAAAACAATTTGGAATGGATGTCTCCACAACTGGAATTCACTTGTTCCTACTCTACGAGACAATTTAAGCACCCTTTTATACCCCACCCCTTTTTTAGAAAGCCCAAAAGTAACAGTATTTTTTTGTTATTTGCGACTTGGCACTATAGTAAAAGTTACCCAACCATAGCCTATAGTTCTAATCTTCATTTAGTGTTTTGAAGATGTGTTTTGGAGTTGTAAGCCTATAGTTTCAATTTAAGCCAAGTGGATTTGCATATTTTAATTTTAGTTTTATATTCACAACACTATCTCTATTATGTAATGTACACACTAGGTGTGATCATTCATTCCATCCTTGATCAAATATCTCCTTGGAGGCCACCACATCAATTTCTCCTTGGACTATCTCTTTATACATAGTCAAAATCCAGTTTAAAATGGCTACATTATGTCCATTTACCAATGCCAATGATCACCTTGCAATTTACTACCACCCAAACATTTCATTGGGGCATAATAAATTATATTCTTAGTTTTTTCTATATGAGCTATTAAATTTTCAAGTCAGTTTAACTTCATACAAACTATGATTTTAGAAGAGGAGAAGACTAAGTTCCATACAAGTAAATGGACAAATTATGTTCAAAACTGTAAGGTAAATGATTAATGTAGAGATTCAAGAATGATAGATTGTAGCAAGAACCACTTTAAATTTCTAAAAACTATTTTGGTTTTCTTTTTGAATGTTTTGTAGCATCTCTTGTATGTTAGTTAAAACTTCTATTATGCACTAAATTTGAATGTTCTTTTATGCTTGGAACTTGCAATATTGCATGCTTTATACTTACCTATCACATTGATCGGTTTTTGTCTTTTGATCATTTGCGGGTATAGAGTTTGTTTTATTTATTGATCCATACTATCTGTATCACTTTTCTTTTTGTTTTTTCAATATCTTGATTCTTAACTAATTTTTGTAGCAAAACACCACCTGTACCTATCACACTGTAACATCTTCAATGAACATCTTCAATGAACATCTTTAGTAGTGGTTACATGGGCACATTGTTATCTTGATCAAGAATAAATTTCACAAAACACAGTCTTTGTGTTTCTTATCTTAAATGCAGATCCTAGAGTACTCTAAGAGATTTGGAAATGTGTTGCAGGAGTTGAAAACTTGCATTCTTTGGGATATCATGAACAAAAACACAATCAAATTATAAAGTTGAATAGAAAGCATGGTGAGATTCGAGAATAATAAAGAGAGTTAATCGAATGAATGGGAGAGTAAAAAATAATTCCTATCTGGGGCATTCAATCCATCATGATATTTTGAGGGTAGAATGTTTGGAAAATTTATGTGCAAAAATTGTAGTTGAATTCCTAAAAATGTTACATTTGGACATTGTTAACAATCAATTTAAGCAATTGTGGTTTTTACACTTTATTGGCACTATAATGCTTTTGTATGTAGACTTCTAATACATATATCTTAAATACATCTATCTTAAGAAATAGTAGGAGATATCAATTAGAGCTATTTTATTTACCTTATTAAGTTATTTAATATACTTTATATTTACTACATACAAAGACATAAGTTTTATTGTATCTAGATTGTTAAATACTTCAACTATTTGTATTTAATTTTTTATTTAAATTTTAAAATTCTTATCTTTAGGAAAAAAAATAGATATTTTATTTTATGTTTATACAAGGCATCTCTTTATTTTCATGTGGTTTATTTTGGAAATATCATGTTTATAACTAATATTAGTATTTTGACATGTAAATAGTTGTCAAATTTGAAAGAAAGAGTTTTTGTTAACACATTTACACCATTACACACCACCCCTTGCTATCATTGTAGAACGCTTCTTGACAGTATTGATGCAAATATAGTTTTCTTTGCAAGTTGACAATAGACATCATTAAATTAAGGGAGAAATTGACAACCTATCAAGAATGTAGCTAACATAAAATAAATGTCAACTCTCATTCCGCCTATGTTATTATTGCAGAAATTGCTTAAGCTCCATTATTTAGACTTTGGAAGGTTTGTTCCCAAATAAACATATGATCTAAATAGAGGATGACATGGAGATAGAAAAGAGTTTCTAGAATTTTGAAAGGAGTTGTCATGATTCTACTATGTTATAAGCAATCTTTTTCAATCTATTTGTACACCATGTAAGAAGCTCAATGACTCTTCAATACCAATCACACTTCTTCAATAAAAAAACAAGAGGCATGTGAGTCTATTCCTGCAATGGACAACAAGAGAAGTTGGGTGTTTGGTACAATAATCAAATTCTTTAGGGCAGATCATTTTATGAAACTAGAGGGAATAAAGTTATAACTTGTGAGTTATGTAAGCAATCTAATCAGACATGGTGTTGCATGTTATATTTCATAATTGAATTGTGATGGAAGTATGATATTTGGGACTTTTTTAAATGAATTGGTATCCTTTCTTTTCCTTTCATAGAGACCTATTGACACCAATATCATGAATTCCTTTAGTCAAACAATTCATGTTCTTTGTACATGTTTTGAACATCTGGATTAAAACATTTCATATCAAGCTAATTGTGTAGAGAAGTTGTAGGTGTATCTCATGCACTGAGCCAATAGAGTCAAAGCCAATTTTGATATAAAACATTACATATCATGCTTTCCCATATGCATGTTCATCAATCTGCATTCCAAGCTCTATTTTGGGCATTTTATCAAAAAATTTGATATCTTACTAATCCCATTGCACTATGCATTTCAAGTGCCAAGCTTTGTCTTTATTAAGGCCATTGAATGGTTAACAATCTCTTTAATGTTTCTTGCATTTTCTTTGTACATCTGTGCACTATCTCCATGATTCCATGTTTGGTCCTTAGCCTCTATGCAATAACCACATGATCGATGATTGTCAAATAGTGCCAACAAACTATGTGGAAAGGCCCTTTCTAGATCATATTTAAATGCAACAATTTATCAAACAGTGGCACTTTGAGGGAACAATGATCATCTTCAACTGTGTGACTTTGGCTCATTGCTTCAAATTTCTTAGAGGATATAGAAACTTACTAACTATAAATAGTAGGTATGTTCTTAAAAAAAAATCCATACTCACTGTAAACATCAAGTATGGACTTAATGCATATTTCATGAGTTTTGGTTCATAAAAACCCATACTCATCAGCTTGAATTGTTTTTTTAATACCCAATACATTGAGGTGACACTTACAATTTGAATTCATAACAACCATTTCTCATCAACTTAAATTGTTTGTTTAGTACCCATTGCATTGAGGTGACACTTACAAGGTTGAAGTATTGCAACTTCCTAGAAGGTTTGCCTACTCAATTTTGTGATGATCCAACTTTCCTTGATCATAAAGTTTTGCCCAAGATTAAGCCTTCTTAGCTTGCCATGCCATTTGCAAAACCTTCAACAAGTTATGTGCCTTATGAGCCATTGATCATAGATTTTCTCAATTCCTTCATTAACAACGAGGTGGTATTTTTTGTCATGTCAAATTATATGATGTTTAATTAGTACCGATCTTGAAACAATTGCAAGAGTGGTGATTTACAAGAGCTCATCTCTTATGATTACAAATAGTCCACTTAGCACTCATTACATACATGTGATCCTCATACATTTGAAGTATTTGAGATTTATTTGGTGTTGTTGTTGCAAGACCAGTACAAATTTGTTTGCATCTGCAGAAAAGAAAGCTTGGAGAGTGTGAAGGAGAAAATGTTGTAGGTCTAGGAGCTCAAAATGTTGTTAATAAAAAAGTTTTGGGTGCCCATTGTTTCAAATTTTATGGAAGGTTCTCCAAGGCTTAACAACCATGTTTGAATGCTTCACGTGGGCTAGAGTTTGGTAGGACAGACCTAAAGTAGAGGAATTTGTCATGGAGTTGACAATGATAGCATTGGATTTTTTGGGTAGTCCACACTCCCCATTGGACAACCAATGACATGTGTGTAATATGTGTAACCCAAAATCATGTTATATAAAAAATTTATATATAAATCAGTAAACTAACTAATTAGTATAATATTCTTGTAATCCTATAAAGATATATAGGAGGGATGTGAAATATATATCTTCCTATTAGTTTATTCATTATTGTATTTACATATAAATTGTTATATATAAATATATATAGGAATACCAAATTATATATTATACTATACAGTGAATGCAACCAAACTAATTTTGGGATTGTTTTGTCATATTGGTAAAACCAATTTTTGTAAACTAACAAATCACCACAGAGTAGCTGGATGTTTTGTGACAAAAATCTAGAAAATATAGCTACATTTATATAGGATGAAGTTTTATTAAAATTTAAAGAGGGAAATATGTAATGGATATAATAGTCCAAGAGATTTGACAAGCTGGAGATGAATATAATAAAGAACTGGGGGATAGTAGATTAGATAATATAATAACATTACAACATAGTGCACATGAATAAGAAAGGAAATCAAGAAAGTAATGGAATTCTCATCATTCTAACCTCATCATCACCTTTACCATATATTTTCCTTAACAATATTCGTGAATGAAAACACTAAAGAAATTCCAATTTCTTGTGGCTTGTATCAGATCAGAATATCAACATCGTAGTGAGAAAATGTGGTTATCTGGTTATAGGAAGAAAATCAAGATAATATTGTAAGAGCATGATGGCACACTGGGCTGCCTCTATGTTTGATCTTTTTTATTCTTAGATGATTCATGGTGATCTTATTGGCATTTTTGCAATGATCACTACTACATTTAACCTTATTTTTCTACTGCAACTATGTTTCTTTTTCTCTGCTTCATTTTACTAAACATTCCCTATCAAAAAAATATTGATTGTGTTTCAATATTAAAATGTATGAGGGTATGTGAAGACTTTGCCTATTATCCACAGAAACTAATTGAGAAGCACATGAAGTTTTGAAACTCATGCACCCTTGCCTCCTCAATTGGTTTTATTTTCAGGTAATAGGTAACAAAATTTCTCTCATTGTCATTGTGCTTTACATCCATGGTAGACATGTATTTCACTAGTCGAGCACAAATTGGATGCAACATAAATTCTTTGTCTTTTATTCTAGACAAAGTGGGTCTGCATGATGCCAACTCACATTGTTTCCTATAGGGGCACTAACTCAATCTTCACAAAAAAATTGAGGATATCCAAATTTAGAAAAGAATACTAATTTAGAAAGGAAAAATTGTGTTATTTTTATTAATAAATGAAAAGCCTGTGATTCAATCTGGTAGTAATTGGTGAATGTTATCTTTAGAAATTAGTAGTTGAGAGTTGTTTTCTAACTTCAAATAGACCTGACTATAAGATTTATTGTGTGCACTAGAAAAATCATGTGCATTTGCACCATTTTTCTGAAAATCATCTTCAAATTCTCTATTAGTATCTTTTAGGTCTGTGTTAATTAATTAGACATATCTTTTGTCTTCATCTTTTTTGGATCTAGATTGCTTTGCATATAATATTGGTCTATGTGATTTAAATATTTTCTTTGAAAAGTGGCATAGTTTGTATCATGTTCCAGAATCAAGTGAACCTGAGATGAAGAGTTCTAGTGCAAATTGGCAAAATTGTGGGTGTTCACACTATTTTTCTTAGTAGCATCCTCAAATCCTTCTTGATGATCTTTTAGGACTCCTTTTTTATTTAGGCACATATTTCCTCTTCACTTTTTTTGAATCTAGATTACTCGGCATGCAATGTAAGTGTTGTTTCTTTTCCAAAATCATCCTGCAAGGTGAAACTCACCATTTTGCTCTTCTTATATGCTTATGGAATTTTTTTGGATGTTCCAAAGAATTTCAGCATCCAAAATTTACAAACATTTGAGTCCTAAATTCATGTCCCTTGATGTTAGGCCCAAATGGTCTAAGGATTAACTTTTTTAAAATTGTACAACCACCATGAGGCCAAACTTGCATAAGCTAATTGATTTGTAATTAAGTGAAATATGAATTATTCTTTTGACCTTTAGGCCAACCCACTTAGGCCTATTTTTCAACAAATTTCAATTGCAATTATTTCATGGCTAAAATTGTAATGATCTTAGGCTCACGAGTTTTTGAGATTTACCCATCTTTTGAGCTCACATGCTCTTGATTGAAGATTGCATTAATATGTTTCAATCTTTTATTCATCTTCATTAGTTGATGCATTAATCACATTAGTCATTTCTATCAGCATTAGTCATGGCATGCTGCTATTAGCACCTAAGTAACTTTCAGCTTGTGACATCTTTTTGAGGCATTTTACAAATAACTAAGATACATTTTCTATAAATTCACATTTTGCAAACATCTAGGCCTTCTAGAAATTATAGGATCATTTTAGTTACATTTGAAAACATTAATCAACAATTTCCATATGTGTAGATATAAACATTAACTACAACATATCCAATTTATTTGCAAGTATATTTTCCTGTGAATAAAGACCACACCTGACGATATGAACCCAGAACAAAATAATGAGATAATGGCTGCATTGTGGGCTCAGTTCTAAAGAAAACCTGATAAATGTTATTTTCCTTTCAAAAAGTGTAAGGGCTTAAAGAATCAAAGAATTCTAATCACAATAGCCTAGAGCCATTGTTGGCAATATGGTCATGTTGAAGGGGGCCACGATTTTCATCTGTTGCTGAAAGTGGATTTCCTACTGGAGGAACATGGAGGTTTGAATATCCAAGCTGAGGATAACACTCCCATGGAAGAAGATGATAATGTGCTAAAGGACATGATTGAAGAAGATGGTATTGGGGTAGGTGATGAAGAGGCTCACAATGATGGTACCAGTGAATTTGATAATGATGATGAAGATGGTCTTGATATACCTTTACTTGAGAAGGCACACAAGCCCTTATATGAAGGCTCCCAAACAACTCTACTCTCGGCTATAGTGTTGTTGGTGAGCTTAAAGGTTATGAATAGTATATCTAATGTAGCAATGTCATGTATGCTAAGGTATGTCATTTTTTTCATCTTCAATGTTAGAATACAATTACTATTCATTATATTAACAATGCATATTTGTTTTTGTAGGTTGATTAGTGAGTTTTTGTTACCACCATCAAACATTTTCCCTCATTCATATCAAGAATTATCTAACATTATGGATCAGATTGGAATGAAGTATTAGACAATACATGCATGTCCCAATGATCACATTCTATATCATAAACAACATGAATTTGGAAAAGAATGCCCTGATTGTCATGTTAGTAGATATCGGTCAGATCAAATAACAAGAAAAGTGCCTCACAAAGTTCTTCGATACATTCCCATTATTCTACATCTTCAATGGTTATTCAGATGCCCTAGCTTGGCACAATTTATGGATTACCATGCATGCAATAGAAGTCAGGATGACACTATGCGAATGCTTGCTGATGGTTTTGCATTTAAAGAGATAGAAGAAACATGGTCACACTCTAAAGAAGAACCTCATAATCTAAAGCTTTCATTGGCGGTGGATGGTGTCAATCCATATGGAGATATGAGATCTGTTTACTTAGTATGGCCTATTTTTGTTATTAATAATAACATTCCTACTTGGATGTCCATAAAGAGGGAGCACATAATGTTGTCAATGATTGTGCCAGGTATTTTTTTACTTTATAGTTATCTAAATTAATTTATAAATAGTGCATGAAAATGGTTATAATAATTATGTAATGTTTATATTCATTCAATTGCTAGGTAGATCCCAAGTTAAAGATATGAACGTGTATATTGAGCCCTTAATTGATGAGTTTTTGAAGTTATGGAATGGCATCACTATGTATGACATCTCTAGACTGACAGGACATCGACAATTTTAATTCCATGCAATGCTTGTATGGACAATACATGATGCCCCTAGGCTAACTCATTTTTGTGGTATGTTATCTTGTTAAGATCACATATTTTTTGTCTATTATAGTGCTTACACATTACTATTGAATGCTTAAGTTGTACATGATAATTGTACATGATTCAATTATACATGATCCTTTAGGTCTTCAGAAAAAGGGAAAATTTACATGTCTAGTTTATGGTCCGAAGATGAAATGTCATCATTCGAGAAGTTTAGGAAAGTAGGTGTTTGATGAGTTTAGACACTTTCTCCAGAATAATCATAGGTATTGAATTGTCAAAAAACATCTTTTCAATGAGAAAGAAGAGACATCATCAAGGCCAAGAAGAATAATACCTCATTTATGAAAGTTGGAATACAATTGACTAAATCGTTGAGGTAATGTCCAATTTGTTTTTTGAAGTTTACAATTTATCTTTTGATCTTGTCTTATATTTACTAATGCTCTAATTGATGCTCATAAAGGTCATCAAGGCATCAATGACCAACTTCCTAGAAGAATGAAAAGTAATCCTACTCAATTTAGTAGGTTACCATACTACAAGGATCTCCCAATCGTGCATTTGTTTGATGCTATGCATACTAGAAAGAATGTAATAGAGAAATTATAGAAAATGTTGGATGGAAGGTGTGATAGAGAACAAATTGCTAAAATTTGTACTGATATTCATGAATCCAATCATGCACTAAAATTTTTTATTGAATCAAATAGCAATGGAGACTGCATAAATACAAGTGCCCTTCCTTGGTTATTAACGGAGCAACAAAGTAATGCATTAAAAGAAGTCATAAAAAAAAACAAAATTTCCAATAAGATTTGTTGCAAATATAAGCACTCTTCTATCAAAGAAAGGTGATTTTGGGCCATGTTGAAAACACATAATTGGCATACCTTCTTCAAGGTAAGTCATGTTTTCTATTTACAGTATATTTGTAAGATTGAATGTAGTACCAATTGCATTATTTAATAATATATTGAAATGGTCATTTTTTAATGATTGCAGTTCATCCTACCTCTATCCCTTCCACAACAATTTGACAACAGTATTAGACAAGGTATATATGATCTTGGAAAATACATGAGGTTAGAAGTGTTTTTTCTTAGATTCGTAGCTTTTTATTTGAAATCTATCGTATAATTTTATTTGAAATATCCTTTATGTGTTTTTGCATGTTGAATCACTTTTAGGTGGTTATCATCTAAAGAAATTGATTAAAAGGATATAAAATATTGGAATACAAAAATTCCACAACTTATGTGTGAAATGAAAAAGTGTTTACCTCCAACATTTTTCAATGCTCAAGAACACTACCTCATACATCAAGTTGAGGAGATTGAATTGTGTGGACCTATACAAGCTAGATCAATGTGGATGGTTGAGAGACACTTGAAATTTATAAAGGGCTTGGTTTGATAAAGAGCACATCCTAAGGGTTCTATGATAGAGGGATATATGATATAGAGGGTTCAGTGCTCCAAGGAAGCTCATCATCCAGCTAATTGTGAGACAGTACATTAACTAAAATCACATGTCAATTAAGCCTCTACAATTTCTTTTCATCTAGAGACAATTCTAACACTTTGTGAACATTATGTTATGGTAGAAGAAAATAGCAAGGACACTATTGGGATCATCTGCAAGGAGCCATGAGGACAATTCAAAGCAATAAACTTCTCCAAGTAAAAATACAGAAGCCTGTAAAAGAGATGAAGCTTCCTTCCAAAGGGCCAAAACACCTTCCACTCCACGTGAATCAAACAACTTCTCAACATCAAGGTCTTCCACATACTAGTCAAATGAAACTGGTCTCTTTGACCTTGTTGATATGGACTATGGTAAAGTGTATGATATGTAGGTGTATGATGGAATAGAGAAAATCTAGAGCACCACTATAACTTATAATATAGAGGGATGGTGATAGTAGTTAGTTGGAGGTCGGTTCCAACATTCCATCCATGCCTTTTTGGGTAATTGATGATAATTTTATTTGGTGGTTGTTGAGCAACATAATAGTTCTATTCACATTATATATCAAGTAAATAAATGGCTTGACATTACTTAACCTTTTCATGCTATCCATTTCTTTATATAATCAAAAGGCTTGAAATGTGGCAAAATGTCACCATTAAATGGGGACAATCCCCATGGAAATTAACTGAACTTAGTTGAATTGTGCAATAATAAGTCATGTTATGTGTACCCCATATGATAAAAACATGAAAATAATTATTTTTATGATATGTTTTATGTTTTTGTGGGCCCTATTAGCCATGGACCATCTTCATACAATGTACATGATTTGTCTCAATCATATAACTAACTATATATTCTTCATATTAGTTACTGTCAGTGTTTTTCAGGCATTCTATAAAATAGTTCACATGCCTTGCGTATGATATGACATTTTGCATGCATCCTACACTCTCTCTAATCTGGCTGATGATGGATTACACAAAGTGATCTTAAACCATGATGCTAAAAAACACACAATCAAATCCAAAATGAACTTGCACAACAAATGGATTGTGGAAATTTGATATTGGTAAAATTGCATGCATGTCTATTAGGACAATCACAACTTAAACATATATTTGTCCTGTTAGATATGCATGCAAAATTAAAAATATCAAATTTCCATAATCCATTTGCAGTGCAAGTTCATTTTGGATTTCATTGTGTGTGTTTTTTAGAATCATGGTTTCAGAACACTCTGCATAATCCATCATCAGCCGGATGAGAAAGTGTAGGATGCATACAAAATGTCATATCATAGGCAAGGCATGTGAACTATTTTATAGAATGCCTAAAAAATTTACACCTAGCTATTGGTCAAAATTTCCACCTTCATTGGTTAAAATTTCCACGAACACCTGGGTTTTTTCTACCTTTATTGGTGGAAATTTCCACCAATGCCTAAAGTTGTTTTTACCTTTGTTAGTCAAAATTTCCACCTTCATTGGTCGAACTTTCCACCAATGCCTAAATTTTTTTCTACCTTTGTTGGTCAAAATTTCCACCTTCATTGGTCAAAATTTCTACCAACATCTAAATTTTTTTCTACCTTTGTTGGTCAAAATTTCCACCAATGCCTAAATTTTTTCTACCTTTGTTGGTCAAAATTTCAACCAATTTCTAATTGAACCTAAACAATGGATTTGGAAGGTTTTTGACCAATAGATTGGTTGAAATTTTGACCAACTAGTGAGTTGGTCAAAATTTTGATCGAAAAAATATCAACCAATGGATTGGTCGGATTTGGTCAAAAACTAGGTCAAAATTTTGACCAATAAAGGTCAAAAAATGAACCCAAATGTACTAGTGAAAATATAATATTCAAAGCCACATTGAGATTTTAATTGTAATATTTTTCAAGAAATAGACACAAACTACCACCTAAAGATACTCTAGACAACATCATGGCCCTTCATTTTTAGGATATGTGACCCCTAAATAATTATTTGTTTCATATTTATTACTTAATTTTTCACAAATTGGAACTATAGACTTAAATAGCCCTTATTGAAAACGAGGAAATATAATTCTTTTTGGGTGATGTAAGATTGCCCTTACACCAAGGATGCTATTTCATCGCACACCTAGGATAATTTGAGAAGTGACCCTATCATTTCTAAGGTGTTTAGAGGAAACCTAATATGGTTCAACTCCTCCCTTGCAATCTGAGATGAATCTTCTATTAGACATCATTTACATTTAACCAAATAATATTCACATATATAGTTCCTTTTGCTTCTACCAATATGACTATCAAATATCTGCTAAATATCCTTTATAGATGATGATGTTGCTATGGTATTTTTGGAAATATAAGAGGAGTAACTAAGAGGGGAGGGGTGAATCAATGACTAAAAAAATAAATCTTAGATCGCTTAGATGTTTGTACAAAATAAACTCTAAAAACTAAATGCTGTTGATGCTTAGCAAACACACATAAAATGTTGTAACTTGTTAAATACTGAATATACCCAATAATAAATTATCTTTGTATATCATAAGATGTTATTAGTGATTATCATTACTTTAACTTAATTGCAAGCATAAAAGAAATAGCATTTCACATATTTGACACCAAGATTTAATGTGAAAACCCGATTTAGCAAAACCACTAATAGTAACTAGTTACTGATTTTCACTCTTCTCAAGTGAGCTTTTTTAAGAGCCAACCCTATTAAAATTTACAAAATATATTGTTAGGTGTAACCCTATTAGAGGATTTAATCACCCTATTAGGAGTGTCTTTGTTAGAGGTCTTTATACAATTCAATAGAACTACCACCTTTTTAGAGGATTTACAAATATTTGTTAAGCCAACTCTGATAAGAGATTTAGATCACTGCTATAATTATTAGAGAGTAACAATGAAATGACCTAATTTAGATGAAACTAACTTGCTAGTTATAGATCTCTATTTTGGCATGTGCATGATCCTTCCTAATTGAATGTATCCTTTTAGCTCCTCAAATACATCCTTCTTATCCCTAGATTCACTTCCTTAGAGAAATTCTCAAATCTTTAATATTGTTCTATATCACACACATTATCCCACAACTTGACCTTATACTTATATCTTTCCTATTGTCAAGTCGGCTAGAATACAACTTTGAATGACTAACATTTACCATCTTAGCTAGCTGGAATTAATAGATAAAACAATTAAAGTTGATATGCCAAAATAGAAAAATCCTTTGTTAGCTAACCCAACTCAGTAGATACTAACTTAGAAATGATTTCCCTATGTTAATTTACAAAAGTTTGGTTAACATTGAAAACTTGCAAAGATCCTTGAGTAACCAGGTGATCTCAATTAACACTGATTCCATCCAATATTTCCTTCATTAATTGAGTGAGCTTGGTTAGAACTCATCTTCTATAGTCTTTCCTTCGATGCCTAAGCGAACTTGGTAGACACTGTCTTTTGAACTAGGCAAACACAAGAATGCTCGGTAGACATAGAAAATTGTCTTCACTATCTAAGTGAGCTAGGCATACACTAACATTTGTGTAACAAAAAAGACAATACACAATTAATTAATTATATCCAAAAATCTCCCTCTTTGGCATTGATGGTAACACATGTCATAACACAATGAAATTTTGAGAATAAGAATAAAGTAAGGAACATATCCTTAGTTCTATTCAAAGATCTCCCTTTGTCAATGTAAACTCTTCAGTTTCTCCTCTGTCAAAAAACTTTTTGCAACAACTTCTACCAAGTTCATTCTCCCTCTTTGATATCTCTCCATAAAATTTCTCCCTCTTTGTAATAAAAAAATATCTATGAGATATAACAATAAACTTCTTTCTCTCTGAGAACACATGCCAAAGAAAGCAACTCTAGAAATATTAATGTACCTTAAGTACCAATTCATTTGCAATATGCCCTTGTCAATATTGCATCGACTAATTGATCTTCAACTTGCTCTAGTTGATGTATCACTAAACTTCATTTAATGAGCTTCAGATTGGGGAATGACCCCTAGCTTACCTCTTAGATACAGAAATGCATCCTTAGGTAATGGCTTGGTGAATATATCTACAATCTATTCTTTTGTATTTACATATTCCAATCTAACTTCTTTATCCTACACCAATTCTCTTAAGAAGTGATATTTTATAGCAATATGCTTTGTTTTGGTATGCATCACTGGGTTCTTTGATATATTGATTACAATAGTGTTGTCAAAATATATGACTATTGGATCCTTGATCTCTATTTTCATTCCTTCCAATAGTTATTTGAACTAAATAATGTTATAACAATTAACTGTTACTACCACATATTCTGCCTCTATTATAGATTGAGAGATACAACTTTGTTTCTTACTTGTCCAAGACACTAGTCTTTTACTAGGAAAGAATGCTTCACCACTAGTGCTTTTTCTATCATCAAGACTTCCTACCCAATCAACATCAGTAAAAACCTTCAAGTCTAGATTTCCTCCAACTTTGTACCATAAGCCATAGTCTTCAAATATCTCATGATTCTCTTGATTGTCATCATGTGAATTTCTATGAGATTTGCTAAGAATCTTGCCACCATGCCAACTGCTAATGTAATATCAAGCTATGTATGTACTACATAGTAAAATTTTCCAATCATTGATCTATATGTGGTCTGATCTACTTCTTTGGAATCATCATTTTTGAAAAGCTTATGTCTAGTAGACATAGGGGTTCCAACTAATCTTGAATCTTCCATTCCAAATTTCTTTAGTATCTCCTTGATATATTTGGATTGAGTGATGTAGATACCATCTTTCTTCTACTAAATCTATAATCCAACAAAGAATTTTATTTCTCTGAACATAGACATCTCAAATTCCTTACTCATTTCTTCTAAAAACCCCTTGCACAAGTCATCATTTCTTGTGAACAAAGTGTCATCAATGAATATTTCTGCCAACACAATATTTTTGTTTGGTCCTCCTTTGATATACAAACTACTATTATCATTTTTTCTTTGAAAGACAGTCTGTATCAAATAGTTACTTAGTCTTTCATACCAAGCTCTAGGAGCTTGCTTGAGACCATACAATGATTTGTGTAATTTTCAAACCATGTCTCTTTTGTTAAGATCTATTAAACCTTCTAGTTGTTCAATTTAGACTTCCTCATCAAGGATTCCATTTAAGAATACAGATTTAACATCCATTTGATATGTTTTAAATCCTCTATGAGCTACATATGCAAGTAAACTTCTAACACCTTCTAATCTTGCAACAGGGGCAAAAGTTTAACCATAATCAATACCATCTTCTTGAGAATAACCTTTACATTCCAATCTTGCTTTGTTTCTAGACACTTTTCCATCTTCATTTAGCTTATTTCTAAATACCCACTTTGTGCCAATTACATTTTTATCCTTGGGTCTAAGAACAAGAGTCCAAGTTTTGTTCTTCTATATATGTTCTATCTCTTCATTCATCACTTCTACCCAACTTTCATTATCTAATGCATCTTTAATATTTCTTGGTTCAAATTCATAAAGTAAACATGTATATTTTAATTTGCTTCTTGTCATTGTTCCATCAGATTTGTCTCCAATGATATGATTAGGTGCATGAAGCCTTCTTACATATCTTGCTAACATAAGTTCTTTGGATTTGGTATGAGTTCCATTGTTTTCCTCATGAACTTTAGTATCAATCTTAGGTCATTTTGTTTACAACTCAGGTCCTTCAAACTTAGTTTGAACTAGCTTGGTAGCTTCTAACTATGACTCATGTTCTTCATACTATAACTCATGTTGCATTATCTGCAACTTGATAACTATTGGAGATTTTGGGGACTCGAGAGGTGAAGCCTACTTTCTTTTAGATAGATTTGGAAGGGTATTAGGTTCATAGTAAACAAATCTTCTATAATCCTTTGGCTCTTTGTTGCTTTCTTTTTCACTCTTTTCTACAAACTCACGAATTCTCACATGTACACTTTCTATGATTTTATGGTAAAAGAATTCAAAAATTTGTATGCTTTACTTCTATAGGATTATCTTGGAAATATGCCTTCATCATCTTTTACATCAAATTTTCCTTCTATATATTCTTTCAAGATATAATATTTGCTACCAAATACTTTCAAATAACTCACATTAGGTTTGTAGCCATACCATAGTTCATGGGGAGTTTAGTTTGAGTCTTTCTTCAACTAAACTCTACTCAAGGTATGAATTGCAGTGCTAACAGCTTCCTTCTGGTATTTGACTGCAACATTATTTTTTGTCATCAATGCTCTTTCACAATCCATGATAGTTTTATTTCTTCTTTCAGCTATACCATTATACTAAGGTGTACTAGGGGTTGATACTTGTCTTTTACTTCCTCTTTCAATGTAAAAATTATTGAATTCATTGAAGATGAATTCACCACCTATGTCTGATCTTAAAAATTTCAATCTCTTTCCAGTTTCTTTTTCTACTCTTTCTAGAATAATGATCAACAAAAGAATGTAAAACTTTTCTCCACTACAAATCTCTATTCCAATAGCTCCACATAAGTCACTATGTAAAATTTCAAAGACTTCTTTAATTGATATTTTTTTCTTTTCAAGCTAGTCTTTCCCATCTTACCATATTGGCAATTCTTGCATAAACCCATATAAGGTTTCTTCAAGCTAGGAATACCTTTTACTCTTTTATGTTTTCTTATCTTAACCAGATTATCAAAGTTTACATGACATAGTATTTTGTGCCATAACCAACTTTCTCCTACTTGAGCTATAAAACATGAGCATTCACTGAGATCAAGAACAAATAGATTAGCTTTTTTTTGCTTGCTAGATACAACCATATTTCTTTTTTCATCTACTATTTTTTTCTTTCCATTCATGAATTCTACCTTAAATCCAATATTGTTCAACTATGCCACACTCAATAGATTATGCTTTAGACCTTCAACCCAATAGGCATTATCACATATAAATTCATTGTTTAATGAGATACAACCTTTTCCTTTTATGGAACAAGGTTCATTGTTTCCAAATCTTACATTACCTCCATCATAATGTTTAAAATGTTCAAATTTTATTTTATCTCCAGTCATATGGTGTGAACATCCACTGTTAATAATCCATGTATCATTTTTGCTAACGTGAGAGATAAGTGCCATCTTATCTCCTTCATCATTAGATTCATCTTTTACAACAATATACACCATTTCATCTTCAATGTTATCAAAATATTTAGCCATAAAATAAGATTTGTTATCTTTTTCCTTGTAGTTCTAGTGATTTTTGAAATCCTTCTTACCTTTGTGCTGGTGGCTTTTCTTTTCATCCTTGTTTTCTCTATTTGGACACCTAGTAGCAATATGACCAACTTCTTCACAAGAAAAGTAGATTAGAGGAATTTTACCTTTTTACTTTCCTTTGCCTTTGAAATATTTCTTTACAAGTAGGGCTTCAACATTCAAGATCACTATCAAAATTTTCTTTAGTTTCTTCCTTAGCTCCTAATTGATTGGCCTTTGATTTCTTTCTCTTTTCCTTAAGTGAGAGTTTGGCTTCAAATGCAGACTCAATATTTTTGGAAATAGGAACATAGTTATCATAGTTTTCTAGTTCAAAGACTATCAATCTTCCAACTAGAGCATCCAAGGTTAATTTTTTGTTTGGATCACATCTCATTTCTTGAATAGAAGACACTCTAATTGCATAGATAGGAAGAAGAGTTCTAAATACCTTGCTTACAACAATTGTGTCCTTAATATCTTCTCCAGATGCTTTGATTGCACTTATATTGGCCTTGATTCTCTCCACATATTTTGCAACATTCTCATCTTCTCTCATTTTCATTTGATCACATTGTTCTCTAAGACTTTCTACTTTGGCTCTTCCTATATTGTCATGTCCTCCATAGATATCTTTTAGTTTGGTCCACATTTCATGAGCAGTTTTATAGTCTTTTACCTCATCAAATTCACCATAACTAAGAGCAGATACAATATCAATCACCATGATGTTATGATTCTTCTTTTCAGGAATATCTTCAATTGATCATGTTCTAGTGGGAGTTTTATATTTAGTGTCAAGATATTTGCAACCTGAATCACATATAGTAGCTAGATGTAACCTCATAAGTCCTTGCCATGCTGTAAAATTGTCTCTGTTCAACTTGGGAATCTCTCTTTTGTAAGACATCTTGATCATTAGCTTGGGTCTTGGAAACCTTCTCTGCTAGCACCAAAATAGCTCTAATACCAATTTTTTGAAATATATGAGGAGTAACTAAGAGCAAAGGAGTGAATTAGCTACTACAAAAATAAATTCTTGATCCCTTATATGTCAATAAAAAATAAACTCTGAAAGCTAAATATAGTTGATCCTCAACAAACACACATAAAATATTGTAACTCAATAAATATTGAATATACTTGATAATGAATTATCTTTGCAGATCTTAAGATGTTATTAATGATTATCACTACTTTAACTTAATTTCAAGCATAAAAGAAATAGCCTGAACACATTTGATACAAAGATTTAACATGGGAACCCAATTTGGGAAAACCACCAATTGCAACTAGTTAATAATTTTCACTCTTCTAAAGTGAGCCCTATTAGGAACCAACCCTATTAAAGGTTACAAGATACACTATTAGGTATGAAACTGTTATAAGATTTAATCATTGTATTAGGAGTGGCCTTGTTACAAGTTTTTAGATAATTCAACAGAACTACTAGCTTGTTAGAGGATTTACAAATAGTTGTTAGGCCAACTCTATTAAGAGATTTAGATCATTGCTACAATGATTAGAGAGTAACAATGAAATGACCTAATTTAGATACAACTAAATTACTGGTTATAGATCTCTATTCTAGCTTCTACATGATCCTTTTTGATCAAATGTTTCCTTTCAGCTCCTAAAACACATCCTTCTTATCTTTGGATTCACTTCCTTAGAGAAATTCTCAAATCTTCAATATTGTTCTATATCACACACATTACCCCATAACTTGACCTTATACTTATAACTTCCCTATTGTCAAATAAGCTATAATACAACTTAGAATAACTAACATTTATCATCTAAGTTGGCTAGAATCAATAGATAAAACAATTAATCTTGATATGCCAAAATAGGAAAATCCTTTGTTAGCTAACACAACTCAATAGATACTAACTTAGAAATGATTGCCCTATGTTAACCAATAGAAGTTCAGTTAACACTGCAAACTTGCAAAGATCCTTTGGTAAAAGAGTGATCTTGGTTAACACTAATTCCATCTAATATTTCCTTCATTCACCAAGTCAGCTTGGTTAACACTCATCTTCTACATTCTTTCCTTCAATGCCCAAGTGAACTTGGCAGATAGTATCTTTTGAACCAGGCAAACACAGGAATGCTTAGTAGACATAGAAAACTATCTTCACTGTCCGAGTGAGCTAGGTATACACTAAATAATAATGATATGATATTTGTGTAACATCAAAGACAATACACAATTAATTAATTGTATCCAATAGGTAGTCCACTATGCTTCTATGACCTCATCTTAAATGCCTCTATCGTGATACACTGTAAAATCTAAAATGTTAAATTCTAGTGAAATATATAGTTTAGAAAGAAACTCTACTTCCTAGATGTTTTCTAAATCATGTTCTTTTAGTATCTTGGAGAGTCCAAACTTCATTTTCAACTTGTTATGTGTACCTACTAGAAATATCTCCTTCCTCAAATGAAATATGACTTCATCTCAAATCTAAAACTACATGTGCCTCATTTTGTCATCTACCTTATCCTTATATTGTGTATTCATCTTTTTAATATGTTTTCTCACCTCCTCCTAGATATTCTTTAGGGGCTCTAAAAATTTTTGATTTTTAGCACTACTTTTCTCTCTCTTATCCTTGAACTCCTAAATTAAGAAGCTTTTCCACAACTACTCCCATATACAATCTTGAATGGTGATTTATGCATACTCTGATTGATAGAATTATTGGATGCAAATTCTCCATGTGGTTAAATAAGCTTATCCTTTTGGCTTATCTCCAATCAAACATCACAGTGAATTTCGTAGACTCCTAATCACTGCCTCTAAATATATCAGTCTATGGATGATGTGATAAGTTGACCTTTCAATCTATCTTTAATATATTCCACATTGTGCTCCAAAAACACTCAAAAAACTTTGTATCTCAACTTGACACTATAATCCTTGGTATACCATATTGTCTCACTACTTCTCTAAAAAACAATTTAGCCACATGAAAATTGTCACTAGTCTTCTTATAGGGAATGAAATGTACCATCTTCAAGAAACTATCAACTAGTGTAGAAATAAAACCATGCCCTCTTTGAGTCCTTTCTAAAACAAGATTTGAATCCATGCTAGCATATTCCCATGACATGTCTAGTACAAGTAATGGCTAATACAACCCTATATTCTACTTCACTTATTTTTCCATCTAACATGCTCTATAACTTTCTACAAAGTTCTTGACATCTTGCTATAACTATAGCCAATAATAATTCTTAGTAACCAAAGAAATGATTTTATCTCCACCAAAATATCCACACGATCCTCTACTATACTTCTCCTTGTTGAGATTATGAATTATAGAACTCCATGGAATACATAAATGACTTCCTCTAAATAGTATACCATCATGAATGATGAAATAAAACTACTTCATATCGTTATCTATATCAAGTTTTGTACAAGCTTTCGATGCTTTTTTAAAATCAGTATCCTCTACATACAAACTCCTAAGTTTCTAGAACGTAACTACCTCATTCTACATCTTTGTTAGAAAAAAATGTTTCTTGCTAAGAGAAGATCATAAACCCTATTAGAATTCTCACTCCCATTTTTCAAAAAAATGTGTAACTATATCAAAACTAACCAATTTTAAATTTCTCTAGTTCAATTTTCATTGACTATTCAAATATTCCAAATCTTGTTGATCAATAAAAAAAAAAAATACTAACTCCTTCATAAAAATACACTTCTTTAGATCGTCCAACAACTTTGCTTTCCTTAACTTCTCAGACACCATACAATAATGCATTATATGATCCTCTAATGTCTTATTGAAGATGAAAATATCATCTTAGTTAACAATGACAAAATTACCCAAAAAATATTTGAGGGCATCTTTCATGAGCCACATTAAATTCCTTAGTGATTTGGCTAGCCCAAAAGGCGTTAATAACAACTCATACAATCCTTCCTTTGTCTTGAAGGTAGTATTCTATTCATCTCCTCCTATAATATAAATATGATGATATCCAATCTTTAGATTTTTATTTGTGAAATATGCAATGCCACTCTAACAATCCATAATATCATCCTTCTCTAGTAAGGGAAATATGTGCTTTATTATGATCTTATTGATAGCCTTAGGATCTATACACATCTTCTATTATTCATGATTCTTTGGTGCTAAAATTGCAGATATGAGCATGGGCATGTACTTTCTTGAACATGTACCTTCTGCAATGGCTCTTATACTTTTCTATTCAACTCTTCACTTTGTGTTGGTGTCATTTTTTGATGCCTTATTTTGAATTTTTGTACTTGGATTCAAGTCCATCTAATGATTGATCTTCCTTACTAGTGGTAATCCATTGGGGGAATTATGAGATATGTTATTCTTAAATTCATTCAAGAAATCTACAACTTCTATAGGTACATCTTCTACTTCTTCTTTACCCTCTTTTAGAATTATATAATTTCTCACATTATCATGCCTCAAACCTTCTAGGAACTTCCTTCAATCAATGAAATATAGTGTGGTAGTACTACATACATTTTCTTCTATTCGCTTCAATGGCTTCAACTTATGTCTCACTCTATCCTTTATTAGAGAAATGATGTTTGCATGACCATCATATACAACATATCTATCCAAATTTAATAACCAACCCAGTATTATATGGCATGCATCTATAGGTATGATATCACATAATAACTCATTATTATAAATTGCACTATGGATTGGTCATTAATGTTGACCTTGTGGTCATCCTTCACCTAGGCAATATAGTACGGATGTAGGCATTTCTGACTCTTAACCTTTTACTTTGTAACCATATCGTCTAACACCAAATCATCAATGCTTCCACCATCAATAATCATATCACAATACTTATCTTCACATTTTCACCTAGCACAAAACAATATATTCATTTGATCATGTTCATTCTTGCTACTTGATAGAAATTTTTTGTTAGCCAGGATTTCTCCTATTTCACCATCTTCATAATGTGATTATTTATCATCTTCATCCAAATATGTAACTCTGGCATGGCCTTTAGTCTTCTCTTTTTCCTTACTTGTCATTGAGGACTTTTAAATGCTCTATTGCCTTCTTCTCCACATTGAAAACATGTTCCACAAAGGCCCCCTCTTCTTCATCCATGTCATCTTCCTCTTCCTCTCCAATCTTGATTATTATCATTGAAACAATTGAAATTATTTCCCCTCTACTTTTGAGTGCTACTACTTGCCTCATCATTTTTTTAATCATCATTTTAGCTACCATTAGATTGGCCACCATTTCTTCCACTGCAACCAATTGAACTTTTCTTATTGTCAAATTTCTTATTGCTATCCTCCTCTACTCTTGTAGAATTAGTAAGCTTCTTCAATACTATTTATCAAGACATACTCAATTTCTCCTAAATGCTTGGATTCAACCCATTAAAGTAATGAGTAATCTTCTCTTTGTCAGCTTCTACATGACATATTTGAATGAGGACACAAATTAGAACTTTTTTGTATACTCCTCGATAGATATTCCAACTTTCTTTAACCCATACATTTTCTTCAACAAGTCAAGCTCATAATCAAAGGGAATTAATTGTCAGTTCAATTTAGCTATCATTTGATCTCATCTTGTGATTTTTTTGTTCCATCTTCTATTTCACTCCAATTGAATCTCTTGCCATGAAATATTCACATGAACCTTGATTTATTCCTAAATTAACCCTATCATGATCCTCAATATCTTCATACTCAAATTTTTATACTAATTAATTGATTAAATCTATTGCATAAGATTTCTCAAAAATATTGGAACCTCAAACATAAATTGAGAAACAATATAATTTTGTAAAGTACAAAGAGTGGGTTTTGTTTGGGACTCAAAATTGAAGCCCTAATTTTAAGTACCATTGAAAAATTTAAGCCCTTAAGTGTTTTTTGATGCACACATACCCATTCTAACACCTTGCATTAAATATTTCTATGTATTTCATGAAGATAAATTTCCATTCTGACCCATTCCATGAAGTCCCATTTTGAGCAATGTCCAATTCTGCATTTTGCCGAAGTGTCAAACAACAACAAGAAGCCTTGTTTGCAATTGAATATCTCACACCCAGTAATGTTTCATGACTCACTACTTTGGGAGTATTTATTTCCCATACCAAAGAGCCTATGTCTCAAATTTTGAGTTGTTTTGAATCTATTTGACAAGGTTTTGAATCCCTCAAATTTGGTCATTTTTTGATGTCATGTTGATGTGAATTGTTCAAAATTTTGGGACACCTTGTTTGACTTGTTATAACTTTGAACCAGTTCAATAGAATGAGAAAATTACTTTTGTGTTTTATTTTAAAGGTTAGATACTTTCTATATTTCAACTTTGAGCTTATGATAATCTATTTGATCAGTTTTTTAATGCAATTCCAATTGCAATTTGTAACCTTTTACTGGTGTCATGAAAGGAAAATTTATCGGTACCCCTATTCAAGATTTTATAACTTGATATTTCTGATATATGAGACTACATGGATTGTATCACTATGTTATCCTCTTCAAATAATTTAAGTGTGCCAATTTACAAGTCTTGATGAATCCATCTGCACACTTTCCCAGGTCAATTCTATTTGCAAAAAATTCTTTCTGCCAGTGCTTCTAGTCTGCAAATTCTAAGTAGCCCACTTTGACAGCTCACCAAATGCATCCTTTTATTCATCATGGAGCCCTAATATAAGATTTATGCTATCCTCATGACAATGAACTAATCTCTTAGTTTTTTTTTTTTTTTTTTTTTTTTTTTTTAAGGTATCAATTTGTCTAGTTTTCAAAGCCAAATCCAAATGCATTTTGTGATTTTCTAACATGTTTTCTTGTAGGCAGTTCTAAAAGGGCAACTTTGACAATCAATAATTTTTGACTGAGGATTCATAATGAGACAAGATTCAACATGGTGCAATAAAGTGGAACAAAGAATTAGTGTGATTGACTTCAGAGCCCGGTCAATTTTTTTGCCAATTTTTAAAGCTAGTGAAAGGATTAGATCTTTCTGGAATGAAAGAGAAAAAATGGAAAATATCTCTAGGCTAGGATGGAATTATTTCATCCTATATATGTATTTTCCATCTTTCATCTTGGGGGTTGAGAAATATTGGAAAGGTTTTGAGTTGGAAATTGAAGCAAAATTGGTTTATGAAATAGATGAAATTTGAATAGAAAGTATATGGGATGTGTTGGTTCTAGACCATGAAGCTATGCTCTAGCTATGATACCCTCTCCCATCCCATCAGCTTCTCATTATCTTAGGTGTTGAAAAATATTGGAAATGTTTTGAGTTGGAAATTAAAACAGAAATGGTTTATGAAATAGATGAAATTTGAATAGAAAGTATATGGGATGTGTTGGTTCTAGACCATGAAGCTATGCTCTAGCTATGATACCCTCTCCCATCCCATCAGCTTCTCATTATCTTAGGTGTTGAAAAATATTGGAAATTTTTTGAGTTGGAAATTGAAACAGAAATGGTTTATGAAATAGATGAAATTTGAATAGAAAGTATCTGGGATGTGTTGGTTCTAGACCATGAAGCTATGCTTTGGCTATGATACCCTCTCGCATCCCATCAGCTTCTCATTCCTAACATTTTCTCTCTTGTATGACATCATATCTATATTGTATAGTGTGGTTTATTTGGTATTTTGTAAGTCAATTTCATGCATTTTTATGAATTATTTCAAGGAAATCAATACAAAGAAAAGTAGGTGTTGAGTTTCACTTTAAATCATGTCTCGCTTATCAGTGATTTGTAATGTTTTATGATCTTTGAACAAAGGGCCTAGATCATAGTTGTAGTCCCTTAAGCTTGTATGTTGTTTCATTGTTGCTTATAATTCAAGGAGTTATGTAAATGCTTCAGGGAAATCAATAGGGTTCCATATTTATTGAGGAGGATGTTAGGTAATAATGAGATTTAGATTGCACATTGATATCTAATTTACAAGGTAAATGGTTAGATCTAGAGTCTTGGCATATGATATGTGTCCTAGATATCCAAAATACATGAGAGAGATTTGTGAATTACCCAATGGACGAGGCACTGATAAGCTATAGGATCATTAGTTTATTGTCCATACTTATTATTCATCCTCTTTCCCCATCCACATAAAATAAAATCAAATTCAAATCATCTTTATATTTTATGTTGAAGAACTAAAAAGGATGCCCTCACTCAGTTATGGATTACATTGTCTTGCATTTAGTTATTGTAGATCTATGTTATTATATTAGTCAATAAGAGAGATAGGGGGTAAATCTATTGTTAATAGATTTAAGAATATGTTTAGCATTGGTACCATATAAATTGAATCTGTGGTCCACCCATCTAGGTTTTGCAGAGCCTGAAGTAGAAGAAGGGTCAAAGCCTTATAGTTGACCTAGTGTTTGAAAGGGTATGTTAAAGATGGGAGTTAGCTAGCCCTGGCTATATCTTGTTCTCATCGGGCTAATTTGGAACCGTGTTGTTTCAAAACACCAACAAAATGACAACTCTGTTGGGGATTTATTGAATCTATATGAAAGACAAACCTTGAGAATTTGAAAAGGAAAGATTCAATACAACATGAAAAATTTGGTATAGTAGTGAGGAATTGTGGAGTTCTTATCATATCCTTGTTGAATTATATGTTTCCTAGTTAAGCTTTATTTATATATAGTAGTTTGTAAGAATTGGATGTATTTTTTGTTATATGACTATTATAAGTATATCTTCAATCAGTTTAGTTTTTGCAAGTCCTAATGTAAAATCAGAATCAAAATTATTCAAAGATATTTTCTCTCTTCAAAATGTTTGATGATTTGCAAGTCCCATAAGTTGAAAGGTTTAGTTCAGATTTTTTATGTTGTAAATCTTTCTCATGGTTTTGAGTGGTGACTCTCTAAAAGATCTCTATACTAGTGTAGATTGATTATATATAAATTTTTTTAGGACCTTTTGATTGAATTATGCAAATCTAAAAGTTGTGATAAGTAGTAAGGAAGAAAAGAGAATATATGAATTCTAAACTGATGAGTTTTGAATTGTTGTGTTGGATTGGCTATCATATGAAATTTGAATGTTAAAATGAATCACAATAGTGGCTCTACTTTTTTTTTTATTAGTGGTGTGAAGAATTGAAGTCTACACCTATGCCAAATCAGTAGATTAAGTTCACAAGCATCAACACTTAAGGTATTTTCCACTTTCATGTGATTCCATTTCCATGAAAGTAAGCTTTACAAAAGATTCTCTATCAAGTGGTAATTTCAGCACTAAGTAGGAGATTGGTTTGGTACATTTCAACATACTTTGTGAGAGATAGATTCAAAAAAAGTGTTTCCATATTTTGAAATATGTTCAAAGTTTGAATTGGTAGAAATATTTTTAGATCTGCTGCACATGATGAATTCTAGAAGTAAGCATGGTGAATGAGTTTTAAATTTTTTATAAATGTCAAATTTCCCTTCATCTAGTGTGCAACTCATGAAGAAGAATTATAGATATTTTTCTGCTAAGAGATACATGGCATTAGTTTTTTATCACATTCATGGTTTCCCAAATATTATGCCATATGATCTTAGAAATTATTTTCCTAAGTTCGATGGGAAACATGAAAATTTAGCCAGTCATCATTTTCAGATGTTCAGTGATTTGATTGGTGATTTTAAAATTGCTCATGAAGACATCCATATGAAGTTGTTTGTTCAAACTTTGGAAGGTGATGCTAGGGATTGGTTTTCCTTTCTACTGGCATGTTCTATTTCATCTTGGGATGAGTTACATTCAACCTTCATGAAGTAGTTTGAGGAAAGAGTAAGAATCTCTGATTATTTTGATAAGTTCTTGAAGATTTGAATTAGGAATGATGAAGTAGTTCCTAAATTTAATATCAAATTTACAAAGGTTTTAAATGATATTCCTAAAAAATGTAAGCCAGATGATCAAGTGTGCTTAGAGGTTTATATTGATGCATTTTCCAAAAAGATGAGTTATCTATTAAGCGATAAAGAATGTAAGACTTTTCATCAAGCATTCATGATAACAATAGAGATTGGAAACAACATAAAGTATGGATTAACTAGGCGTCACTTCTCTAAAAATATTTTCCAACAAGATGAGGTGCAAAGGACAAATCATTATCATAAAGAATGTTTGATTTCAAATCAGCAAATAGGTACTACTACTATTGTAAATAATTTGGTTAAAAATTTAGAATAGGGAACATTTGAACATGAAGTTTCTTTTTTGCAAAAAGCAACTAAGTCCATTCTTGTTGAGTATAGTGCACATGTTTGTAATATCACAACAATAGATGATAAAGTTAGTTCACATGATGAGTTATAAATACAAGATATAAATTCATTCATTCCTTCTCCTATTGATGGTACTTATTGTATTGAGAACATTGTTAACCTTGATGTGGAGAGACATTCATCTTAGTATGAGGATGAAGAAGCTAAAAGTGATCCTTCAAGTGATGAAAGTAAAGCTGTTGATTTGACATGTTATGAAGAAGCGTCATGTGAGGAAAATGATGAGAATTATTACTGAAGTCAAGAAGAAGACAATGCTAGTACATGTTTGTCTTCATGTGAATCATATGCAAATTGGGAAGAAGAAAGTAATGACAGAAGTGAGTGCTCTTATGCAAGTAAAAGTATGAGTTCCTTTTCTAAATCTGAAAGTAAAGTTCCATTTTAGAGTTATACAAGTCAGGTTGAGGTTGAAAGTTGTGAAGAATATTTTTCCACACAATATAAGGACAAAGAGATTATTTATAAGGACAGACTACCTAATTCTGTAGGTGAATGTCTTGAAGATATATGTAGTGGTAACCATCAATTTATGCAAATGATTCTAAGGTTAATGCATCAACACCTTTTAGTAAAATGAAATATGATTCGTTTGCAGGACATTTGAATCATTTTAATGAAGGCAATGCAAGTATCATGGATTCATATTTTACATGCTTTGTCGATGGAGTTAATGGTGTGTCTTCTTGTGATGATTCTAGTTTTTCTTCTTGACATGCTAAAAGTGTCCATGACAGTGTTGTTAGAAATGATTTCAAAGTTTTCACAAATTTATTATATGGTGAGGAGTTTGATATTGATCAATACATCACTTGTTATAATATCTACAAAGGAGCTTTGAATGGAGTTGTCAACCCGCCTTTTGAAGAGCACATGGAATGTTCAAATTTAGTTGAGGATGAATTCTATTGTGATACATTGCCCTACTACTAAAAGAGATTAGACTATTCTTCTTCTAGATATGATAGTGATTATGATGATAATGTTGCATCTCATGATGTTGATAACAAGGTGTTTGATTAAGTTGTTATTGAAAATCAGCATACACCTTGCAACAAGTTCCATGATGAATACTCTAGTATGATGACTAATCCATTTCTTGATTTCAAAGAGTCATTGGAGGGTTGTGGATTAGTTTCAAATTCTAACATTGATGATATTTGTGAGTATAAGAATGATTTCTCATGTGAATACTCTTTGGTTATGCATAAGGATACACAATTTCAAGGTATGTGTGATCCCTTTCCCCAAGTTGAGTATGAAGCTTTCATATTCAAGACTGATGGAATGCATGATTCATTTCATGAAGAGAGTTTTTAGTTTGAGTCTGATATTTTTGAGCATGTTGATAAGTACTTTCATAATGAGCAAGTTGTTGAGAGTGATTGTAGTTTTTATACGCATTATGAAAGTGAAGATGTAGATTCAATTTTGCCAAGTGAGTTGATTCATAATGCTAATCTAACTAGTGAAACTAATAGTAGAAGTATTTCCAGCTTAACTCATGAAAGTTTAGATGAAAACCAAATATATAATAGAGGTAAAAGTTATTGTTGAAGTTCAGTGGCCTGGGGTCATTGTTTGTACATAGTAGAAGTAGTTGTTTTTGTTTTCAATAAAGTTTTTTGAGAGGAGTTTTGTTGTCAAGTGTGTGGTTTACTTCTTCTAGAGATCTGAGTCCTTGTCATGCCTACAAGGGACATGCATTTGTAGAAAGACCCATTGTTGGGACTCAAAATTGAAGCCTTGATTTTGAATACCATTGAAAAATTTAAGCCATTAAGTGGTTTTTGATGCATACGTACCTAGCTATACTCATTAGGCCTAAAAGGTGTTTAATGTTTCTAACACCTTGCACTCAAAAAGTATATGTGTTTCATGAAGATAAATTTCCTTTCTGACCCATTCTGTGAAGTCCTATTTTGAGCAATGTCCAATTCTATATTCTGCCTAAGTGTCAAATAGCGACAGGAGGCCTTGTTTGTAGTTGAATATCTCGCACCTAGTAATGTTTCACGACTCACTACTTTGGGAGTGTTTAGTGTCCATATAGAGATCTTTTGTTTCATATTTTGAGTCATTTTGAATCTATTTGACTAGGTTTCAAATCCCTCAAAATTGGTCATTTTTTATATGTCATGCTGATGTGAATTGTTCAAAATTATGGGATGCTCTATTTGACTTGTTATAACATTCACCCGATTGACAAAAATGAGAAAATTCCTTTTGCATTGTATTTTAGAGGTTAGGGACTTTCTATGTTTTAATTTTGAGCTTATGAGGCATCTATTTGATAAGCTTTTTAATGCAATTTATAACTTTTTACTAGTGTCAAGAAAGGTAGATTTTTTCGTACACCTGTTCAAGATGTTATAACTCAAGATGTGTGATAGATGAGATTGAATTGATTGTACCACTGTGTTTGAATCTACAAATACTTTAAGAGTTACCATTTTCAAGTCTTGATGCATCCATCTACACAATTTCCCAGGTCAATTTCATTTGCAAAAAATGCTTTGTCCTAGTGCTTCCAGTCTTCAAATTCTGAGTAGCCCACTTTGATCACTCACCAAATGTATCTTGTTATTCATCATGAGCCCTAATCATAGATTGATGTTGTTTAAATGATAGTGAACTAATATCCTAGTTTTCATTTTCCCAAGTGTCAGTTTGCCTAGTTTTCAAAGCCAAGTCCGAATGCATTTTGTAGTCTTCTAACATGTTTGCTTGCAGGTAGTTCCAAAAGGGCTAATTTGACAATCATTATATTTTGACTGAGGATTAATAATGGGATGAGATTCAACATGGTGTAAGAATGTCGAATGAATCAGTGTGATTGACTTCAGAGCCCAATCAAGTGTTTTTGTCAATTTTTTTAGCCAGTCAAAGGACTTGTTGGCACAAAGTTGATAATTTTTAGAAAGAGGTGGAAATGAGTTCTAACAATGTTTCCAGTGGTTGAATTTGTTTCAAATTAGTTTTTGGTGACAATTGGATCACTTTGATAGTTTAAGTATTTGAAAATAATTTTTTTTAAGTGAGACCCACTTTGGGGCCCTACTATTTCTGGCTGATTAATGAGGCATTGGGATTTTAAAATAATTAAAAGGGGGAGAAAAAATGTCATAATGATTTTGACTCTTTGATTCCTATGAACTTGAGATAATCTAAATAGTGTTGGCACCTTGTTAAAGAGAATCTTGAATTATGGGCAACTTGTTCTTGAAACTTTAATGGGCATTGTCAAAGATACTCTGGAAGAAAATTTAAACAATTTTCTCATTGGATTTAAAGATAATTCAAGTACAATCAAATGAATTCCTATTAAAGCATTACTTTCAGTATGATGAATTGATTTCCTTGAGATTGATCATATTGTTGGTGTGTTCAACATTTAATATTTCATTCACTTTAGTATAGAGTGGGATCTAATCTAATCTCGATGTCCTTAGATTAGAGAGATTTGATATTTTTTTGGGTATAATATAGTGAAGTTCTTCTATGTAGCATCTTATACTAAGATGGAAAAGAGGTACTCCCATGCCTAAGGAGTTGAAGGTCAAAGGGAGCTTTACGCAAAAGCAATCTATTAAAGTAGCCACAGGGGAGACCTTGCTGCTAAAGTTTAAAACCACCCAAGTTACAAATGTGAAATTGAAGTCAAACCACATTTGAAGCAGAATGAGATGGCACAAACTTTATTTTTGGAGGTAAAAAATTTGATCATTAACAGAAGATTATACCTACGATGTGATGGACTTTGTGCCACTTGATTTGAATTTGATATTTCAATGTCTCCATGTAGAGCTCCGATAAAAAATGCTTGCATTGATTTGAAGTTGATCTCTTGCAATTGAGGAACATTTTTTGGGTCAATACAAAGTGGAATCTCATAAAATGTGAGCTCATAATTTGCATTTCTGAGGTGAGTACTACATTTTTGGGGTTGGATTCACACCCCAAGTGTTTCTTGAGCTCAATGATATTATTGTTGGTGGGTGTATTAATGGTTATGGAACTAAAAATAATAGTTGTCTTCTCAGCCTCTGTGTTGATAGTTGTGTTGTGTATGAGCTTGTTCTTGTTGATGGGTTGCTTGTTAGATCTATGGCTGATAATGAGTACTCTGATCTATTTCATTATGTGCCTTGGTCACATGGGTTGATTGGGCTATTTGTAGGGGCTTCATTTGTCTTTTTCCTATTGCAAAGGGCAAAGAGAAGGCATGAGAAATGATGAACAATTGAATTTATCATAGGAAATAGTCCAACATTCAGCAGCTGAAATGATTTTTATTTCTTTATATACCCAATCACTATATTGTTAAGTGTCTTTAAGACACAAGCTTTTTCAAAGGTAGGGAAAGTATACGTTAAGGGGCCCACATGTGGCCAGATGGTGATAGTAGGTAAAATTTTGAAGAAAGTGTGCAATGAAAGTGTCAAATGATGTGGAGTCCTTCTAACCAATAAAAAAATGACACGTGGTGCTAGAACAATGAACCAAGAGATGACAAGTGTTAGATAGACCTTCAATCTGGCACACATTTCGTACATGTTGATATGGCATAGGGGACACATATCACGAAGGTGTATCCCCTCATGCACAGTCAGTATCCTATTGATTAACGTGAGAAAGCACCTACATGATACATGTCAACAACCCCAATTAGGGATAAGGTGGAAAGTGATAGATTAGTAGGTGACATCTGGTACAATGTGTCACTTGTCGTAAAGGTGTATTCTTGCATGCACAGTCAACAGTTGCTAACTATAATGTGGGGAAGTGCCAAGTTGTCCTGTAGCAATGGCCCGAGTCAACAATGACATGGTACAAGCGACCTTTGGACCAATAGTGTTGTACCATGTGGTGGTGATGTGGTGATTGTAGGTAAAGTGTTGATAGAGCAATGAGGTGGTAGTTGACTAGGTAGACAAGCAACCCAATCAGGTGCTGCCACATGCTAGCTCGATCAAGCAGGGTTAACTCAAAATTCAAGGGTGAGGAAAAATAAAATATTTTTTAAATGTCAAGTTTAAAACATTTTTTCAAACTAAAGTTAAAACTTTAGCAATTTTTAAGTTTTTGAAAAATAATTATTCAGTCACAAAACCATTGCAGAGGAATGATTTTCAAAATGGTATTCTAGGAGTTATTGATAAGAAAATATAAGAATATTTTATATCGACAAAACTAGGAGAAGAAGAACTTTCTAAGTTCAAAGTTTGTTTTAGCGCAAGTGGTCATTGATTCAAGATATAGGTAGAAATGTAAAATTTTAGCCTTCTTAGTGAAATCAACAAAAATTGGAAATACAATTATAGGCCTGATAAAAACACATGGTAAAAGGTTTGTTGGGTTAGTTTTAAGGATATTATGCCATTCTTGTATAATTTGGCTCCAATTTTTAGTTTTGAGAATGTTATATTTTCTAGCTATGATGAATTTCGGGATTGAGGTTGGAGTCATGATTGAGGAATTAAATCTTTTAGGAAAGAAAGAGAAAAAAATGGAAAATATCTCTAGGTTAGAATGGAAGTCTTTCATCCTATAAATGTATTTTATGTCTTTCATCTTTGGGATTGAAAAATAGTAGAAAGGTCTTGTGTTGGAAATTGAAGTAGAAATGGTTTATGGAATAGATGAAGTCTAAATGGAAAGTATCTAGGATTTGTTGGTTCCAGACCATGAAGCTATACTTTGGCTATGATACCCCCTTCCCATCCCATCAACTTCTCATTCCCACCATTTTCTCTCTTGTATGACAGCATATATGTATATTGTAGAGTCTAGTTTATTTGGTATTTTGTGAGTCAATTTCATGCATTTTCATGCATTATTTCAAGGAAATAAATGCAAAGAACAAAAGCTATTGAGTTTCACTTTAAATCTTGTCTCCTTTATTAGTGATTTGTAATGTTTTATGATCTTTGAACAATGGGTCTAGATCATAGTTGTAGTCCCTTAATGTTGTATGTTGTTTCATTGTTGCTTATAATTCAAGGAGTTATGTAAATGCTTTAGGGAAATCAACAAGGTTGCATGTTTATTGAGGAGGATGTCCATTAAGAATAAGATTTAGATTGAACATTGATATCCAATTTCCAAGGTAAATAGATAGATCTAGAGTCTTGGCATAGGATATGTGTCTTAGATATCCAAAATGCATGAGAGAGATTTGTGAATTGCCTAATGGATGAGGCACTTATCAGCCACAGAAGCATTAGTTTGTTGTCCATACTTGGTTTTCATCCACTCTCCCCACCCACATAAAATCAAATCAAATTGAAATCATCTTTATATTTTATGTTGAAGAATTGAAAAGGATTCCCTTACTCAGCTTATGAATTACATTGTCTTGCATTTAGCTATTGTAAATCTATGTTATTGCATGAGTCAATAGGAGAAATAAGGGCTAAATATTTTGTTAATAGATTCAATAATATGTTTAGCACTAGTACCATATAAATTGAATCTGAGGTCAACCCTCCTAGGTTTTGCAGAGCTTGAAGTAGAAGAAGGGTCAAAGCCTTATAGTTGGCCTGGTATTTGAAAGGGTATGTTAATGATGGGAGTTAGTTGCCCCTAGATATATCTTGTTCTCATCGAGGTAATTTGGAACTATGTTGTTTCAAAACACCAATAGGTTTCTTACTATCACCAAAAGTATGAAATTATTAATTTTCAGAAATACAATATGCAAAGCAACATGAATGCTTTCTTTACAATATATTTTAATATAGATCCATGAACTACCACCAAAATCTAGTCTAGAAAAAACTATGAGCCTTCTTTATATGGAAAATTTTCCACCACCTGGGAAGATTCTAGACATTTAGCCCTAACCCTTAACATTGAATAACCCTTGAATACTTATTATTTTCATATTTATTATATAATTTTGGCTCAAATTATATTTCTACCTACACCAACTTTTGGAGGTCGTAATTTTCAAGCCATAGCTCTAATTCACAACACTAAATACTTTTTAGGAATATCATCTCCTAATCTAGAGTGCTCTAAAAATGTTAGTACCATTAGGCAGGGTTTGACATCATTCTATAGTCTCTGCGACCTTCAAATTTGAGCTACAAGATTTTCAACAAAAAAAAATACTCAATAGTGTCTGTAATACATATTATATGACAATGCAGCTCCACTAGGAGGCTGAAATAACAAAGATGAATATCTACTTGTAAAATCAAAGCATTCTAAACTCATATGTCTAACTTACAGAAAATAATAAGTTTTCATAAATAGTAACTACGCACTAAAAATGATAAAAGTGAATTTAAGACTCAAACTATATCAATTATGCTCTATTTTTATATATTTGACCTATTTGACCATATTTGACATTTATAAGACATTGTAGGCCATTGATTTTAATGGCTTTAATAGCCTTACAAAATGATTTCAATGAATCTCAAACAATATTTAATACCTTACATATCCTTGAAATAATGTTGAATAAAGTATTAAATATTAAATTATGTATTAGACATAAAATAAATAGGTTCTCTAGCACCATATTGCTAGCCTTGAAAAATTTCCAAGTCCCTTGGAAATGGGTTTATAAAGACCCTTTCTTCATCTACGCTTTGGGTCTCTTAATGCTTTTTCCTAAGAATATGACTATGTTAAGAAAAGATTTATTCCCTTTACAATCTTTTACCCACATTGAAATTAATATAGTAACAAATTTATAAACAAATATCAAATGACTAGGATTAAAATCATTCATAAAATTTGCATCTTTGTCCTAATATAATCTTGGTAACTCTTCCCATTTATCATCACTCATATCATACATATGATCGCTCTCTACTTTTTTTTCGTCAACATCATTTTTTTCTACAAATACTTCAACACTATCACTATCAACTTTGTCAACAATTTCAATCATTAGAGTCATCAATTTGTTAAAAAATGCTCGTTAGATTCAATAAACTCTTCCTTATTTACTTCTTCTATCCTCTTTTTCCTTCTCCTCGGTTGGATGATCTTCTTTATGATCCATCTAGTCCTTATCTTTATTGGTAAATATGTAATTATTACATAATCTCATGTTTCAATTATTTCAAGTCTTCTTGTACATTTTTCAACTCTTGATCTAGCATCTATGTAAATGAATTTTTTTCATTCTCTTTTCTTTGATGCCTATCCTTAGGCTTTTTGCTTCTTTTCTCTCTTTTCCTAGTCTCTTGGCATCTAGGTTCTCTATAAATAACCAATAAAAGGAAAGCACACAAACACAAAATATATTTTGTCCAAACCTTTTGGGATCTAACACCAATATGATGTAAAGGCTAGGATTCACATTTTAAAAAAAAATCAATCATTCAAATAAATGAAAAAATTCTATAATATTCTACCCAATTTATTGAACTAAGGTAGAATTTGAAGCATTTAGACAATAATTCTAAGCTTTCTTAAATGAGTTAATAAAATTAATTCATTTGGTGAGATTGAACAAGATTTAGTTACAAACATTTTCTTGAAGTTATAGATAAATTAAATTAGTGAAACTAAAGTATACCACTTTTTTTCGAAAACTACTAACCCTGGGACAAATTTAGACATGTTTTCACTAGAGCAAGCATAACTACTAGCTGTTATCTAGTCTTTTGTACTACAAGGTCAGCCCTCCTTATTTTGGATACTATTTAATAAATAAAAAATAACCATAACTACTAAAAATCACAATGAATTAAAAAAATAGGAATATAATTTATTAAGATTTTTGAAATTATAATTTTTAGGCCTATATTATTTAACATGATATCATGCCAACTAAAATGTTAGACAAATTTAAGGAAAATTAACTCATAAAAATAGAATATAAAACTTCAAAAATAAGTGTTTTTCCAATCTAAAACCTTCTAAAAAATACCCAACAAAAAAATTTGTATTTTAGCAAACAAATTTATACAACTTGGAATCATAATGAACCATCCAATTGATCTACAACTACTCATAAATATTTTTTACTAATTTATCATCAAGTTGCAAAAGATATTTTGATAATTTAGACAACTCTTGATCAACATTTATAATTATTATTAATATAGCTCAAAACCGTCCCTAAACCTTAAAAAAACATATTCAAGATGAATTTGAGACTAAAATTATATCAATTCCACTCTATTTTTTTACATTTGAGTTATTAAACCATATTTGACATATTCAAGACCTTGTAGGTCTTTGTGAATATAATGTCTTTACTACACTTACAAAATTATTTTGAATGAATTAGAATTGGTATTTAAGACCTTAAATGTCCTATAAATAATGATAAATAAAGTATTAAATATTAAATTATACATAAGATATTTGATGAATAGGTGCTCCTATACTAGATTATCGACCTTGAAAGCTTTCCAAGTCCATTGGAAGTGGGCTTCCAAAGATCTTTTCTAGGTCTCCACTTTTGGTTTTTCATCTTTTTCTCTAAGAATATGACCTTATTAATAAAATATTTATTGTCTTTATAATATAATATCTTCATCACATGCATTGAAATCACTATAGTAATAAATTTTGAATAAAAATCAATTGATTAATATCAAAATCAATCATAAAATTTTTATCTTTCTCAAATCTTCTTTGTAACTATTTCCATTTATCATCACTCCCATCATATATATAAAAACTCTCTACTCTTTGTTCATCGATGTTATTTTTCTCTACAAATACCTCAACACTATCACTATCAATTTAGTCAACAATATCAGTCTTCATAGTCCTCAATGTGTTCAACTTGCATATTACACAAATAACTCTTCCTCCTTTACTTATTCTATCCTCTCTTTTTTTTCTCCTATTTTAAATGATCTTCTTTAATATATATCTTATCCATATCTTTATTAGTAAATTTTATTTTTCTATAATTCTATTTTTTAATTCTTTCAAGTATTCCTTTTACTTTTTCCACTCTTGTTCTGTCTTCTCTAAAAAAAATTTCCCTTTCCTCTCTTCTTCTTCTTTCCTTTTCATTCTTAACTATTGCTTCTTCTTTTTGAATCCATCTCCTACAAATTACCACAAATTACTTTCTCAAGAAAAAAAATTCATTCTCGAGGAAGTCTCTTTCACCATGATTTTTCTTTTATTTGATGTCTATCTTTAGGCATTTCCTCTCTTTTATCTCTCAGCCTAGTCTTTTGCTATCGAGGATCTCTCTTCAACCTATACAAAAAGACATAAAAAAATTTAAAAAAAATTCAAACCTCTTGGGCTCTAATACCAATATGATATCAAGGTAGGGATACACATTCACAACTTTTCTCAATCATTCCAATAAACAAAGACATTTTGCAATCTTCTAGCCAATTTATTAAACTAGGGAGAAATTGAAAACCTTCAAAAAAAATTCATAACATTCCTAAATTAATATACTTCATGATATTTAATATGAATTAATCACATACATTTTCTTAAATTTATAAATAAACCCAATTAGTGAAACAAAAGTAAATTATTTTCTTCAAAAACTACTGAAACCTAGGATAGATTCAAACATGTCTTCACCAAAATAATGATAACTTCTAAAAATCACAATAAAATTGAAATAAATAAAATATAACTGAATTTTTTTTTTTTAAATATTAAATTTTTACTATTTAACATGAGATCATACCAACTTAAACATCAAACAATTGTAAGGAAAAATATCTCGGAAAACTAGAATATAAAACTTCAAAAATATGTTTTCCTTGATTCCAAAACCTTCTTAAAACTCATTCAGCATCCATATTCATGTTTGGGGAGCTAAATTTATACAATTTTTAACCATATTGAGTCATCCAAACAACCTATAACTACTTATAACCAAGTTTTAATAATTTATAATTATGTTGCAAAAGTTGTTTTGATAATTTTGACAACTTTTGATCAACTTTTATAATTATTTTTGAAATCACTCAAAACCCTCCCTAAACCATTAAAACATGAAAAAAAATTAATTGAGATGAAAATTATATCAATTCCACTCTATTTTTATACATTTAAGTGATTTGACCATATTTGACCTTTTCAAGACCTTGTAGGTCTCTATGATTTTAATGTCTTTAATAGCATTACATAATGATTTGAATGAATTCCATATGGTTTTTAAGACCTTACATATTGTTTAAATAATGTTTAAAAAAAAATATTAAATATTAAACTATTCATGAGACATTTAATGAATAGGTGCTCCTGCACCACTTTCTTATCATTTGGTAATCTTTTAGTGTCTAAAATTCCATCCTACTTCTCAAAAATAGAAAATTTATTTTGTTTATTTTTATAGATCTTCAATTGATTTGATTCAATATATTGGGTCTCTTGTTAAATATTATTTTTAATAGCTTTTTCTTGATAAAATTATTCAAGAGTTGCTTCTCTTAATGACTTTCTTCAACATTAGATCTAATATTAGTTTTGATTTAATTTTCTATTTAAATTCATTAATAATTTCCTTGTATCTTGTATTGAATTTATGAAATTGCTCTTTCCAAATTTGAATACAAGATCATTATGTCCAATTGAAGATTTTCTAGTTAAATTCTTCTTTCATCTCCAATTGATTCAAGATCTTAAAATATTGATAATAATTATTGTCATCCACTACAAATGGTGGTGTCATGGATGTACTCTCCTAGATCTTCTTTAAGTGACTAGAAATTTAGAAATCATTTGGGTTGTATACTAATTATTTGGCATCTAATATACTTAGATTGTATGGGTCAATCAAAATACCCTTAACATAGTTAAAATAGATAATTATTTTATGATATAATATATTTACATTTTGATATGATAATAGTTTAAGGTACAAACCATAACACATAAGACCAATATTTTTTAATGGACACCCAAAGTAGGGAAAACTATGTGAGAGTGTTAGCTCACTAGTATTGTGTGACATGTTGAATAAAGAAAAAGGTGGCTCCCTATTAGGGTGTCATACTACCTAGATACAAACCTTGCAAGTTTCTTTCATAAGAGGATGAGTTGATAAGCACACATCATTATATGCATAGATTGAATTTTTCCATGTATATATCAATCTATCATTATTTCATTGGTACAATGAAAAAGATATAGCCTTACAATTTTCCTAATATAATTATTTCACCTATAACAATTCATTAAAATATATATTTGAGTATTATGAAGTTCTTCTATGTATCCAACAATCATCAATGTAAAACTTTTCTCTGTCAAGTGAAAACCAAACATGTAGATAGATGCTACTATCTCATCATCTATTGGATGACCCAAAAAATAGTTAAGATTTATCATGTTTAGTAATAATCAATTTAAAAATATCATCCATGATGTTGTGCATGTGTGTTATCAAGGAATACAAGATATGTGTTGTTGATCACTATTCACATCAATACTGATAAGAACATCATTATAACTAATACTTGATATAGTTAAATGCCAATACCAAATAATGAAAATGGTTACATCATTGACAACTAGGCAATAAGAAAGGTTGATGCAAACATGATATTTTTCCTATAAATACCCCTAAGGACATGCTGACTCATTTTCTCTTTGTTTAATGACATCTACTTAATACTCACAAGAAACACCTCTCTAGGTACCCATTTTCAATGGCATGAACTTTTCTTTTAAGATTTGTCTTTTATGAAGAGTTTTTTATGCAATTTTTTTTATAAAGAAATGTACTCAATGTTGAAATTATTTAGAATAACTAGGGTGGGGAGGAGGGTGGAATAGTTCTTTAAGGTCTAGATGTACAAATAAAACTTTTCATAGATTAGTGAACCCACATCCATAAGTCATATTCACCATGCATGCATCCATTAGATCATAAAATCAGTTAAACTTGTAGGTTACTATTAAATAAAATTTGTAGAAATATAAGCATAAAAAATAATATATTTAATTACACATTTGACACAATGATTTTAAAAGGAAACCCAATTTGGGAAAAACCACCAGTAACATGCTACTCATTCTCACTCTTCTAGAGTGATGCCCTATGAAAGGCCAATCCTATTAAAGGTTATAATGCACACTATTAAATGTGACCTAATTATAATATTTCTGTAATGACCTGTCCGGAGATCCTTGGAAACAAAGATGAAAAACAAGCTAGATCAATTTTTTTTTACAAGTGTAAGTGCACATGATACAACCTACACAAACCAAAAGATTGCAACGAAAGATTGAAAGACAACCAAGCACCAACGGATCTCCAAATGACACTACCAACCAGAACACAACCACGAAAACCAAAAAGACCTACCAAGCTGAAAGACATAAGCAGACTCTTGGAAATTGGCTAAGTCTAAAATCCTGAAGCCCTAAAATTTGGCTAAGTTTGAATTTCTAAATCTTTGACTTTTCCTAAAATCTACACCTTAGCTCGTAGAGGTTTGAAACCCATCTCAAATGAATCATCGCATATATTAAAATATATCTTAAGTATAAGGAAGGAATTAAATATACGTCAACTTATACTTAAATGATATATTTTAAACCCTGAAGGACTACAACAAAATTCCCTAAATTCAAAATGCAACAACATAGGCTTGAAGAACGCCCAAAAGGGTATCTAGATCAACTCTCAAAATGATCAGAACACTACAAAAAGTGGACTACAACAGAAACCCAAAAATTGAATTTCAAAAGAAACCTCCTGAATTCAAAATGCAACAACATAGGCTTGAAGAACACCCAAAAGGGTATCCAAATCAACTCTCAAAATGATCAGAACACTACAAAAAGTGCTCGCTGTTGGCACGCGCAGGTTTTAACCAAAGGGTGTGTGACACTTTTTATTGAGCGAGGGTGACACTTCTCCCGTAGTCCGTGCGACACTTCTTAAGAAGGCGTGTGATACTAGAAAAGTATCACGTGACATTTCTCATGAAGCTATGCGACAATCTTCTAGTGTCGTACGATACTTCTCCAGTAATGCATGCGATACTTTCTAGTATCGTACGACATTCTTTCTATGGGCGTGCGATACTTTAACAGTGTCACACAATGCTGAACAAACGTCACCCATAGAGAACAAAAACACTTCAAGAAACTCAAAAAAGGCCAAACACACAGAAAGAGCTCCACACCAGGGAGTACCAGATCCACATTCTGAGGTGAGAGCACTTGAACAATAATAGAGTAATTGAAAGATAGAACACTAGAATCCAACCATCTACCAAATAGAGAAGGGAAAAAGTACAGAAAGGAAACATCGCAATAACATAGTTAACATTGCAATGAGCAAAATAACCAACTAAGTACATGGTTCCTCCCAACCATCAATGGCATCATAGGACCATCATGGGCCCTAGCCATCCCCCGCGCATAACATCCCAAGCCACCGATCAAATCATGGGTGCTGTCATAATAGGGACGTCACTACTAAACATGCTACAATGTAAGTAAATAAAATCTAACATGCTAGTAGTAAGCATAAGATAAAACTGTAATCAGATAACATCATCTACTACATGCTAATCATCATAATGAGGAATGCGTTAAAACTAACATCATCTAGACATGATAACATCATAATGAGAGCATAAATGACAAGAAGCATACTCCGTATACCAAAGTACCAAGTGACACATCCAGATATAGTCATACTAGGAAAATAGACCGTCTCTGTACACCAGTCCCTAGTAGTGGTGAAGGTAGCTATGCCTCCCAACCATGTGGAATTCATAGGTCCACACCCGCCGTGCTAATGGAGATATTGATCCAACCACAAACACACAAAAACACCACAACCATGGCTAACACTCATGCCAAGCAGTATGATGACTAAAACCAAGACAAAGATAATGCATAAACTATAGGTCCTGGTTAGACACCTCAATGGGCTTACTATGTAGGGACTAACATCATGGAGAGTCGCTTGGCATCAAAAAGCCCAAGCTAGGACTTGCATAGATTCAACATCCCTCAACGGAAAGGCTCTTGCACCCCAAATATTTTATTATCTTAAGATTATTACCACCCAATATTTATTTATTTTTCATTTAATTAAAGCTTCCTTCGCCAACCCTCTGTGCACAATGATCACCAGGTTGTGAGGTAGAAGCCCCCTCCATATGCTACCCTACCCCACCCATGCTCATCCAATGATGAGTGCCCATAGGCATGAAAACTCCCAACCCAACCCCAATGATCACAACTTTTGAAAGTACCACAAGAGATCAAGCCCCGCAGGTCACCCGACAGATGTACACGTGTGTAGCGCATCACCATCACGAAGATCATGCACAAGGAGAGGATGAGAATGCAATGCAAAAAAAAACACCGAACCGAAAGCAACTCAAGAGGATGGATTCTAGACAAATCCCAAAGCCAATAAAACCATACATCATAAAATCACTCAACCGACCTCAATCTGAGAGTATGGATTCTACACGAATCCCAATGATGTAATAAGACCAAACATCATGAACTTACTCAACCGGCCTCAATCCAAGAGTATGGATTCTACATGAATCCTAGCATTCATGAAACAAAAGCAAAGGTCTAAAAGAAACAATAACAACAAGTAACAAATCACTCCATCGAACACAAAATCGGGAGTACAGGTGCGACACGCATCCGAATGCAACAAAAGGTGCAATAGTGGTTTGACTAATATCCAAATGGATCATCTAGGTCCACGAATGACAATGTTCCAAGAAAACTCAAGAAAACAAGGTGGCACGCAAAATGAGGTAAAAACCTCAAATTTTGGAAAACTTTCAAAATTAAAACCCATTTGGCCTTTGGGCACAAAAACCCCAAAAATCCAAAAATAAATGGAATCGAACACCGTATGCAAAAATGGCCAGCATAACGGCATAAAATCCCAAACCCTCATCCCAAAAATAGGGAAAACGTTCATACCCGAGCAGTTGGGCATCACCAACAAACAGAAACGGAGGGGAACACTAGTTCTCATCCTCCTAACATATAGCTACAAGAAACAAAAGCAAAAATGGAGTAAAACCAATAAAACGGGAAGGCCCTACCTGATGGAAAATGGGGCAGAAATCGAAACCCGCACGATAAAATAATCAATCCACCAAAACTGTTGAAACTGACGGCAAAGCAAGAACTCCTCGAGCTGAATCCAATGAGGCCAACCTCACAAAGATCCCACACTCACAGCTCCCAGAATGAACAAAATAAGAATCCTACAAAAGAGGATTTCCAAATTGCTCTCCAAATTTCAATTTCCAAATTGTGATAAGTGATTTATGAAATCACTTTTCCAATACTTATTCCTTTTTTTTTGGGTGAATAGTCGATTCTGGAAAATAGCTAGCTGGAGTAGTTAAACTTTGAATTGACCCAAATGAAAACAGGTTATTATCCGCAACAGGATTTCACCTAAGGCAAAGCTACCAAAAATTAAATTTGAAAAGATTAAAACCCGAAAACCCCAAAAACATAGAAAAACGCTTAACACTTTCACGACAAATGCGAACTGCTATATGCACAGACACACTCACTAGTCTAATCACATAATGCAAATGAGTTCGGTTTTACTAATCATCGAAGGTTTTGATCTAAACAATAAAAATAAGGGTACGTCAACAATATAGGAACGACATGGGTAAATATGAATAGCTGAATCACTAACTCCATGTGCCACTGCCAGGGATATAATTCTTGCACACTAAAACACACGATCAAGTGCAATGGCAAATAATATCATAGCCGAAGCAACATGCATTAAAATACCTATTTAATCCATTTACATCACTCACATTCGTAGAAAGTGTAAAGGTACAAGAATGAAGTAAATAACCATAGCGTAGAATCCATCTCATAACATAATCAAAAAATAGGTCCAATACGTTATATAACCAGATACCATCATAGATGTACTGTCATCTCAAAATGGCATCAACATGCAATATGATTAACTGAACAACATAGTACTCTAAAATCCATGATACTAGAATCAAAGTGTAACATCTGACCTTCAGGTCCTCTCAAATGTAAACATAACATGAGTAGCAAATATCTCTCCAATAAGAAATATAACAAGGTAAATGTCTGCATCACATAACCAAATAATCCCACATGAACAATCCATTTCTAATCATTAATGCATTTAATAAAGATTGATTACTCTGCATTAAAAATGAATTTAAAATGCATAAGCAAACATAGTCATAAACATGACTAACCACTGCTATAGGAACCTAGTCCAATGTAGCATGGTAAAAGAACATAGTGCAATCTCTGCACGCATCTCAGGGTAATCACGGAACAACCTCATGATACCACATCGATCCTGGTAACCACTAGCACAAACCTCAGTGAACCAAAAATCACATCATAATCTCATAGATCAGTCAAAAGCATAATCAAAGAAAAAAATACAGAAACATAAATCCAAACACCTCGACGGTGTAGACCACTCAGGGTCACAATCTTGATCCCATCTCAAAAAAAGATTAGCAAGGTTGCATCCATCAGGATGACTTACAAAAGTCAAATGGTAGAGGCACTACAATTTCAATCAACCTATTAGGAGGGAGCCTTGTCAAAGGATTTTAGATCATTCACTTGGAATGTCACATGGTTAAAGGATTTACAAATGACTCTTTGGTCAACCTTAATCCAAAGGATTTACCCTAGACTAGTACAATGATTAGAATGTAATAGTAAGGCTTGATCTCATAACAATTTACAGCACACTTGTAGGTTACAGATCTCTATTTCAGTCCTCCATTCTGCTTGGCTTTTACACATGTCAACTCTAATAGCTTGTTCACCCTTTAAGCATCCATACTCTTAAGCCTTCCTTCTTTTCTTGCCAATAGAAATATCTTCTCTTTGGTCACTGAATGAAGCAACACTTTAAACTCCTTGTCTTTGTTAGGTTCTCACACATGACAACCTTTGCTTATAACCAACCATCTCTATAAATAGAAAATTAAGATCTTTTTTTCATTCATCCTCTATCATCCATTTTAGGGTTAGGTAGAATTAGGTAGGATTAAATGAATCTACCCATCCTTCATTTTATTCCCTTCTAGAAACTTCTCCTTCTAACCTCTTTGAATTTGCCTCAAAATTATTCCACTTGAATTTTGTGCCACTACATCATCAAGCTTATCATCCACATGGTTTCCATGATCCAAGAAATCAACCTTGTGATCTTATATTCATCAAATTTTTCATCTTTCTCATAATGATATCAATGACATTAACTTGTTTCTAATGCTCAGCACATACTTCATTTCTTGACATCTACTAAAAAATTACTCGAAATGAACTAAAGTTTTATTAGTGCTTAGCATCAACTAAACTTTACTTAGCTTACATTGTATCACTTGGCATACACTAAAATTTGACTTTTCTTAGCTCCAACTAATTTTCTACTTGGCTTACACTAACATTTCTTGATACTAACTATGCATATTGTTAAGCTTAGCATACTCAATTCTTCTTACTTGTTCTCCTAAACTTAATTAGTGTATCCATCCTTTGTAACCTTAAGTAAATAATCAATGCACTATAATATCACTATCTTAACTAATCCTTGTATTAATTTTTCATACCATAACTCAACCTTTACTCTAGGTTCTCTTGTTACCTCATTTTATCAAATCCTCTTCATCAATCAAACAAATGATATTAGTCAAATCATCTAAGTAGTTGTCTTACTAGCAAGTAGTAGGTTTGACATCAATGGCAAAATAATGATTGAAACACATTATCATACTTGTATCAATCTATTTTCAACACTCAATCATTAGATCCCCAAAGACATTTGTTAGGATCTCCACCACCTATTGCCAACCATTCTACTAATGCAATTCACATTAAAAACTTAAATCATAATGTTATCCAAATCACTTAATACAATGTTTGGCCATAGCTACTATGCAACCCCTTAGAATTATCCCTATAACATTGTCTATACAAAAAGGATCAAATGAGTCCTTTACTTATGTTGCATAGAATTTTTTGATGAAAATATTCCTTCAAAGAGGATGATATTAGATACATTCTCAATAATTTGTAATTCTGTAGTTAGTAAGGAAGAGTTTAATGAAAACATGTCAATTCAATAAGAATTGAAATTCATTAATCTTATAAAGCCAAACATAGACCAACTTTTTGGTTTTTCTTGTTATGTGTTTAGAATGAATAGAAATTTATATTTGTCAAATCGTATGGTTTGAATATTCATTTCTTGGAATAATGTCAATCATACAATTACTTCTTTTATGTTTTGAATGCAGTTGTATAGTCATTCATGATTGCAAAATAAAATAATATTTTTCTATATTTTCTCTATGACATAATGGGGATTGAATAAATGGTCTTATGGCTATTAGTTGTTCCTTCTCTATTTTTTGTAGCTTTAATCTTCAGTATCACATTTTTACCATAGAGATGAGAAAATGTTAGAAAATCTTTGTGTCGTTAGGTCAAAGACATCAAATTATTTGATTCATTGAATATCTTCGAGGAGGGAGTTGTACCTCTCAGTTAAGAGGAGAGCTATTAATAAATGATAACTCATCCAATTGTTAGTAGCTTTTTTCTTCCACTTGGGCATCTCAAGTCATTATTTGCATTTCTCTTTGAAGGAAAAATCTATTTACTAACATAACTGATAAATTTTTTCTAAAAATATAAGCTGTCGTATTTAACATGACATCATACCAGCTAAAAAATAAAACAAATGTAAGGAAAAATAACTCAGAAAACAAGAATATAAAAATTCAAATAAGTTTTCTTCCATTCTGAAACCTTCTTAAAACTCATCCAACTTCCAAATTTGTGTTTGAGAAGCTAAATTTATACAATTTGGAATCATAGTGAGCCATCCAACAAAACTAGAATGACTTATAAACAACATTTAATAATTTGTCATTAAGTTCCAAGGTTATTTTGACAACTTTAATAACTTTTGATCAACTTTTACAATGATTGTTCAAATGACTCAAACCCTTCCCTAAACCTCTAAAGCAAGAAAAAAAATGAAAATGAGACTAAAATTATATCAATTCCACTCTATTTTTATACATTTGAGTGATTGGACAATATTTGACCGTTTCAAGACCTTATAGGTCTCTATGATTTTAGTGTCTTTTATAGCCTTAGATAATGATTTAAATGAATTTCAAATGGTATTTATGACCTTACATATTGTTGAAATAATGTTTAAAAATGTATTAAATATTAAATTGTTCATAAGACGTTCAATGAATAGGTGCTTCTGCACCACTTTCTTATCATTTGGTAATATTTTAGTATTTACAATTTCATCCTACTCAGAACTAGGCATTTCATTTTCTTTGTTTCTATAGATCTTTTAATAGATTAGATCTCTTGTTAAATCTTATTTTCATTAGTTTTATCTTGTTTGACTTATTCAGTAGTTTCTTTTGTTAATATCTTTCTTCAAGACTAGATCTCATATTATTTTTGGTTTCATTTTCTATTTTCAACTCATTAATAACTTCTTTGTGTCATATATTGAATTTATGGATTTGTTCTTTCCAATTTTGACTACAAGATCATTATCTAGAAATGAATGTTTTCCACTAAAATTTTTATTTCATCTGTAATCAATTCAAGATCTTAAAATATTGATCAGATTTTATTCTCATCCACTACAAATGGTGGTGTCATGGATTCACTCTCCAAGATCTTCTTTGAGTGGCTAGACCTTTGGAAAGCATTTGGGTTGGATATTAATTATTTGGCATCTTTTATACTTAGATTGTAGGGGTCAATCAAAACACCCTTAACTTAATTAAAATAGTTAATTATTTTATGATCTAATATATTTACTTTTTGATATGATAATAATTTAAAGTACAAAACACAACACACAACACTAGTATTTTTTTCATGGACACCCAAAGTAGGGAAAACCATGTGAGAGTATTAGCTCACTAGTATTGTGTAACATGTTGAAAAATACAAAAGGTGGCTCGCTATTAGGCTATCTTACTACCTAGATACAAACCTTGAGAAAATTTCTTTCATTAAAAGATGAGTTGATGAGCACTCATCAATATACACATTGATTGCATTTTTTTATTTATACCAATGTATGATTCTTTCATTGGTATAATGAAAAATATATAGCCTTACAATTTTCCTATTATAATGATTGCAACTATGTAAATTAATTATAATATATATCCAAGTATTTACAATTCTTCTATTTATATATCAATCATTGATATAAAACTTTTCTCTATCAGCTGATCACTAAATATGTAAATGGATGCTAGTATCTAATCATATCTATTGGTTGACCCAAAAGTAGTTAAGATTTATCATGTTTAGTAATAATCACTTTAAAAATCTCATCTATGATGTTGTGCATGTGTGTTATTAAGGAATACAAAATACATGTTATTGATGGCCGTTAGCACCAATACTGCTAAGAATATCATTATAAGTAATACTTGATATAGTTAAATGCCAATAAAAAATAATGAAAAAGGTTACATCATTGACAACTAAACAATAAGGAAGGTTGACACAAAAATGAGATTTTCCCTACAAATACCCCTAAGGACATGGTGAATCATTTTCCCTTTTTTTAATGACATATACCTAATACTCACAAGAGTAACCTCTTTGGGTACCCATTTTCAATGACATGAAGATTTCTATTAAGACTTGTGCTTTATGAAGAGTTTTGTGTGTAATTTTGTATCAAGAAATGTACTAAATCATGAGATCCCCAAAGACCTTTGTTAGGTTCTCTACCACCTATTGTCAACCATTCTAGTAATGCAATTCAAATTAAAAACTTAAATCATAATCTTATCCAAATAAGTTAATACAATGTTTGGGCATGACTAATATGCAGCCCCTTAGAACTATTAAAAAGGCTCAAATAACTCCTTCCCTTATGTTGTATAGTAAAATTTGATGAAAGCATTCCTTCAAATAGGATGATATCATACACATTCTCAATAAGTTTTAATATGGTGGTCTGTAAGGATGAATTTAATGAAAACATGTAAGGTCAACAACAATTGAAATTTATTAATCTTATAAAGCCAAGCTCAAATCAACCTTAAGAAATGTATAATGTGTAGGGAAGACAAGTAACTAGAATATGCTATCTGGAAACAAATCATCCCTTAGCAATAGACAATAGTCAGCAAGGTTGATGCACTAGAATACATTATTGGCAATGAAAAAGATACTTTCACCTAGGATGGTGTAGACTAGATTATGGATATGAGGATTCTTACTTTGTAACGAGAATAACTAGAGATAGAATTAGAAACTCGGGTAAGAGAACCTTGAGAAAATAAACTCATTGGAGGAGAAATTTTCATGAATTTTATGTCATAACTTTGCTTCTCCAATAATTTAGTGAAGGTTATAACTGATGGGGTCACAGTAATGTAACTACACTCACCAATTTAAAATGTTGCTCTCATATTTTTTTCAAATACAATTAACTTGATGAATTTAAAATGGAGAAGAAAAGTAGGCTCAAGAAATGTGAATTTCTCTTTTCTTATATAATCATTTGATTCTTTGCTTGAGAACTTGTGTTGAGTAAAGAATTACATAACAAAAAATTGCAATTTTGTAACCAGGAATCTCTTACAACAACGAGAGTAAAATTGAAATTGGTGGCATTAAAAGGCAAAATAGGGGTGAAAAGAATAGGCCATCTGACGTAGTACAATACTATAGCTGATGAAGTAGGCTTGCAATGAATTTATTATGAAGTTTAAAAAATCATTTTTCTCTGATTTATGTTTCCTTATATGGCTAAGATCTCAAATGAACATTCAAAAAGAAAATACTAGGTGCAGAAATCTATTCATATTAAATCAGCCATAGAGTAAATTACATAGTTTTATTGCATTGGTTATCAAGATAATCTCATCAATACTATTGTAGAAAATGGAAAGGGGTAATATCTATAAACATACATTAATCTTAAACATGAAATCTTAGAATCTTACACTCCAAAGAATAATCTTGATGTTGAGATTTTTGTTATCTATAAATCCATAATGGAGAAGGCTAAAGTTCGCTTGTTGTAATAGAAGAATAATAGTTTGGGAGATCAATTGTTCTTGTCATGCCCTACATTTTAACGGAAGAACACAACAAAATTTTATTTTATTTTTGCTTTAAAAGATACATTAACATTTATTGTTTAATTGAATGATTTGGTGTACACTATTAAATTGATAACATTATTATTATTAAATTTACTATATTCACAATTAAAGCTAATAATAATCAGATCAAATTATTGTCCAACCCTCTACTTTCATTATTCCCATATCAATAGTGGCTGAGATTGATAATAACCAGACAAAAATTTATCATAACAAGTTTAATGTTAAATGTCCCATTTGTGTATCCCACCTACACTACCCCTAACATCTAATCTTAAAATAATATATATTATAAATAACTATTACATTCTCAAATATTTAATATCACTTATTACTACAAGCAGATATCTTAAAATTAATTACATATTAATATTACCATTAAATCAAATAGATGCAATAATTAACTTATAAACCAAATTCACTATAATCATAACTTGCAAATTTATAAAACAATAAATTCATGAATCAATAATAGAATCAAAAGGAGATAAAACCAATTATTCAACCCTTTTATGAATATATATATATATATAAAGAAAATCACTCCAACCTTACAAGTCCTATTCCCTTTTCTTTTTTTTCTTTTCTAGTTGTCACCAAATCCATACTTAAAATAATCTATAACTATATTATACAAATCCAATAGTATAATTATGTTCAAAATAAACTATGACAATTTAAACAACCCTATGATCATACCATCCTACCCCACTAACTATTCACCAATGCTAACTATGCACTACACCTAAAACCCAACTACCCTATACTTCCTCTTAATACTCCCTCTTTCCTTACCATACGTCCACTAATCATACTAAAACCTAAATTCCTCTTTCTCCAAGGAATTTGCGTGGGTCTAAGTGCCTATACCTAGGTTTGGATGCCAAGCCAAGTGGGCATAATCCTAGGCAAGTGACCATATTCCCAAGAAATGTTTGTTTTAAAAGAAAACATTACAACTTGACTTTCTCCCAAAAAAAAAAATGTTAGAATGATACTTGTTGACTTGGGTCAGAATGTGGCAGCCCATGTCCCATCCTTGATATGTGCTTCTCATCTCTTGATCCAAGGAAGATAGATGTGGGTGAGGGCTGCTATGTAAAAGATTACTATTTTATTATATGCTCACAAGGAAAGGTACACCTAGAATGATTGACCCCAAGTTTTGGGATTAGTGGCTTATCTTTTAATAAAGTGAGTCATCCAAAACATGCTAGAGTGGGGGAAGTTATTCTTTTTTATTTGTTTTTTTTTTTTTTTAAAGCACATGCAAAGTCCTAGGTGAATGGTAGTCATCTCAAGGTGATATTGTAATTATTGCTATTATATTTTATTTTATTTTTTTTCTTTAGATGTGACTCCTCTAGGTCACGAGTCTCTTATAGACCTTTACTATTATTATTTTTATCAGTAGAGGGTCATTCAAAATTAATCTATGGCTTAGCCCTATTTTATTTTTTTATCTTATTTGGATTATATTATAAGTACTTCCTATATTTTAGTCTCCTAGCCTACGAATAGATATTTGTGATTATTATATTGGTCTATAATTGGAGAGTGAATTTTTGTCCCTTCTCCATACATTTTCCAAAGAGTGAATTACACTCTCCCAGCCATTTGTTTGAGTTCAAGTATGCTTGCTTACATTTTTTTTCACCTATCTTATTTTTCTCAAATGGGAATATTATATACATGAATGCTCACTTTATTGTTAAATTTAATGGAGGACCAACACTTTAATTAATGCATTCAAATAATCATTTCAATGCAACCTACTGAAAGATGATCTTGAGGTCTTTCCACATGTTTTCTCACTTATTATCAATAGATTTTAAGTCCTTTCTTTAAAAAATGAACAAGATATACTATGAAACCTATTAATTCAATCTTTCCTTTATACAATGAAACTTTTCTTTATTGAACTAAATCACTCTGTTGAAATCATCTAGATTATTAACCATGATATGAGCACACTTTAGTCATCACATTTCATACATCAACTGGCATATTTTAAAGAAGGTATTCACTTGATCTTGATGGCATTATCTACTATTGAATAATTATCTAAAATAATTTCATGGGACGTTTCCAATGTTATACACACTAAGACTTCACTTGAAACAATGAGTAAATAAATCTAGGATCCAAAGGACTTTTCCATACTATTGTCTTAATCTATTACGTCAACTTTATAGCTTGCATTTGAACAAGATCCCTTAAAAAATTTACCAATGTATTCATTATAATGAAACCTTAATGAGAATTCTAGCTTTTATATGGATAATCAATGGAATGCATCTTCAATTTATTATTCCAAGATATAATTATGACTATTACTTATCATGAAACTATCTCATATATGACAGAGAAGATAGTCAACACCTTCTATTAAAATAAAGCACATAAAGACAGAGTGTTATAATGCATTTAGTTAAGAGAACCTCCAAAATTATTATCTCTACCCATGACCCATACATCACAGTGGTACAAATGGAGACTTTTTTTTATAGCTCAATACACAAAACAAAAGGATCAAGAACTATACTTTTACAAAAAAAATATTTAATGCCAAAAAAAACACTATCTCCTTCCAAAAAAATGACATGTCCCTTATGCAATCATTCATTGCACCCACATGAACAAAATGGAGAGTTCTCCATTACTGCAAAATGACAAGTTTTATCTTCTAGCAACTTCCATAAGATGGTTATTCCAAGCGTGTTCCCATTGCTCCCTTCAGCACAAAATCTGCAAATACATCACAAATAGACAACAAGGACCATGGGTGCTTTCCACCCAACCATAGGTCTCAAAGAGACCACCCCTGCGCTAAGGGAACAAGGCTCGAACTAGGTTACACATACATCAAAAAATTTTGCATGAAGACAAAACACAAAACACAATCAACACCCTTCCATGGCTTGCACAATGATTCACCATTGGAATAATAAAATGTTGGGTGAAGGTGGGCTCTTCAAGGAGGAGAAATTTTAACATCACAAATATCATATTGCCAATGCATTTTGCCTCTCAAGGCCACCACAACATAAACAACATATTGCCATTGCATTGCCTCGCAAGGCCTTCAAAACAACCATCTTCTCCTCATCCACCAAACCTCCTTGTACCTCCCAAACAACAAGATTCATGGCCATGATGGAGCCCATGCTCCATAACAATAACAACCTCATCATGAGGTAAAAAAAAAAATATTTCTTTCTCACCTGAAATGTCAAGCCCAACTTATGCCCTTCACCCAAGGCTTCTCTGCCCTCCCAATGGTGAGTGAAGCCTTCACACCCATAATCACAATCAACACTCACATTCAAACAATAAACAACAACAAAACAAATGAAGAACAATAACAAAAAAAAACCAAGAAAGGATCTCCAAAAGCACAAAACACATTCACTTCTTCCCAATATAGTGGCAAGCTTATAACACAAGATTGACAATGCAATGCATACTCCATTGATAACTTTTCACACTTGTAGATCTTCTTATCCATACTAAAGAAAAGAAATAAAAGAACGTTTTTAAGTCACCAACCTTGGTCCAAGCTAGGGTAAGGATAGTTGTAGTAGAGCTCCCTTAATCTCCCTCCACAACCTAACTGTCTCTAAAATTAGAGAGTGGGTAGACACCCCACTATTTTGGCCAAGACTCTCTACTAAAGCCTTCCCACTAACTTATTTTAGCAAAAACACTAAGCCACTACTTCTTACAAACTTGTCTCCTCTAACTTTTCTATTTTTGACTTAGTGGGAACATAGATAAGACAACTCCAAATTCGAATTGATGGAAGAATGCATGGGTAAAGGGGCCCTCTAGGTTGTCTAGGCACTCACATGATCAAATTTAGGCCTCTAACTTGTTGTACTATCATATGGATAGCTTATTCTCACATAAAAGACACTTTGGGACCACCTAATGACCCCTAAAAACCCTAGCCAAGTCCAAATTCGAATTTCCTTTGATTGAGACTCCTCATGGCATTTTTCTACGTGAGGTTAACTTGGGTACTACATTGGGGTTAGGTTTAGGTTAGGTTACTTCTTGCCAAACCCTGACTGACATGGCATCTCCACATGGACAACACAAGTGTCAAATGACACACACAAAACAACACATTACATTAAAAGTGACTTAACTCCAATAATACATGAACTAAGCTATTACACACATATACAATTCACATATACAAAATAAAACACATTACAATGAGATTTGAATCTTTTCCACTAATTCAACCTTGGCTATGTCATATTTGTATTAGTTTGAGCCTTAATTCCCCTCTAAAACCATGGTCAAATTCCTGCACACTAAACTCAAGCATCAGTAGTCGAAGAAAATCATGTAAAGTGAAATAATCATTATCTCATTCAACATTAGACTTGCATATATTTCATCATCTCAAATTAACTTTCCCTTTCTTAGTCATTTCAAATATAACCTTCAAAATATTAAAATATCAAAACTTACATATCACATTCGACATTTGAGTTCCATACTTCATTCTTTTTAATTAAATTACTTTTTTCTAATAATTTTAATGTAAAATGCTCAAAATACTATAACATCAAACTTTACTTATCATAACATGGTCAATTCAATATTCTAAATAGCTTCATAGTCTATTTTTATCATTGCGACAAGATGTTGAATCCACAACTATTGAATCCCAAGGTATGTGGGTTAGCTCTCATGCATAGCAAAATTTATCTTTTAACTCTAATTTCCACTTTAAACATTACATTCTTACATTAAAAGCATTTCTACCATTCAATTTCTATTAAAGAAATGTCAATAGCTTAAAACATGAATAGAATCATTAAATGCATTAATTGGGTCATAATATGTAGAAGTAATTATGGATCATCAAAATGCAGATATCAAAATAACATAACCCTACAGTCTCAGAAGTGTATCAATACATAGGATTAAAATCACCGTAATACAATTATCTCATTGGTACTATTACGGATTGGGTGAGGCCTCACAACTCTCTTGACATTAATACCTCCATACCATTCCTATAATGAAAGAGACCAATATTAATGCTGTAAGACTAAATTTTTTTAGCCATGAATTCTTTTTCTTACTAATAATGTATGCAATAGAAGTTGTAAACCTTCATAAAGCTAAAGCTCTTTTCAAACATTTAAAATTTGTATAAGGACGTATAAGGGTTGTGCCAATTTGAGTAAATTTCTTAGAGTGACTCTCATGTAAAGAAAGATTCTTACAAAGAAATCAAATGAAATCTGAAGTGTTGAAATGCCTGTGATTTATTATAGATTCAATTGAAGTTCTTTAAATATAAAAAATAAAGAAAGAAATAGTAAGGATACTTTCCTACTTGTACAATATTGAGCATTATCGTTCCAACTAGATTTAGTGGAGAGAACTCCCTAATATCTTGTTACCTAAATGTATAGACAAGTAAATTTAAAATAAAATAAAATAAAAAAAGTCACACATTTTCAATTATAGAATCACAATTTTTAATCTTTGTTTGTGGTCAAAATAGGCTTATGTATTGCATAAGTGGCTAAGTTAGAGGAAGAGGTGGTTAACCTATAGGAAAAAATTGTAGATTTGAGGCAATATTTCAGCCAGGAAGTTGTACACAGTGATAGAAGTAAGGTGGTATCAGTTTTTTCCTTTAAATCCAAAGCCATACATTTTGCAGCTCAAGTTGTAAATACCAAGCACCCTCTTTACCAAAGGACATTGATATGAGGGAAATAATCCATGCAAGGAGCTGCAAATAAATTATACCTATTAGATTATATGTTGGAATGTCTTAATGGGAAGATATCTTTTGAGGGGGGGGGTGAATCAAAAGATTTGGTCTTTTTACAACTTTTAAACTCATATAACTAAAATTAACATGCATGCATATAACATTAAACAATCATGTGAAACAAACATGTATCATCACATAACACTTTGAGATTTTGGTGACCCAAAAATGCTCCAAGAATAAGAAGGTAAAATTGGGATGGGGATGATACCCACGAAATTACTGCAGCAATTGATTTCAACCACTTCTAATGGTTTTCCCTATTAAAGGACTGCCTTGTTAAAGGCTTTACACTGTGTCAATAGTGACCTAGTTAAAGGATTTACAAACACTTTACATGAAGTGTTACCCTATTGAAGGATTTAATCACCTTTTTAAAGGATCTGCAAGATAGCTATTAAGCTAACCTATCAACATAGGACTTCCTTTCTAATACTATGGCTAAAGAGTATTAGGTATAATAAACCTGATAGCTTATAATCCTTTATTGTTGAATATAGGCACTTAATCTATTTTCACCAATCTTGATCTTCTAAGATTTGATATTCATTTGTGTCCCTTGCTTTGTTCTGATCAACTGAATGTCTAACTTCTATCTTTTCCACTTAATATTTTTAATACCAAAGCTCTGTAATGACCTTAAAAAGACTCTGCAATTCCTTCTTTTCTCCAACTCTCTTTCAATGGTGTCAAGACTCCCTTATAAAGATTAGTGGGTAGTTATGCATCCTTGGATAAAGTGTTCCTGCTCAAACCCTCGAAATTCACCCATTGGCTGCATGCAATTCCAATTTTTCGATTGGCTGCATGAGGATCGCATAGGTAAGTGGAAAGATTTGATCTTATCACCTTTTCTTGTCATGAGTCATGCATAACCATTTTACATCTTGGTTTGTATTGGCACAAACTCTTATGCTAATCTTGCATTGCTTGACACATGAGGTAATACTGATGCTTGGAACCATCTATTCTGGATCGCTTAGCTTCCACTATGTTTCCTATGTTACTTGGTTTGTATTGATTCCTGAATTACTTGGCTCTTATTAACTTTGCAATTCTTGGCACATAGTGTCTTCTGATCTACTCAGCAAATGTTGAATTCTGTATAGCTCGGCATATACTGAAATATGTTCTGCTTACCAACAACTGTAGTCTGCTCAGTACTTTCACTGACTCAACACATAAAGAAATTCTAGCTTGGCTCCCATTGTGTATTCGGCATGTATGGTTAAGTGTGTTGACACTCATTTGTCAATCTTATTTATTTGATCAACAATCTCCCCCTTTGACATTAGTGTCAAAAATACTTAACTGATCAACAATCTCCCCCTGAGTTGATTATGCCTTGTTATGTCATGAATTTAGATGTCTTGTGCAATTGTGCCTAATGTGCTCTATTTATGATCCTATTATCTTTTTATCTTCTCTTAATATATCTCTTCAATATTATATATCTCTCCAATATTATCTCCCCCTTAGAATATTATCTCCCCCTTTTTGACACTGATGTTAAAGGGTTCTAAATGGTAATGCCATGCTTCGTCAAAAATGTCTTATTTACCTCAAGGATGATTTTGAGAGCTTCATCCCAGTTATTCAAGGCAATATCCAATGACTTTTGTTGGATTGTAAGCTCTATTGCAAGATCAACAAGTCATTCATGTGTAGATATATTTGGATCTTTCTTCAGGACTGTTTCTGCAGAAATTTGCTCCTTGTGTAATATTTCCAAGTGAGGAGTGATAGAGGCTTGTATCTACATCAAATTTTCTTTAATAGTAGCCTCTTCTGCTGGTAATGGAGCTAATTCCCTTTGAGTGTGCAGTGTTTGAGAAAATTGCTTCTCACTCTATCTAGGATTGGAGGGTAGTTGCTTACTGGAGAGTTTTAATGTGTTCTCAAGGTTCAAAATTTTTGGGTTTCTTTCTTGTGTGAACCTTGAAAAATCACACAATTTGCTATAAAGGGAAAAGATATTCCCTAATACAATCTTTACATTATCCAATTTCTTGGCTAGATCAACTTGTCCCAAAATGATGTTATTAGCTATCTTCTGGTTGACTTTTCCTTCAAACTTCTTATCTGACCATTCCATGAGTTTTGCATTTGTATCATGGTATTCATTATTCACTTGGTCAACTATATCAGATAGTTTCTCAAGAATTGGTTTGCTTGAATCCAGAGGTTGTAGGCTGAATGCATCCATGAATATATCTTTGATTTCATTCATTTCTTGCTTGTATTTGTGGTCTTTCCTCATTGCCTCTTGCCTCCTTCTTTTGTCCAATGCACTATGTATTTCATTCATCTTTTCCTCATTTAGAGTGCTAGAATCATAATAGGGTATTTTAATTTCTTCATCAAGCTTAGGAATGCCATAATGAATGGTCTTGGCTACTCTTGTAGAACTTGAGCTTGGTGTACTGAGATGTAAGGTCATCATTTCAGTACTCAGCTTATGACTGGGTTTGGAGGGAGTTCCTATTTTTGGTAATTCAACCGAAGTTTGTATTGTAGACTCCTCCTTATCTTGTATTTATTCTTTATCCTCTTCTTCTTGCTTGGCTTCTTCTTTTGTGTCATTACTGTTGGAGGTATACTTGTTGTCTATACCATTATACCTGTGACTTCCTCTGCTATTGCACTTGGCTCCTGATGATCTTGAATGGTTATTCTTGGTGGTGATGGAGCTGGTAGAAATGTAAGCCTAGTAGTTTGAATGATTTGAGGTGGTTCTTGTGCTGACACCTTGGCTTCTTTGAGTTTGTCTACTAACTTTTGGAGATCATCTACACTGATCAATATGGGATTTGTACACAATTGTGCTTGTAGAGTTGTTTGGTCAAGGATCTTAGTAAGATCCTCTATAGTTAATGGATTGATGTTATGACATAAGGTGTCAACAACATCCTTAATCTTTATGATCTCTATAGGTGTGTTAGTAGAGTGAGGAGGGCTAGGAGGTGAAAGTTGTGTGTCTTGCACACTTTGCTATTCATCAGTACCTTTGTCTTCATCTTTTCCTTCCTCCTCTCTTTCTTCCTTGTGTTCCTCTTCTTCTATCTTCTCATCTTTCCTCTTCCTTCTTTCCTCTAGATTAGTATCAGCTTCTTCTTTGTACTCCTCTCCAAAGACATCTTCAGTTTTCTTGTACAAGTTTTTGCAAACTCTTGTGGTTTTTTGTTCAACTTCTTCCATTTTGTTTTGTAGGATGGAGAATGCCTTATACTTAGGTGTAAACCTAGTGTTATGTCTTTTGACTACTTGAGTTATCTGTTCTTTGGTTAAATCAAGTAGTATGCTTGGTAGGGTTGATTCCCTCATCTCCTTCTCCATCATTAGACATAAATGTCATCTGTCTTATACAATTTTAGACAACTCCTTTGGCAATTGTCCATCTAGTTCAAGAGGTGTATACTTGAACTGTGCTATTAATGCATAGAATGATTCTTCTATGCTATTTTGTTCCTCTCTACTGAACTTATTGAAATTAATCCTTTTTATTTAACTTAAGTCTTTTTTCCTAATCTTCTCAGATAATATATCAACTGAAGATTTAGGAGGATGACTTACCCATTCTGTCTAATCTTCTTCATCCATATCAAGTTGAGCTACATATCTTTTCATTTTCCTTGGCTCTTCCTTTTCCTTTTTGATTGTGTTCTTCTTCTTTTTGGCTTCCTCTTTGGTCTTTTGTGTAGAGGCCCTTGTTGTAGCTCTGGTTGTTGGCTTCTTGGGTGTTTGCTTGACAAATTTCTTTGGTGAAGGCTGAGAAGCAGGAGGTGTCTTTGCCTTCCTTTTGATGACTCTACCTTTCATGGGTGCTTCCTTGGTTTCTTCTTCCGTGGCACTCTCATCTTTGTCTTCACCTTGGCCTTGTGACAATTCAAGTAGCTCTTATTTTGGCTCACCTTCTTCTTCTCCTTCACTAATATCTTCTGCTTTGCCTACTGCACTTGATTCTCCAACACCAAATTTCTTCTTTATCTTCTTTACCATATTGTCTTTTTTCTTGACTATTGTGGTTGTCTTGAGTTCTATAAAAACTCTTGATTTGACAGTGTCATATGTTCCAAATTCTTGTGCAGATTTGTCCAATTCCTCTACAAGTAATGTTGTGATGGCTGCAGAAGCTTGGTCAACATCAAACTCATATCTGAATGGTCTAAGCCATCTTCTTCTTGGAAGGACTACTTGAATGTAAGTATAATCAATATCAACAAGAAAACATATGTCATTTACATGCTTTTCTACTAGTGAAATTGGTATTCTCATTCTTTTCTTCATTGCATTCTTAAAATCATCAAAATAGATAGACATTTGATCATCAAAGCTATCTCCCATTTGTGCAATAAAATTATTAATTTGATCAACCATGGTTCTATTCTAACTCCAGTTAATTTTTCCAAATGAAGGGAATTCCTTCATTACATAGAAGAACATACAAACCAACACTGAACCAAATTTACATTGTGCTCCCTTGGAATTTTTAATAGCTCCAAGATTTTCATTAATCTGTTGCAACATGAGCTCTGCAAGATCATAGGTGTGGTATTTCCTTACAAGCTTATATGCCACATCCGCTGCTATGCAAGGTAAACTATTTAACCTACTAGATTGATAAAACTAATGTGATATGATCCTTACAACAAAGTCTAGAAGGGGATCAGTTATGGTATCTATGGTCATGCCTCTATTGTTCCGTTTTGCACCTGTGTTCTTCTCAATTATTTCCTTCTTTTCAATTCTCAATATCTTTGGCCGATCTAGGGTTGGAAAGCCTATAGCCCTATGAACCATCTTCTTGGTAATCTTGCCTGGTCCTTGTTCTAACCAGAATGATCCATCATGGATTCTGCTTAGTATTATGCATATCCACTCAATTTTGAATACTATTGGAAAAACTAGGGCTTTGGTTAAACCCTTTTCTCTATGATAGAAAACTCATCTTTGAATATACCATTATCACAGAGTTTTTCAAAGGCATTAAAGATTTCCAAGTCTCCTATGGCTCCTATTTTGTAATTATAACACTTTCGCACATCTTGGACCATAACAACTTTTTTAGGGATGACAGATAGGGCACCACCGGGATCATTTTTATATGCAACTTCTGGTATAGGTCTAAACTTAGGTTGCTTAACCTCATTGCTAACAAGTTGAATCTCATGGCTCACTTTTCCTTGGGTCATCTTTGAATTAGATGCCATTTATATTTGAACTAGGATTTAACGATTAAAGAAAACTTCTCAAACTGTAAAACTTGGCACCTAAAGGAAATACCTGGATAAATGCTTAGATCGCTTGGGTAGATGCTAAATCATTGCAAAACACTAGTTGAAAGCTTGAAAATTGCTCAGTCATGCTCCTAGTAATCGTTGTTCGTTTGAATGGCTAAAAAATAATCAATTTTCACCTTTAAGCGACACAAAACCCTTGCATTTAATGCATTATTATACTTACATCTATCACTCAGCTTTCAAAGGTTTTTCAACTTAGCATCCACTCGGCAGATGTACTTACTTGGTATCTACATACTTTGTTAATAACTCGGTCTCCTCTTGACTTCTTAACTCGGCATCCAAAGTAGTTTCACTCGGCATCTAGAGATAGTTCGGCATCATCATTCAAGTTTAGTCTTAGCATCTTGTCTAATGCAAATTTATACTTTGCAGTGCTTCTTCGTGGTTTAGGGTTGATGTGTGATACTTCCTTATGTATCAGCACTATAGGCTTATCTTGTGATTAGTTGGATGAGAAATGATCACTTGACCACATGGGTGAAGTGAGCCTTTCATTAGATGTTCTTGATCCATCCTTTTTCTGCCACATCTTCTTCATGTCTATTCTGATGTGTTCCACATCAATCTTTTCTTTGCCCTTATTTTCTTTAGTCTTGGGTGCCTTGGCCTTTGTTGGACAATTTCTGCTGACATGTCTAGTTTTTAAGCAACTAAAGCAAGTAGTTTGGTTCAACCATCTTTTATAGTTCCCCTTGAGATGTGTTCTTATGCAATTCTAGGCTATATGTCCATACTCTTGACAATAGTGACAATTTTGCCTTGTATTATAGTCCCAATTGTAATGATGTTCATAGTTGTCCCTTCTTACATGCTAATTTGGTGTCCACATAGACTTTGATCTACATTCAAAGGCTCTATGTTCATACTTTTTGCAATTATGGCAATATCCATCAAATCTTTGTGTCATTGTGACTTGGGACTTGCAATCTTGTGTCATATGTCCTTGCATGTTGCACTTGTGACACTAACCCTTGCTTTTGGATGTGTTGGGCTGATTAATCCTTCTACTCCTGCAAACATTAGTAGTATGTCCCTTTTTATTATAGTATTGAAAAATGGGTTTAGAATCCTTACCCTTGTCACTCCTTTGCTCGACACTCTTTGATGATTCCCCAACTTTAGTGCTGTTGTATCCAAGTTTTGATGTATCATGGGCTGATCTTGGGGATTTTAGCAACTGTTCAAAGTACTTGATGGCTTCACTTGACTTCTTGAGATTCTCTATTATTTCTTTTTCTCTATTTAATTCATTCTGCACTTGTTCATTTTGTATCTTCAAAGTAGAGATCTCAATATCTTTCATATTGAGTTCATGATGAAGGTTCATCACTTGGGCAAGTGTATCCATCTGCATGTTTGAGATCCTTGTTAATTCAGTGCATTTTTCTTCAAGTTTGTTTGCAAGATTTCTTTTGTCATATTCCATCATAACTCTATCCTCAGCTGCTCTTTTCTTTTGTTCAGTGATTTCACATAGCATCATGGCCTGTGATTCATGCTCTATCTTAAGAGTTCTCATCTCTTCTACTTGAGCTCTATTTTTCTCCATCAGTTCTACTATTGTTGCATCAAATTTTGTGGAATATCCTTTGGCAAATACTTGTGTGGTGTCAATCTCCTTGTAGTGAATATCATTTTCTGCTATAGCTATTTCCTTCCTTCTTTTTAAGGATTTTCTCAATTCCTCTCTAGCTTCCTCTACCTTGTGTAGAGCAAGATGCACATCTATCACCTGGTTCTCAATGATCTTCCCAAGTTTGAAGACTTCCATCTTCAAATATTTTCCTCCAAGCTATTAGGCTTCTCCTCAAGAGAACTTGGCTCTGATACCAATTGTTGGAATGTCTTAATGGGAAGATATCTTCTGAGAGGGGGGCATGAATCAAAAGATTTGGTCTTTTTACAACTTTTAAACTCATATAACTAAAATTAACATGCATACATAGAACATTAAACAATCATGTGAAACAAACATGTATCATCACATAACACTTTGAGATTTTGGTGACCTAGAAACTCTCCAAGAATAAGAAGGTAAAACTGAGGTGGGGATGATACCCATGAAATTACTGTAGCAATTGATTTCATCCATACCTGATGGTTTTCCCTATTAAAGGCCTGCCTTGTTAAAGGCTTTACACTGTGTTAATAGTGACCTAGTTAAAGGATTTACAAACACTTTACATGAAGTGTTACCCTGTTAAAGGATTTAATCACCTTTTTAAAGGATCTACAAGATAGCTGTTAAGCTAACCTATCAACATAGGATTTCTTTTCTAATACTATGGCTAAAGAGTATTAGGTATAATAAACTTGATAGCTTACAATCCTTGATTGCTGAATACAGGTGCTTAATCTATTTTCCTTGATCTTAATCTTCTGAGATCTGATATTTGTTCGTGTCCCTTGCTTTGTTCTGATCAACTGAATGTCTAACTGCTATCTTTTCCACTTAATCTTTTTAATACCAAAGCTCTGTAATGACCTTAAAAAGACTCTGAAATTCCTTCTTATCTCCAGCTCTCTTTCAATGGCATCAGGACTCCCTTATAAAGATTAGTGGATCATTATGCATCCTTGGATAAAGTGTTCCTGCTCAAACCCTTGAAATTCACCCATTGGCTGCATGCAATTCTAATTTTCTGATTGGCTGCATGAGGATCACATAGGTAAGTGGAAGGATTTGATCTTATCTCCTTATCCTATCATGAGTCATGCATAACCATGTTTTACATCTTGGTTTGTATTGGCACAAACTCTTATGCTAATCTTGTGTTGCTCGACACATGAGGTAATACTGATGCTTGGCACCATCTATTATGGATTGCTCGGCATCCACTATGTTTTATGTGTTACTCAAATCCTACTGATTCCTAAATTACTTAGCTCTTATTAACTTTGCAATGCTCGGCACATGTTGACTTCTGTATAGCTCGGTATATACTAAAATGTGTTCTTCTCAGCAACAACTGTAGTTTGCTCGATACTTTCACTGACTCGACACATAAAGAAATTCTAGCTCGGCTCCCATTGTGTATTCGACATGTATGGTTAAGTGTGTTGACACTCATTTTTGAATCTAATTTATTTGATCAACATCATAGGCATGGTAAAGAGAATTGGCTACATAGGACTCCTAGAAATCATAGTTCTTCAACTCAATTTTCAAGAATAAAGATTGCAACTCAGAAGAAATACCCAATGAGCAAGAAAGTTGTCAAGATAAATGCCTCCAAAGGACTACTATTGAAGTTAAAAGACATTTTGTGATATAAGCCTCCTTTTAGAGTATAGCATTTTGTACACATTTAGTTTTGGTCTATCTTTCTATATTCATTCTTGGTTCCATCTACATTTATGCTAGGGTGTATTTTAGTGGTGAACATTCATAATTTTGAAAATTTTAGAAATTTCTTGCTAGTAATTTGGCTAATAATTTAATATTTAGTGCAACCTAAATTGCCAAATTTTTAATAAGTTTGGTTTTGAAATATTTAAAATTGGTTCAATAATTTATTTTATTAAAAAATTTAAACTGCAAGATTCACCACAATATTCGATACATGATTGGATTTGATTCTCCTAAATATTATATATTATCGAAGAAATTAAAATTAATTCACCAATAATTGTCATAATTATTAGTTACTTTGCGGATATATTACCAATATTTAATTTTCACTGTTGATTTAAAATATAATGTAATTATCCTCATAATTTTCATGAGATAAAACATGTTCAATTTTGATTCGTAATATTCCATGATGATTAGTGAACTTCCAATTATGCTTCAAAAATTAGTGAACTCAAAAATTATGCTTCAAAAATAATCGCCAATGTAAATAAAACATAAAATAATATAATGAGAGATTTACCGATAAAAATATTTTGGTTTTCCAAAATAATGAAAGATTCACCAATAATCTAATTTTTTTTTCTAGAGGGGGGTTTTTGAAAGTTTACCCTGATTTATGCAACTATCATTCTAGAAAGTTATGTATAATAAAATCTCATATATGTTTTTGCATAATTTTACTAGACACATCACAACATGATAAATGATAACTTTGAACTAGAATATTTCTTCCCTTTGACTACTTTGCAAGATGGGGAAAGCATCAATCCTAGTAGGATTTTTGAGGAGATGGTAAAATAATTCTTAATTATCTTCTTGAAGTTGAGCAGAAAGTCCTCTACTGATGCAGGAGCATCCAGAGGTATAAGGGCAATCCTGTGTCACCCAAAAAATGTACTTAGACTTAGTTTCTGTTTCATGTCTTTACATTTTTGGATACCCATTTGGCTCAAATAAAGGTTCCAACTCTCATAGTTCAACTATCATTGCGTTTGAAAACCTCAAAAAAATAGGAGCATGTATTTGGGCCATCATTTTGGTAAACTAGTAGGTTTGAATTGGCTAGATGAATGTAATCATGATTTAGAGCATTCCAGAAAAAGAATCAGGTCAATAGGCCCCACGGTTTGAAAGTTATTGTAGTTTTTCAGGTTTTGGAGACCTCCTAAGAATGCTTCAAAGTCAGGTTTGGGGCATTAAATGACCTCAAAAAGGGTCAAAAAATGGGGGACGAGAGAATCTAGTCCATAGGGCTATAGAGCACTTCGAGAGCTTTCCAAAAATGTAAACAGTTCGTTAATCGGAGCTACGGTTCAAAAGTTATGCCTCCCGAAAGTTCGGTTACCGTTTTCGGATTCATCTAGATTTGTACCGACTTCTAACGCAGCTTTCAGAACGTTCTATTTCATTGGTGGATTCCTACTAGCACTTTCTAGAATGTACTCCTAGTCCTTAACCCTCCGGGGTCTATTAAGGAGATTTCTGGCATTATAAAAGGCAGTTCAGAGTGCAGTTTGAGAGGAGGTGCTAAAAGGAGAAATATTCTCCAGATTTATGCTATTGTAAGCCCTTAGGGCATGTTCTGAAGTTTATTTTCTCTATACTATTTGTACTAGCTTATTTTCTTAGTTAATATAATTTCCCTTTTCTGTTGTGTCCATTCTGTTATTCTGTTGTGTCCCCATCAAGTGGTATCAGAGCGAGTTTTCCTGAGTGTGTAGACAGAGCGCCGACTGTGAGGCAGATTGCACCAGGACTGTGTGGTTGTGGGTTTGAGTTAGAAGATGCCTCCACAAAGAGAGTGTGGCAGAAGGGCCAGAGCTATTGATCCTGAGGAGGTTAGAGCCCTCCAGAGGTAGGTACAAGCATTGCAAGAGGAGCTTCCTAGAGGAGAAAATGTTGCCGCAGGTGACAATAGTGAGGATGACAATAAAGAGAAAGTAATGGGACCAGAAGAGGAAGTTGACGGGGAAGTTCTGAATCTTGTAGAGGAAAGGCTTTTTAGGGCCATTACTAAGTTTGGGAAAAGACCTACAATTGAAGTGGGTATATTTTCAGGAAATCTGAAACTAGATGAGTTGATCGATTGGATCAATGAACTGGAAGAATACTTTGAGTATGAGGATATAAGGGACCCAGATAGGGTTAAGTTTGCAAAGGCCAAACTGAAAGGCCATGCCAAAATTTGGTGGCAAGAGGTTCAACTGGAAAGACTTAGAAGAGGAAAGGAGAAGATCACAAGATGGGATCACATGGTGGACAAATTGAAGAAGCAATTCATTCCTGTGGACTACGAGCTTGATCTATTTAAGAAGATGCATGGGTTAAAGCAAGCAGGAAGATTAGTCCAAGAATATCCAGAGGAGTTTTACCGACTCTTGATTAGAGCGGGGCATGCAAAAGCAAATAAGGAGAAGATTTCTCGTTATATCAGTGGTTTGCAACCTAGCATCCAGGAGGAATTAAGTCTGGTAAGAATGACCAGCATTGAAGAGGCATACCAGTTTGCCCTACGAGTTGAAGAGAAGCTGAATAAAAGGTTTGAAGGAAGACAAAGAGGGCGCGGTCAAGGAGGAAGGGGAAGCAGTAGATCATTTGGAGGCCGCAATGAAACCCAAAAGAAAAATGAAGATGTGGGTACTAGCAGAAACCAGAGGAATGAGAGTTTCAACCGCTCCCATGATCAAGACTTTGGAAATCAAAGAGGAAGAGGTAGAGGACGTGGACAAGGAAGAGGAGGCTTCTATGGTACCTATTTCCATTACAATGAAGAAGGTCATCGTGCCTTTGAATGCCCTCAACGACAAGGAAGGACAGATAGGAGAGCTGAGGGCCAAGCTAGGGTTGCTCATGTGGATGAGGATGCACAATCATCACATTCAGAGGATTCAGAAAGAGGAGAGACCTTGGTAAATGAAAGAGTCCTACTAAGTGGTGAGAACGAACCGGGACAACGAAGGAGTTTGTTTCATACCAGATGCAAGTGTGAGGATAAATGTTGTGACGTGATCATTAATGGTGGTAGCACTAATAACCTAGTATCAGAAGAGATGGTCTCTAAGCTAAAGCTCAAGAGGGAGAAACATCCCCAACCTTATCGGATTTCTTGGGTAAAAGATGATCATAAGGTCCTGGTAAGTGAACAATGTTTAGTAAAATTCAAAATTGGGAGTTACCATGATGAAGTTCTCTGTGATGTTATTTCGATGGATTTTTGCCATCTATTGTTGGGTAGACCATGGCAGTTTGATAGACATGCAATACATGATGGAAATGCAAACACATACTCTCTAACAAAGGATGGAGTTCACCACAAATTGAAGCCCATGAAAAAGGAAGGTGAAAAGGTATGTAGCAGTGCTAGGATTTGTCTTGTTGATGGAAGGAAGTTTTTAGATGGCATGAAACATCAACATATGTGCTATGTTTTGATTCCTAGGAAAGATAAAGAAGGTAGTAGTGAAATACCATTTGAAGTTTCAAATTTACTAGGAGAATTTGGAGATATTATCTCTGATAATGTTCCATATGGATTGCCACTAGTAAGGAAAATTAGTCATCAGATAGATCTGATTCCAGGAGCTAGTTTTCCTAACAAGGCTGCTCACAGGATGACTCCTACTGAAACAAAGGAGCTAAATAGACAGGTTCAGGAGTTGTTGAGGAAGGGCTTGATTCAAGAGATCCTGAGTCCATGTGCAGTACCTGCAGTACTTGCACCAAAGAAGGATGGAGAGTGGAGGATGTGTACAGATTCTCGAGCTATGTATAGGATAACCATCAAGTACCGATTTCCTTTACCAAGGATGGATGATCTTATGGACTGCTTGAGTGGAGCTCAGTACTTCACAAAGATAGATCTAAAGAGTGGCTATCATCAGATACGGATTCGAGAAGGAGATGAGTGGAAAACAACCTTCAAGACCAAGGAGGGTCTTTATGAGTGGTTAGTCATGCCCTTTGGATTGACGAACGGCCCAAGCACCTTCATGCGGCTCATGAATGAGGTACTTAAGAAGTTCTTGGGAAAATTTGTTATTGTCTATTTGGATGATATTTTAATTTTCAGCAAGACTTTGGAAGAACATTTACTGCATATTCGTAGTGTCCTTGAAAGGCTAAGGGAAGAGAAACTATTAATTAATCTAAAGAAGTTTGTCTTTGCAAAAAGGGAGTTAGTCTATTTGGGATTTGTTATATCACCTGAATGTCTCAAAATGGATCCAAAGAAGGTAAAAGCCATCTTGGAATGGCCTACTCCAAGGTCTGCTACTGAGGTAAGATCATTTCATGGTCTGGTTAGTTTTTACACGAATTTTTTAAAGAATTTCAGTGGCATATGTGCACCCCTAACTGATACAATAAGAGGGGATAGAAAAGAGTTCAAATGGACTGCAGCAGCTATGAGAAGTTTTGAATTCCTGAAGAAGAAGGTGACTGAACAGCCTGTGTTGGCACTTCTAGATTTTAGAAAATAATTTTGGGTGGATTGTGATGCTAGTGGTAGCGCTATTGGGGCTGTATTAAGCCAAGAAGGTAAGCCTATTGCATATTTTAGTGAAAAATTGAATGATGCAAAGAAGAAGTATTATGTTTATGATCAAGAGTTTTATGCAATAGTTCAGGCCTTAAAGAAATGGAGGCATTATTTATTGCCAAAGGAATTTGTTTTGTATACTGATCATCAGGCATTATAGTACCTAAATACCCAAGGTAAATTGAATCAGAGGCATATGAAGTGGGTAGAATTCTTGCAGAGTTATACATTTGTGTTGAAGCATAGAAGTGGAAAATCTAATAGGGTTGCAGATGCACTAAGTAGGAGACAGTTGTTGCTTACAACAATGCAGGTTGAAGTAGTTGGGTTTGATGAACTCAAGAATTTGTACCCCAAGGATCTTGATTTTGCTGAAGCATGGAAAGCTTGTAAAGAACCTGTTGCTGTAGATAGAACCAAGTGGTTAGACTATTTAATTCAGGATGACATGTTGTTCAAAGGTAGTCAATTGTGCATTCCAAGGAGTTCCATGAGGGAAAATCTGTTTAAGGAGAAACACAGTGGAGGGATGGCAGGACATTTTGGTCGGGATAAGACCATTGCCATTCTTAGAGAACATTATTTTTGGCCTCAAATTACACAGGATGTGAAGAAGTTTGTACAGAGTTGTCAGGTTTGTCAAGTTGCCAAGGGGTTTAGTCAAAATACTGGCCTATATCAGCCATTGCCTGTTCCATCAAGGCCATGGGAGGACATAAGTATGGATTTTTTTCTTGGATTGCCAAGGACACAAAGGGGTAATGACTCAGTATTCGTGGTGGTTGATAGGTTCTCCAAAATGGCACATTTCATTACATGCCACAAAACTCATGATGTTGTCCATATTCCAGACTTGTTTTTCAAAGAGGTGGTAAGACTACATGGTCTTCCAAGGAGTATAGTTTCTCACAGAGATACTAAATTTGTGGGGTATTTCTAGAGGACATTGTGGAAGAAGTTGAGAACGGACTTGAAATTCAGTTCCACGCATCACCCACAGACTGATGGCCAAATAGAAGTCTGGGCAATTTGTTGAGATGTTTAGTTGGAGATAAACCCAAGGGATGGGATTTGATTCTACCACAGGCAGAGTTTTCTTATAATAACTCTGTAAATAGGAGTACTGGAAAATCACCATTTCAAATTGTATATGGGAATAGCCCAAGGACTGCACCAGAATTGAGGAAGATAGAACAAGGGGAGAGGACAAGTGTTGAAGCTGAGGAATTTGCTGAACACATCAAGCGTCTACATGAGGAGGTTCAAGCACACATTATCAAGATGGATCAAGAGTATAAAGCTAGGGCTGATCAAAGGAGAAGACATAAGGAATTCCAAGTAGGGGATCTAGTCATGGTGCACTTACGAAAAGAAAGATTTCTAGTTGGTACTTACAAAAAGCTGAAAATGAAGAAATTTGGCCCTTGCAAAGTTTTGAAGAAACATGACTCAGGAAATGCATATGAGGTGGAGCTGCCAGATGGTATTCACATTTCTCCCATTTTCAACATTGCATATTTAACAGAGTATCATGATGATGGTGCAGATGAGGAGCTGGTTTTAGAGCCATGTCCAATTCTTGCTTCTAAGAAGGAGGAGATAGAAGACATTCTAGATCATCATGTGGGTAGGAGTACTAGAAACAGGCAGTATGAAGAGTATTTGATCAAATGGAAAGGACGGCCGATCGAGGACTCAACTTGGATTTCAGCAGCTGAGGTTTCCCATTTGGGATTTCCTCTACCATCCATAAAGTGATAGGGTCACTTTTCAATCTACCCTGGGTGTCTGATGCAGGAGCATCCAGAGGTATAAGGGCAATCCTGTGTCACCCAAAAAAATGTACTTAGAATTAGTTTCTGTTTCATGTCTTTACATTTTTGGATACCCATTTGGCTCAAATAAAGGTTCCAACTCTCATAATTCAACTATCAGTGTGTTTGGAAATCCTAAAAAAATAGGAGCATGTATTTGGGCCATCATTTCAGTAAACTAGTAGGTGTGAATTGGCCAGATGAATGTAATCAAGATTTAGAGCATTCCAAAAAAAGAATCAGGTCAATAGGCCCCAAGGTTTGAAAGTTATTGCAATTTTTTGGGTTTTGGAGACCTCCTAAGAATGCTTCAAAGTCAGGTTTGGGGCATTAAATGACCTCAAAAAGGGTCAAAAAATGGGGGACAAGAAAAGCTTGTCCATAGGGCTATAGAGTGCTTCGAGAGCTTTTCGAAAATGTAAACGGTTCGTCAATCGGAGCTACGGTTCAAAAGTTATGCCTCTCGGAAGTTCGATTACCATTTCTGGATTCTTCTAGATTTGCACCGACTTCTAACGCAGCTTTCGAAACCTTCTATTTCGTTGGTGGATGCCTACTAGCACTTTCTAGAATGTACTCCTAGTCCTTAACCCTCCGAGGTCTATTTAAGGAGATTTCTGGCATTGTGAAAGACAGTTCCGAGTGGAGTTTGAGAGGAGGTGCTAAAAGGAGAAATATTATCCAGATTTATGCTATTGTAAGCCCTTAGGGCATGTTCTGAAGTTTATTTTTTCTGTACTATTTGTACTAGCTTATTTTCTCAGTTAATATAATTTCCCTTTTCTGTTGTGTCCATTCTATTCTTGGGTTGTGTCCCCATCATCTACTAGCCACAATTTACATTGGTCAATAAAAATATCCTAATAAAAATGCAAATGCATAATTCATTTATAAAAAAGTTCCAATCTTTGCACAAGTCAAATTCATCCATACAAAGAGATAAAGAAGGATTTTCAGAGACAAAGAGAAAGAAAACATAGTTAGCCCTAGGCGACGTATCCTTCTTGTTTCCCTACAAATTTCCACCATATTCTCATGCATAGTCTTTTAAAAGATTTATAGTATGAACATTCATCAAAACAAGGATGACAACCTCAACCTCACTTTGCACACAAAATGATACTATATCATTAAAAAAATGGTGTTCTAAAGAAACTTCATTCATTGGTTAAGGAAAACCTCTAAGGGGTGGCCCTAAATAATTATACCCAAGTAAAGAATTTTGGATTCATTTTCAAAGAAAGGGCTCATGAAGTACCCTATCTAGTAGATCATTTAAGCTCAAAAACACAAGGACAACATGTAGTATTCCTTAGGATAAAATAAATAGCCTCCCAGGATAATAAATGGAGATTATTTAGGGGTGCCCTCAAGCCTATATCAAATTTTCTTATATGAACTTGGTATTGTACTTTCAAATGCATTGTGAGAAAATTTTAATTGACTATCATGGAGCCAGAGTAATGTTGGCAGATATTAATTTCTCCACCATCCCATCATTCCTCCACTGTCAACAGCCCGCACTTTAGTTGTCCCAACTGATAACCTATTAAAAGTAGTAGACAAAATGCCATCCAAACACCATCCAACACACTAGCTGCATGATCCAACATTAATTATATAGCTAACTCTATGCAATAGTAAGACTAGGATACAATATGTATTTCATTATAAATATAATGGATTGGGCCTATGATCAGCAGAGCCCATTTTGGGTTTCTCATATCTCTTATGGTGTCTCCTTTGGTTTCTCTTTCCACTACTTGTTCACTACTATGTTATATTTTTCATCATGGTATCAGAGCCAATGGAAAAATGATCTTGAAGCTTTTTTTTACTAGATTGGTTGGAATTAGAAGTGCCAGCCATTAAGTATTTTATTGCTAAGGTTGAGGTAATGTAGCCAAGTAGGACATGGAATTCAAAGTTTTTCTTTGCATCATTAGATCTGCAAAGACAAGAGCTAGGGTAAGAAAAGCCTATCACCATTTATGATAGATGAATCAAAGCCAAGTCAATGGAGAATCTTGTCACCATTTGTGATAGAAGATTAAATCTACTAATGAATCCTATCACAATTTGTGATAGATGTCATAAGGAAGCTGATCTAAATTTCTTATGGATCCTACCACCATTTGTGATAGATGTCATAAGGAAGCTGATCTAAATTTCCTATGTATCCCATCACCATTTGTGATAGAAGTTAAGAAAAAAAGATCTTGTCACCAGTTGTGGCATATCTTCGAAAGAGAAATTTATTGCAAAAAAAATATTAGTTGTTGAAGAAAGCCTATAGCTTAAGATGAATTCATTGTGGAAGATCTAGCTAGTGCTTAAGATGAGGAATGTGTCTCTAATATTATAATTCAGTTGTAGGAGTCAAAATTCATTAGGAAATGAGATGGCATTCTATGGTTGGTTGTCATGGTGAAAAGCTTTGTGTGTGATGATTTGAGATTTAAGTGTTGGATTTGAAGTGAGAGAATATATCTATTAAAATGTGTTGTTGTCAAGATATGTATGAGGAAGATCAATGTTGGTAGTAGATTTAAATTGTGATAGTTTTCTATCCTCAAGGGCTATGTATTTTGGACAAATTTGTTATGTGTGAGTTACACTTTTTAAAAGAAAATTTAGACATTGTATTGTACCTAAGTTGTTGTAAGGGGTGCATTATTAGTTGTATCTGACACCCTAGAGTTTAGTTAACATTTGATGAACCAGGTATTTGAAAAAAAATCCTTTAGAATAAGCAAGTACAATAGCTAGGTGCCCATGTATCTCAGTAGATGTATTTCTTTTTATATGGACTCAATAATCAGTTTGATGTAGGTCAAGAAGGAGAAAAGAAAAAATGATGATAGTTTTCCCATCATGTGAGTTTTTGGTAATTTGAAACCATTTGTAATGTTTCCACATCATGTAAATTGATGGTAATCTGAAACCATTTTGTGTTGTTTGGTGGTTTGTAGTCACCACTCTTGTGCGAGGTTTGTGGTTAACCAAAACCATTCAAATACAAAGTTTTTTTTTAGCTAGAAACCATTTGTATTACATTGGTTGGGGGTAAGTCATAAAACTCGAAGTGATTATAATTAGGGAAAACAATATAAGTGTAGTAGAATTAGTGGAAGAAATGAAGGCAAAGTGTTGGCAGATATTAATTTCTCCACCAGCCCATTGTTCCTCAACCATTAGCAGCCCGCAGTTCAGCCATCCTAGCCAACAACCCACTGAAAGAAATAGACAATATGCCATCTGAACATTGTCCAACACACCAGCTGCATCGTCCAATATTTCATTATAAATATAATGGATTGTTCCTGTGATCGATAGAGCACATTTTGGCTTTCTCATATCTCTTATGGTTTCTCCTTTGGTTTCTATTTTCACTACCTATTCACTATTGTATTATGTTTTTCATCAAGTATATGCAAATGGGGAAGGTTCTACTTTGAATATACATCTACCATCTTTGAGCATGGTGATGAATTGTATTATGTTTTTCATCAAGTATATGCAAATGGGGATGGTTCTACTTTGAATAGATTATCTGCCATCTTTGAGCATGGTGACAAAGAGTATACATTGAGATCTAATAGATTGGGAAGTATTTATGCACATCCGTTGTCATTGTGAAGAAGTTCTTCTAAGAAAATTGCATCATAAGATGAAGATTGGGTTGGATATGTGCAGAATGGTGTAAAAGATCAACGATAAGAGATGAGACTGATTGTTCATGATCTAAATCAAAGTGGGATGATATTGCCATATCATTGGAGGCTTTTCTAATGCTCCTGAAGAGTGATAAAAGCTATCATGTAGAGACATCTGCAAATAGTCCCTTATGATTTATGCTTAGAGCTTCTCCATATTTTCAAAATGTTAAAATAAATAGGCAACCAATTCCACCTATCAAATAAAATATGAGTAATAGAGTTTTAGATTATTAAAAGCTTCAATTTTGAGTTACACACAAAGTTTGTAAGAATTTTGACCTGATAGAAAGAGAAACCCTTCAAATGCACAACAACACTTTCCTGTTCCTTATGGCTGATGCAAAGTGCCTTGAAGTTCTCTGCATCATGCTTTCCCGTCACTATGTTGCTAATGACTAATTTACCATTGAATTAAATTCCTAAAATCTTGGTCTAAATCATCTCTCATATCACACCCTCTCAGGGCTAGCTCTCTAGCATTTGATCTGTAAGCAGGGAAAAGATTAAGTATGATCTATAAGCAAGGGAAGTTATCAGGGATTACCTTCTAGAAAGTCCAAAAAGTATTGGATGTTAGAGTAATAAGATATTGCCTTATTAATCAAATTATTTTGATTTAATTATTAAGTCACTTATTATCTCTAGCTTAGTTAAGCTAAAATTTAAGCATATAATAATTAATTATTATCATACAACCTAGGTTTTACCCTATTAGGGTTTTGATCTCCTTTTATAAGGATTGGTCTCTTTGTAATTTTATTTCATTCACTTTCAATAATAGCAATCTTTTTTTTTTTCTCATCAAGAATGTCCCATTTATGGATCCTAGATTCCCAACCTCCATAGCATTTTGCTTCTCTCTTCTATGACAGGTTTGGGGTTGATCTTTCATCAACTTCAACATTAGAGAATCTCTAAAGTTGTTAGCAATGAGATTTTTATAATGTTATCACACAAGAATTTGTTATATTTTTCTTTATAAATTTTATTTTTTTCATTGCCTTGACTAATGAAAAAAAAAGTTTTTATTTAAAAAATATTCTTAAAAATAAATGTTAATAATCTAATTATATAAACTATATAAAGCTTGTGTTGAGTAAAATTAGTATTTAATTCTGATTAACTGATCAGTTTAATCAATAAAATAATTCCATAAGTTATCTGCCTAGACCTAGACAAGAACTTGTTATTATTATTATTATCATTTCATTAACAAATCATATCACGCGCATTCTGAACAAATTCTAATGTAGCGATTAGTAAGCAAGAGTTTAATGAAAACGTGTCAATTATACAACAACTGAAATTTATTAACCTTATATAGCGAAACATAAACAAACCTTAAGCAATGCATAAAAGGTAGGCGGAGAAGGAACTAGAATACGCTATCCGTCGGCAATAGAAAATAGGTAGGGTGGTCTGTAGGCAGTAGAATACGTTACTGAGAATAAAAAACAATTAAATAGTAGACCAGACGATAGCTATAGGGCTTCTTACTTGGTAACGGGAATAACTAAAGGTAGAATTGGAAACCGAGGTAAGAGAACCTTGAGAAACCGGACTCGTTGGACGAGGGCTTGTCGTCGTGAACGTGATGTTGTAACTCTGCTTCTGCAACAATTTAGTGAAGGTTAAAACAGATGGACTCACACTGACGTCCACTCCAGGGGGCGCGTCGATACTGGCAACGTAACTGGACTCGGTGACCCCAACATTGGTCACTGTTCGGCGGAATATAGTCGAGGCCGCGACTCCCACTCTTCGAAAATCCGCAGAGAAAGACGGGTAATTCAAATTTCCGGAGCGCATGTTCTCGAGATCACTGGTCGGGCAAGTCATATTGGTACCTACGATCAAACCAACTTGGCTGCTTGTGTAATTAAGGCCGCAGAGATAAGGAATGTAATCGGTCGGCATTCGGTCATAGACGAGCCCCGGGTCGGCTGCCTTTTCCGGGTCTACATGTCCGGCGCCTGTGCCAAAAACATCCGCAGTAGAGTTCGTTGAACTGTCAAGGATCGGCATGCCTTTCTTATCCACAACACTTGCCGTGGTCATCAGAGCAGATTGAATCGCAGCCGGGCTCCAGTCAGGATGCACTGCTTTGATCAAAGCAGCAAGCCCACTCACGTGTGGACATGCCATCGAGGTACCAGAAATTATATTAAACTCAACCACTCTGTGATCGTCCGGGAGGACACTGGGGCCGATATTCGTAGGCCACGCGGCAAGGACGTTAACTCCGGGAGCGACGACGTCAGGTTTCAGGATCCCGATATCGGCACAGCTCGGACCCCTCGACGAAAAAGTCGCCACAGCCGGCGCCTCTGCTTTGCCGAAAACAGTCTCTTGAAAATCAATTGCGGCAGTCGGTGTTTTTTCTGAGGCCGCGTATGCTTTAATGGCGAGACCGTCTTTGTAGCCGACGAAAGTCGCCGGCAAAAAATGGGCTTCTGCTATGATTTCATTCCCGGAGGTTTTATCCGAAGCCAATATCATCCCCGCGCCGCCCGCCGCTTTGACAACTTCGCCCTTCTGTAGCCGCGTACTATTGACTTGCTTGCACACCACAATCTTTCCGGCGACGTCGCTGGACCTCAGGCTGCCGTTGAGACAGAGATTACCTTCCTCAGAGGTGACGTGGACAAGCGGGAATGAGTCGGAGAGGCCCTTTCCGGGGTAGAGAGATTCTCCATACAAGACACTCCCGTCGCCCAGATGGACGGTTGCGATGAAACTCCTGTCCATTGAGCTGGCGCCCACTGTCATGATCCACGGCGCCACGTTTGAAAGGGTAGAGTACCTCGGACCGCTGTTGCTCGCAGAGCAGGCAACGAAAATGCCTTTCTGGATTGCGGCAAATGCACCCAGGGCAATGGAATCTTCGTGGAAAGGCCCCGTTGATCCGCCAATAGAGAGTGACATGACGTCAACACCGTCTGCCACAGCCTGGTCCATTCCCGCCAGAATATCTGATTTCGCACACCGTTCGCCGCACACCTTATACATGGCCACGTGTGCGCCGGAAGCCATTCCGTACGCCTTTCCAGAGGCGTCACCGAATAAACTTGCGTTTTCGACCCTTGCACCGGCGGCTGTAGACGAAGTATGAGTTCCGTGGCCACTTTCGTCACGTGGACTGGGCTTACCGGTGTCGCTGCTAAAAGCTCTGGCTCCGATCAGTTTGTTGTTGCAGTTGGAGGAGTTGAAATCATGGGCGCTCTGGCAGATGCCCTTCCACTTTGCCGGCGGGGGTGGCATTCCGGCGTCGGAGAAGGAAGCGCTCTCTGGCCACACGCCCGTGTCGAGGACTCCGATGATGACGCCCTTGCCGAAGCCGGTCGCCGGCCATAGGCCGTTGCGAGGCTGGAGGCCCAGAAATTGGCCGGAATAAGTCGTGTGCAGTGGCAGGAGTTTGGTACGCCGCAATAAAGCCTTGCTTCTCCCGGATTGCTTCCAGTTCTGACTCCGTCAAGCGAGCTGCGAACCCATTCAACACGTGCTCATATGAATATAAGACTGGTTTATCTTGGCTTACGAATGATGAGTACCATTCCTTGCGGTCATCCAGACTTGTTAACGCCGTCTTCGGATGTTCGAGATGAACAATGTATGTCTTCTCATTTGCGTAAGCACTTGCCGCCAGCACGGCTACAGCGAACAATACAATACTGACAACCATGGAAGGATGAATTGAAAAATCCATGGTACTTTTTCAAATGATAAAATTCCAGATCAATAATATGAATAAAATACTGGATTATCTTCTCAAACTCATTCTAGCCACCAAAATAAAAATCTGAAAAGATTATATGACACGTGCAACTTGCCAGAATATTATACGGTCTTCATCTAACTACAAGCATAAAACTATAGAAGAAAATCTATAAATCTAGAAATCTGAATGAAGAAATCATCAAATAAATGGTTGAGCTTCACAGTTTCTTTGTGGTTCTGCTATGCAAAAACCAGTAAAATAAAATGCTCACACCCACATCAAGCTGACGATCTGCTTGATTTTAAATAGGTTCCCGTTATATAGCCTCCAACGTGAATATCAAACTGTAAAGAAACCACCTGTTCGCCTTGGAAACTACCTTCATTTGGTCGGAGGATGCGATGCTGGTCCTTCAGTAAAAAGAAAAGGGTGACCGGAGACCGAAACGATAATCTGCCTCGCCGGTGAAGGCTAATAATTTAAGAATATTCTGAGCGTATGTCCATTTCGAAACGACGTGATATAATTCCTATTTATTCTAATAAAACTGTCCGGAGCAACAATTTTATTAAACTTTTATTGGTATCATCACAAACAACAATATTTTATGTTTTGATGGATTGGAGAAGCCGCACTAGTTCTGTAAGATTCAATAAAAACAAATCCCAAAATATTATCGGTTGGAATATACCTCAATTTTCGTTGGATGGGCTAACGTTATTTTATTATGTCAAGAGGCATTCTATATAGTGGCAGTACAAATGTTCAAATATGCCAAGATTTCCTATCAATAAAAAAGAAGGAGCAGTCACAAACTTATAGAAATAATAGGTCAAAAAAATAGGGCCTAAAAGAGTTGGACCCAAAAAAATAGGAACAAAAAAATATGCCCCTAAAAAACAAGGCCCGAAAAAATAGGGTCGAAATAATTTCAATATGATTTATTTTTTTGTTAAATATAATTTTGCATGCACATCATGGTTTTTTTTTTTTTTTTTCTGTGGGGAGTGGGGAATTTGAAACAAATTTGTGGAATGTGAACAGACATCCATTGGGGATATGAAGAATTTCTCACAACTTATAAAACAAAGGCTCCTCATTTCATTTTCATTTAATGTTTTTGAAGAATGAAGAGGAGGAGAATATTAGAGGATTAGATTGGAGTTTTTGAAAGGAGTAGATTGAAGTTTTGATTATTTAGATTTTCATTTAGATTTAGATGTAGATATAAATTGAGATTCAAAATTAGTTATAATATTCTACTTTGATTCAGATTTCAATTTTAATTAGTTTCATTTAGAGTTAGAATTCTATTCAAAATTGTTTAGGCTTGCATTTAATAGTTTAGTCTTACATGTTTGATTTAGATTTAGATTTGTATTCAAAATCTATTTGATTTATATATTTTATAATACTTTTCATTTGCATATTTTGAATGTGCACATTTCAAATTAGTTTTAGATTTGCATGTTTCATATTAGTTTTAGATATGCATATTTCAAAATAGTTTTGGTTTGCATTTTTTAGATTTGAATATTTCATAATAGTTTTACATTTGCATGTTTTAGAGTATTTATATTTTCATGTTTCAAAGTATAATTTTATCATTAATGTGGATGACAATGCCACCATATCAATACAATTTATATTTTATTAAAGTTAATGATTTATTTAAAGTAGATGAATCATATATTTAGTATATATTTTATCATTATTGACTTATAAAATTTAAAAAAATTCTCAAAATAATAGGGCTTTTAAAAAGGGGTCAAAAAATAAGAACCCAAAAAATAGGACCCCAAAAAATTAGGCCAAAAAAATAAGGCTAAAATAATTTCATTAAATCTTTAAATATAAAACATTTTTTAATATTTTTTTATATATTTTTGCATGCACATTCTATATGCTTATTTTTTGTGGGGAGTGGGGGAATTTGGAACAATTTTGTGGAATGTCAAAAAACATCTTTTGGAGGATAGGAGGAGTCTCTCAAAGGTTGTAAAACAAATGCTCCTCATTTCATTTTCATTTTGTGTTTTTATAGGGAGGAAGAGGTTGAGAAAATTGGAGCATATTAGAGTTTTTGAAGAGGAGTAGATTAAAGTTTTGGAGTAATTTTTTGCATGTGAGAATTTTTTTTTTTTTTTTTTTTTTAAAGTTTTGCATTTAGATTTAGATTTAGTTATGTATTTAGATTTAAATGCAAATTTAGTTTCAAAGTTAGTTATAATATTATCCTTTGGTTTAGATTTCAATTTCAATAAGTTTCATATAATTTAGCCGTGTATGTTTGATTTAAAATTAGAATTCAAATTTATTTAAAATCTATTTGATATAGATATTTGATAATACATTTCGTTTGCATATTTTTAATGTGCATGTTTCAATTTAACTCTACATTTTCATGTTTCATGTTAGTTTTAGATTTGCATATTTCAAAATATTTATATTTTTTGCATTTCATAATTAAATTTTATCATTAATGTGAATGGCTAGGTCACCTTATCAATAAAATTTGTACTTTATTAAAGTTAATGATTAATTTAAAATAAACGAATCATATATTTAGTTTATATTTTGTCATTATTTAATTAGATTATGTATGTGTTCTATTTAAATATTTTTCATAATATATATTGATTTTTATTAATATTTATGTTTTTAATGTTTGAAAAGTGGAAGGCAATGCCACCATATTTCAAACATTATAATCTAACTATTTCATTTGAAATAGTTTTGATTTTTATTTATGTTATTTTGAACATTATTCATTTGAAAGAATTTATGTTAACTATCAATACTTTTTCATTCTAATTATTTCTATATGTTGATTTTTTTTTAATAAGTTTGTAAGTTACTATTTGAGTTATGGATTCCTTGAACAAAGAATCAACATTATTTGATACCATCTTGACTACTTCAATGACCTCAAATGATTTTTTTGAAATCGAGTTTGACAAATGCCTATGAATAATTAAAGAGATGTGCACAAATATAATTAAAGTTGTGGAGAACACAATATTTTCAATTGACTATGTTGAGGAAATGGAGGTAATGCATATGGAAGATGCATAAAAATTCTTATGTGACACATCTACAAAAGTGGATGGATTTCCCTCAATGATTAAAGAAGTCTTTCACAGTCATTGTTCAAATAAAGGTTGCAAAAGAATCCTAATAATTGAAGAATGTGACATGTATTTACACCATTACAAAGATTTTTTTTTTTTTTTGTATATAGTTCATTCTTGTCTCCAGTTTCAAAATGTTACTTTTTATTAGTTGTATTGGTAGTTTTGTTTCCCCATTGTTCTACGTAACTTTCATGAAGAAGAGAACAATACAAAATAAATTTATTGTTGTAAAAAATAGTTCTTTAATGGACATGACAACTAAATATGTTAATTAAGAAAGAAAATCATAAGTCTAAATTGATGACCTTAATGATAGGCATATTTGTTGATTTCAATTCTTAATCATTGCAATAAAAATTGCATTAGCATTATTAAAAATTCAATAATATATAATGTTCTCACATCATCATGGATAAATAATTTCCATAAAATTGATTCTAATATATTTTTTCACACTTTTACCATCATATAAATTATTGTGTTGGGCCTTATAATTTCCCTTTCATGAATTAAAATGTTTCCACTATTCGAGTAATTTGTACAACATATATCCCAAATTTGACCACAGTTGTACTCCAAATACTCCAAAACTACACCTAAATCTCATACTTCCCTTAACCATTTCACTAATTTTATTGTAACATTTAACCACTTATTAACCCTAACCATAACACCAAGTGTCATATAAATGAAATTGTAAACCTTGGATCCTAACTCTTACTCTATAGATGACTATACTAGTCATTTAGTAAGTTATATACCTTAACCTAACCCTATATGTGCTAGTGAGAATATATGTACATATTATATACATACATAGAGAGAGAGAGAGAGAGAGAGAGAGAGAGAGAGAGAGAGAGAGAGAGAGAGAGAGAGAGAGAAGTGTATCTAGAGAGCAGGGAGAGGGAGCGAGTGAAAAAGATTAGGAGTGTATCTAGAGTGCATAGAGGGAGAGAGAGATTAGGAGGAGTATCTAAAGTGTAGGGTGAGAGAGATAGGGGGTGTATCTAGAGATTAAAGAGAGGGACTAGGTGGAATATCTAGAGACTAGAGAGAGAGAGAGAGATTAGAAGGTGTTTTTAGATAGTGGGGGGAGATATTAATGGGTGTAGAGAGAGAGAGAGAGAGAGAGAGAGAGAGAGAGATTACATTATTAAAAAGGTTAGTAACTTGTATCACAATAGCACTAATCATGGACACTATAATAAAACTAACCCACATTAAAATTTAACCTATTAGTTATCCTAACACTAAGCTAAAGTGTAATAATAGCTCTAACATTAGCTATAATATTATTAGTAACCCAAAAAGAACCTTAATCGCAATAATAACAAAAACCCTAACTGTAACTCTAATTTTGACTCTAACTCTAACTCTAACTCTAACTCTAACTTTAATTATAATCCTAATCCTAATTCTAACCCTAACCCTAACCCTAACCTTAACCCTAACCCTAACTCTAACTCTAATTCTAACTCGAATTCTACCTATAACCCTAACCTTAACCCTTTATAACTCTAACTCTAATCCTAATTCCAACCCTAACCCTAATTGTAGCCCTAACCCTAAGCCTTACTATAACTCTAATCCTAACTCTAATTCTAACTCTAATGCTAATTCTAACGCTAAACCTAACCATAATTTTAACCCATATTCTAACCCTAACTGTACCCCTCATTCTAACCCTAACTCTAACTCTAACTCTAACCATAACTATAACTATAACTCAAACTCTAATTGGAACCCTAACCCTAACACTAACCCTAATCATAATCCTAACACTAGCCCTAAATCCACCCCTAATCCTAACCCTAACAGTATATATAATGTTAATCCTAACCCTAACACTATATGTAACTCTATCTCTAACCCTAACCCTAATTATAATCCTAACCCCAACCCTAACTCTAATCTTATCTCTAACTCTAACCCTAACCCTAACTCTAACCCTAAATCTAACCCTAACTCCAACCCTAACCCTAAATCTAACCCTAACCCAAACCCTATCTCCAACTTAACTCTAATTCTAACTTGATCCCTAACTCTAACTCTAATTCTAACCCTAACCCTAATCCTAACTCTAACCCTATCCTCAATTCTAGCCCTAATTCTAACCCTAACCCTAACACTAAAACTACACTAACACTAATTTTAACTCTAACCCTAATGGTAACCCTAACTCTAGCTGTAACCCTTGTGCTAACTCTAGCCCCAACCCTATTTCTAACCCTAACCCTAACTCTAACCCTTATTCTAACTCTAATTCTAACTCTAACTCTAACTCTAGCTCAAACCCTAACTCTAAATTTAACCCTAACCCTAACCCTAATTCTAATCCTAACTATATTTGTAGCCCTAATTCATACCCTTACCCTAACCTTAAGTCTAACTCAATCTATAACCCTAATTATATTTGTAACCCTAATTATAACCCTAACCCTAATCTTAACTCTAACTCTAATTATAACTCAAATTCTACCCCTAACCCTAGCCCTAACTTTAATCTTGACTCAAACCCTAACCCTAATCCTAACTCTAACCTTAATCCTAACTCAAACCCTAACTCTAACCCAACCCTAACCCTACAATAACCCTAACCCTAACTACAACCATAACTGTAACCCTAACCTTAACCATGAACATAACTCTAATCCTAACCTTAACCATAAACATATCTCTACCCCTAACTCTAACTCTAAATCTAACTCTACCATAATTGGACTCTAACTGTAACCCTAACTTTAATCCTAACTCAAACCCTAACCCTAACTCTAACGTTAACCTTGATTCAAACCCTAATCCTAGCCTTACTATAACCCTAACCCTTACCATAACCATAACTCTAACCTAATCTTACCATGACCGTAACTCTAACCCTAAGCTTAACCATAAACATAACTCTAATTCAAACCTTACCATAACTCTAACAATAACCATAATCATAACTCTAACCCTAACCTTAACCATAACTCAAATCCTAACCTTAATTCTATCCATAAGGTTAACATTAACTATAATGGTAACTTTGTCCCTTACCATATATCTATGTTTGACTATAACATTTTACATTACAATTCCCCATATATATATATATTTTTCTAAATTAAACTCCATATATTAAATTTAAAAAAATATTTTGAAGCATAATTTTATAGGAAATTTATACAACTCTAATTAAAAATGAATTAAAAAGTAATTAACAATTTTATAATAACATTATCAAAATATAAATAAAAAGTAAGTATTTTCCTATTGTGCTACGATTGCCACAAGATTATATATATTATGCCGAGAGTAATTGTTCTCAAGGTGCCTATTTTTATTTTCATAAATGCCAACTCTGATTAAAATAACCTTGGAATTAAATAAAAATAGGTACTTCAAGAACGATTACTCTCGACGCTATGTATGTATGTATGTATGTATGTATGTATGTATATATATATATATATATATATATATATATATATATATATATATATATATATATATATATATATGTATATGTATGTATATGTATGTATATATATGTATGTATATATATGTATATATGTACATATATATATATGTATATGTATATATATGTATATATATACATATCTATATATACATATATGTATATATGTATATACATAAATGTATATATGTGTATATATATATGTATATACATATATATACATATGTATATATATACACACATATATACATATATGTATATATAGATATGTATATATATACATATATATACATATATGTATATACATATATATGTACATACATATATATCTATATATGTGTATATATATATGTATGGATGTATGTACATATATATATATATGTATATACATATATGTATACATATGTATATATATGTATGTCTATATATATATATGTATATATATAGATGTAGATATATACATACATACATATATATATATATATGTATGTATATATATATATATGCATACATACATATATGTATGTATATATATATACACATACATACATATATGTATGTATATATATATATACATACATATATGTATGTATGTATATATATATATATATATATATATGCATACATATATATATGTATGCATATATATATATATACATACATATATATATATATATATATATATATATATGTATATATATATATATATATATATACGCACACACACGCACACACACACACACACACATATATAACGTCGAGAGTAATCATTCTCAAGGTGCCTATTTTTATTTTCATAAATGCCAACTCTAATTAAAATAACCTTGGGATTAAATAAAAATAGGCACCTTGAGAACGATTACTCTCAGCATTATATATATATATATATATATATATATATATATATATATATATATATATATATATATATATATATATATATATATATATATAAGCTAGTGCTTATCAAATGATAGTTATTACTACTTGCCACTATATACAATATGCTTATAACTAGCACGTGTATCATTGAAGGGTGCAAGAGTTAAGCTAATAGTCTTGTATATCTTCAAAGATGTTTTTGAATAGTTATTAACTATATTTTTTTGGTTATAATTAAGTTTTGTAATTCTACTAATATATGTGATAGAACACTGATTCTCTCTTTGATGTGAACAAGGCTAGTGTAACAAATGACAGATTAAAAAATTTCCTGGACACAATGTAGGTGCAAATAGATATATGAATATAGATTTAAGAAGCCAAAGATGGATGAATAAAGAGTGGGAGATTGTTTACTGAGAAGTGTAGGACTAATTAGAGATAGGGAACAATAAATGAATGTTTATCCTCCTAACTATCATTTGTTGTATAAAAGAAATAACCTAGCCAAGTCACCTAAACCAAATAGTGTAGCTATCCATATTTGATCTTTCATACATCCTCTTTTCTCTATCCTACTATTAATGTGAATATTGTAATGGTGTGATAAAAAAGGAAAAATTAGGGAGAATAATGGGTGAGTGTATGACTAATCTTGATAAAAATTGGTCAATGCCACCAATTTAAAGATCTACTTCAAATTGATCTTGTGACAATTTTTACAATATTTTTGTAAAGTAAATAAGACATGTACTCTATAGATGTATGAATGCATATACAAATTCAACACAATTGAGGTTAACTAATAGATATTCTTATATGAAACTTATTTTAATTCTATAATCCTGAACTATTGAATATATATTATCAGATATACTTGTTATTCTCCCCTAACCCCCTTCCCCCAATCCTCTCCCTCATTTTCCCCTTCTCATCCTCATTCATGCCCCTTCTCTACCTTCTCTTTCCCCATTCACTTTCTTATTGTTTCTTTTTCTTTTCTTTTCTTTCTTCTTCTTATTTTTACAATATGTTCTTTTTGAAAGTATATGTTTTGAATTAATTATCTCATTTATGATTTATGATTTATGAACATAGTTATTTTTTCTTCTTCTCCTCTCCTCCCTTGCCCTCACTCATTTTCTACTTTTACTTTTTATTCCTCTTCCGGTTTTAATTGTGAAATCCTAGCTATTGAATATATATTATTAGAAATGCTTATTTTTCTCATTTTTCTTCCACTTCACCCTCTCCTTCTCATTATCCTTCTAGCTACTTCTCTACCTTTTCATTCCCCTTTTCACTTATTTTAATAATCCATGTACATGTAGGAAGAATTATAATTTGCTAAGATTAGAAATTTTATGATTATCTTAGCTCCTAGATTATAAATAGGAAACAAATTTAATGGTATATTTTGTATGTTTGATAAATACAACAAACAAACTACTATAAAATAAGTGTAACCATAAAATATGTGGGGTGATCATTTATTAAAATGAAAATTTATTTATAAATGAGAAATAAGATTAATTTTATGCAAACAATATTTTAATATATTATGAATGAGAAACTATATTTATTGTATGTTTTAACTCTCATAAATGCTACATCAAAAGAATTCCTTTCAATTGAATCTAAAAATTACATAGTACATTAAAAAATTACGCCCTAAAATTTTCAATTTAGTTTAACTTTTTTATTTTATTTTTCCTATAAAAGTAGTTGCTTTGTAAGCATTAAATAACTAAATGAATTCTCTTTAGTTATTTCCAAATAAATTACTACTTTTCTATTGTATATATACATATATCATAAATTAATATTTTTTAATGCTTATGGTTAATGTTTCTAATAATATGCAAATCTAAAGCTATGAAATCTATTTAGAAGCTTTGAAAATTGAAGTTGTACAATTCTAGAGTACATTGAATCTTGTGTATTCTAGTGCTCTACAACAATGCAAATTGATTCCTTTCTAAAAATAGTTGGAAATAAACATAAATTTAGCTAGAAATAATTTGATAGATGAGTTAGAAAGGGAGAATGGGGAACACAAGAAAAGTCCAAAAATTTCTATTTAATATGGCAAAAAGCTTGATAGCCTAGAGCTAATCCTTTGTTTAGGCCATCACCAACTTGTGTTACGAATCCTAATGAGATTGCCGACATGGGATACAACTTAATACAAATAAGAAAATGGGTACATTTGAATTTTTTGTATAATCTATGAAAACCTAAAGTAAAGTTCCTTTCAAGATCAACTTAAAAGAAATCCAAAATGTTGATCTTTGTTTCTAATAATAATGTTTATGATGATTTACAAATCTTACCTAAGCTAGAGTTTTTGGAAAGACCAATTTTAGGAAATTCAAACCCTAATCATCACCAACAATGATCAATTTGATCATGTTTCACAAAGCGAATGTGCATAATTATGAATTTTCTATCAGAATTGATTAAACAAAAATCAAAATCTTAATTTTGTCAATCACCATAATATTGATTTCTATTTACAAAGTGTCTCTACATTAATGTGAGGTTTTCATCAATATGGATTCCTCCCAATCCAAATTTTCATTGTCAGCCAATATTAATGATCTTAATACGATTCAAATTCCACCTACAGTGAAGAGTTTCTTCCTATCAAAATCAGTTTGACATAAATCAAAACCCTAATTTTTATTGGAGGATCACCCTATGCATTTAATGGAGGGAATAAACTTGACTATAAAGTCAAAATTTGAAAATTTGTAAACTTGTCAAAAATAAAATTATCAATGGCTAACTTTGATTATACTATATCAGACATTGTCAATCGCTAGGTTGTACTATATAGTGTCTGACATTTCCAAATTGTCATAACAATCCAGTGGCAACTCTCCTACTAATAAGCCTATTAGTTGAATAAATTTTTCATTCTATTAGTTAACTAGTGATAAAAAAAGCATTTCTACCAATTAAAAGTTTTTTTATTATTATCAAATTTCTTTAATTATTCTCAATTTTACATTCATGTTATACAATATTTTTACGTTTTAAAAAATATTTTTCTAAATTATGATTGGTTTGTAGATTTGAGGTGTTAAAGACAAATTTTTAGGAATTGCAAAATATAATATATTTTTTCAAAAACTAACCATATTAATTAAACAAAAGAATTTTTCTTTATTTCATATTGTATTATAATTTAATTTTTATAAACTAATTATAACTTTCATATTATAATAATATTAATTTTCTTATCTTAATCTTTTTTACTATGGTATGCCATGGAGAAGAGTAAGGCTTTAAAAAATCAATAATAAAATGAAGGGGATTTTGTCAATCCTTTGCTAGTATACCCATAATAGTTGAGTTAAATAATAGTCATAACACATATGTTAGGATCATTGGGGTAGTTATTGATCGCTCTTTGGTGAAACTGAAAGATGAGGATGTTGAGGTTTCCCATGGATCTAGGAGGTGAGTTGACTTCTACCAAAACATTTTGTGGGATAATTTTCAACCTTTTAAAATACTTTAGGGCTAGCTAGAGATCTTAATATTATTAAACATGGAGGCTTAGACATAAGTCACACCACATAACACGTTTAGCTCTAAGACTAGGCAAGTTAATCATAAGAACAACAAGGTCAAGTTCATGCCTAATTTGAAGGAAGAATAAATCCATGGCATTATATATGCAACTAGTGCATAAGAAGTTATGTGAGCTATCTCTTCAATCCCTTCCTTAAGCTTTGAAAAGAATAACAAACAAGGTTTTTATGTACATCTATTAAAACTATTTGCTTCTTCATGGAAATACATTATTCTTTTTCAAATTAAGGAAATTACATCTTTTTTTCATACTATGATGCTTACATTATAGCAACAATATTCATTTTTTATTGTTCACGATAATTTTGTCCACCTTTTTTATCATCCAAAACGCAATACTTAATTCTTTTTGTAATAGTGGAGTACATATTAATACCTTTGTAATTTCTATATTACCAAGATAAGCAAACATCTTAGTGTAAAATTTAAATATATATATTTTTCCTATAAAGTATAAGGGTCTATGCAAGGATTAGTTGGGTCATAATTCTGTGAAAGTCAATTCTGTGGAATGAGACCTCTTTAGAAATGGGTACCCAATTTGTTAGAATTAGGTACCTATTATGGTTTGGGTACCCAATTCATATTAATTAATCAGGCACTTTGAATATGGATTAGGTACTTGAACCATGATTTAAAAATTGGGCACCCAATTTTAAACAAATCAGGCAGCCAATTTTAAACAAATTGGGTATCCAATTTTCAAAAAACATATAACCCATTTTTTGTGGGTTTCCAGTCATTTTCATGCTCATTATGGAATGTGAGCCCAATTTGTGCTAGGAAATGGGAGCTTGTTTTGTGTTTTCTACTAACCCCAGACTATTCTTTTTCACTCTACTAGGTATTTTACTTTGTTTTATATATTTTTTCAATCAATAAATGGTTGAAGCCTTATATATTATATTAGTAAGAATATATGAGAAGTTATAGAGTTCTCCATTCAAATGGGCACTGGTATGGAAGAATGGAGTAAGAAAACCTCCAGTCTTGCCTAGGACCAAGGTCCTATATAAAATACAAATGTAAAAGGGGCATACCCCAGTATAGGTATTTATAAAGTGTTTTCTTCCAAAATTATACATTATTTGATTTTTTCTCTTCTACAATATATCTTATGCTTGAATCTTTTATTTATTGTGAGATCAAGGAGGGCCTTAGACTCCTAAACTCCTTGCATCAAATGAGATACATAGGGAGAAAATATTGATAAAGTATGATGGTAAAAAACAACTAGCTTTTATTTGGGTGTTAGTAGTTAGTTGCAAAAAAAAATAATTAATTAATATGAATAAAGATTAAAGCATAACAAAGGTACTAGACAGAAAATTAGGGAAAACTCCCGAGACCAAGCCAAGTGAAAGATACAAAAATGGTGAGGAATTCTACAAGGCCAGTTACATAGTGGGTCCTAGGCATTGAACAGGGCACAAAAGAAAAGGATGACACTTGATGAAATCAGAGATGGACAAGTGGTGGATTTTTGGAGCTTACCTACAAGTTTTGGATGCAAAATAAAAATGAGCCCAAAATGAAGTGGATCATGCCACATGGATGGCCTAGATGCAATTATAGAAGGCAACAAGGCCACTTGCATAGTGGGACCCATATACCAAATGAGTAGGAATAATAGGCAGGTGGCTAGGAGGCCAATTGTCCTATTTCTAGATCCTCCTTCCACTTTTTGGATACTTAGTTTTATAAAGCCTTGAAATGCATCAAATTATGAAATGTAGCCCATAATCCTCTTACATTAATATGATTGTTGAAACTAGGTACCAAATATTTGAAATAATTCATGACCATAGATGAAAGAATAGTCGAAGGTTTACATTCAATTGCGGACAAAATATTAAAATAGAAGGCTAAAATATCGCTGAATTTAGGACACATGTTCTCTAATTATCATTCAATGATAGATTCAAAGGAGTGATCAAAGGAAAAAACTAAATTTTGTGGCAATTGAGGGATGAGAAATCCAAAAGCTAGAAGCCTCCAGAAAATTCACAAATATACTCTTTCTTCTTCATAAAGTTAGATAGAACTTTTCACTACTTAATGTGGTAAAAAGGAAGGTTACAATAGATCCTCTAGAATGCAATAAGGTAGCCTAAGGTAGAGAAACCAAATGCAATAAGAAGTGTGGACCTCTAATGCATGAAAGATGCAAATGTTGGTTTTCATCCTAACTCTAAAGCTATACAAAAAACTAAAATCTCTAAATGGAAATGGCCATAAAAGACATAGAGTCGAGTATATAAAAACTCGGGATCGAACGATCTAGAAGAGATCAAAAAATGTTATAATTAAAATGCATAGTGGAATACTCTATTTCACCACCAAAATTGGCACTTTAATGATTTCAGAAATGATTATTAATTAAACTCCTAGGGATATTTGATTATAATGCTCTAGGAATAATTGATAGAAATTTACTAATGATAAAGAATAATGTACACCAAGAGTTTATAGGGTTTGATATATTAATATATCCTCACCATATACTCCTTTGTTTGCCAAACAGTCTACTTTTTTATTACCTTCTCTAAATATATGTTGAATTCTAGTTTCTTCTATAATGTCATATAGTTTAAGAACTTCTTCTAATTTCAAATTGAACACCCAATTCAAAGTCTTCCATTTTCTTAAGGCATTGAGAACAATTTGGGAATCTCCTTTTATTATTAGTTTTTAAATTTCTAGACTTATACTTGGTTGCAGTCCCCCTTGACGGGCTTCCAGTTCTACTAAATTATTTGTAATAATCCCTGTCATTTTGGCTCTTTTAGTGATCCATTTTCTAAAATCTGTATTAATGATACATCCTATTCCTAAATTTTTAGGGTTCCCCCTTGATTCTCCATTGAAGTTGAATTCTGACCATCCTTCCAGTGATGGATCCCATTTGTAATTTTTCCTTGCTTCCTAATTGCTTTTGTTATATACTAATAGTTGATTAATAATATTTATATAGTTTTTTTTCATTTTACCACCCCATTCTATGAAGGATCCTTCCTCTTTTACTGCTTTCCTTAGGTGATTATTCATGACTTGTATAATACTTGCTTCCATTTTGTTAAGTAATGTCATTATTTTTATTTTCGACTCACAGAAAATCCTCCTATTCCTTTCTTTCTAGATTTACCACGTCAGAATGGATGGGCTAATGTTCCAAAGTTTTTTGTAAATATTAAATGAGATACCATTAGACCTACTATCAAATGGCTCTTTAGATTTCCCAGTTGTGGTAATGTCAAGCAAAGATTTTGTTGGAGCCATTTTCAACATTTCTTTACGTATAAACAATGAAATAATAGATGTTCTATTGACTCACTTTCTTCATTACATAAATAACATCTCAAGGGTCCCTCAATACTTATTTTCCTATGCCTATCTATTTTTAATATCCTATTTTGAAGTGTTTCCCAAAGGAAAATTCATGCTTTTGGTAGACAAGCTAAGTCCTAGTAGAGTTTAAGGGGTATATTAATTGCTTCCCATCTTTGTGACTGTATTATTAGATTATATCATTTTCTGACACTATATCTTCCATATTCGGATGCTCCTCATATGATTTTATCTCTTTTATCTTTATGACTAATGTTTCTCTTTTGAAGAATATCCTCTAAATTCTTCCTTTCTTTAGGGTCCAATTCTATGTTTTCTAATGATTCTTGAACCCACTTGTCTTCTCCATTTTCTTTTAGAAGATGTTTATAGTTGCTTAATGTTGTCCCCCATGCATTTATCAATATGTTTTTTTACATTAGCTGGTATGCCTAAGCTATCTAGGGAGGGAAGACCATCCCATGAATCCTCCCAAAATAGTGCCTCATCTCACTTACCTATGTACCATGTGATATATTTACAAATTAGATGTCGATATTTTGCTATTAAATTCCAAATTCCTAATGCTTTTGATAAATTACACATTCTAAAGAGGGGAGTATGATCTTCTTCATTTATGTACTTAATGTATAGAATTTTTGCCCATTTTTGTTCCTGTTGTTGATATATTCACCATACCAATTTTTCTCATAAAGCTTCATTTTGCCAATTGAGATTTTTAATGCCCATTCTCCCAAGCTCCTTAGGCTTACAAATGTTTTCCCATTTTATTAGTGTCGTTTTCTTTTGTTCTTCCATATTTTTTTAGAAAAAAATTCTAAGCTTTTCTTCTAGCATTTTATTCACTTTTTAAGGGACTAGGAGGCATAACAATTTATATTATTTTAATTTTGTTACTTTGCCTACTTTTGTTAACTATTTTGCTTTCCAACTTCCAATTTTCTTGTCCATTCTTTCTAGAGCATCATTCCATCTTTTATTATGTCCTGAATCTTTTTCTAATTCTTTACCTAGATATTTACATGGAAATGATCCTTTTTTGTATCCCATAATGTTATGTATCTAGTTCTCTAGTTTAGGCTTCGTGTTAATAAAAAAAATCTTTGACTCGTCTACATTTACTTTTTGACTAGATGCTACCATGTATCTATGAATAATAGTTTTGAAGTTTTGGACTTCTTTAGTAGAGCTATCTCTTGGCATAATTATATCATTAGCAAATTGTTGGTGAGTGATGTTTGGAATGTTATTAGTGACTATAATGCCTTTGACTATACCTTCTCCCTATGCTCTTTTAATTGACCTCCCAAAAGATTATGCCATAATAATGAACAAGAATGGTGACAAAGAATCTCCTTATCTAATGCCACTTGAGATATCAAAGTATCCTTCTGGGGTTCCATTGATGAGGAGTGATATTTTAGGATTTGATATACAATTAGAAATAAAGTTGATCCAATGGTGACAAAAACTAAAGGCTTCTAATGTTTTACATAGGAATCTCCAATCCACGATATCATATGCTTTCTATATGTCCAATTTCATAAACATACTTGCCTCTTTATTTTTTGTTGTAGAATGTATCATTTATTGAATAATGATTATACCATCTAAAATAGATCTTTTAGGTACAAAACCTATTTGTTCTTCCAATATGAGTTTAGGCAATATAACTTTAAACCATCTAGTTAATGCCTTTAAGAGGATTTTATATATCGTGTTATAGAGATCTATAGGTCTATAATCAATAAGAACTTCTGATTCTACTTTTTTGGGTATGAGAGTTAAGAAGGTATGGTTGATCTCTGTTAGTATTGAAACACAATTTCTAGAGGCTTCTATAGCTTTCCATTAATCTAATCCAATAATATCCCAACATTTTTTATAGAAGAAAGCATGAAAGACATTTGGCCCTAGTGATTTATCAGAATTTAGGCTGAAAAGAGAAGCCTTGACCTCTTATAAGGTTAAAGATTTGTTGAGAAATGTGTTATATCTTCTATAGTAACCAATTTTGGTATAGTTTCTAACATCTTATTTTGGGAAGATCCATTAGAGAAGTCATAATTGTTTAAGATGTTTTTGGAATAATCTACAAATACTTCTGCTATATTTGTGGGATTTTTGATAGTGCTAGCTTCTAGATATTTAATCATTTTTATTTATTTTCTAAATCTATTAATAATAGTGCTATTATGGAATAAATTTGTATTACGATACCCTTCTACTAACCAAGTTTCTCTTGATTTGTGTCTCCAAAAGATCTCTTCTTTTGCCAATATTTCCTGCTATTTTGAAAGTAGTTCTTTTTCCTTTAGGTATCTCTCTGTATCCATTCCCTTTTTTATCACTCCATTTTTTAGTCTTTTTAGGTTTTCTTCATTACCTAATTTTTTTAAAAATATATTATTAATATGTGTTTTGTTCCATTTGAGTATATGTTCTTTGATCATTTTCAATTTTGACACAAAGAAATACATTTTTGACCTTTTGAAGTATCCTTGGGACAACCATAGCTTAATGTTGTCCATGAAATTGTTCTCAAGAAACCACATTTTTTCACATTTAAAATGATTTTTTAGGGGTTTTTTGGTTCAGTTAATTCCAACCTTACTGGATAATGATATGATCATGCTATTATAAGATTGTTGACTATAGTTATGTATCTATGTCTCTTAATTCCCCTCTGAAGAAAAATCTAACCAATTTCTCTACTATGTAGGTAAAAAAATTCCTTCTATTATTCCATGTATAAATTCCATTATTAGTCAAGATATCTAATAAGTTATTTTATTCTATCCACCTCTTGAAGTCTATAGAAGCTCACAAGATGTGTTGCATCCCACCATATTTTTCTTCTTGATTTAAAATAACATTAAATTCCCCTCCTATTAGTATGAATTCATTATGATGCTTTCTAATGAACATGCCTATTTATTCCAATACGTGCTTCTTTTCTATAGTTTGTGTTGGTTCATATATATTTATTAGGGTAATTTGGAGATTATTCTCAATACTCTTGATTTTATAGCCCATCTAGATATGGTTCAAAGTTATCATATCTAAGGTTATCTTCTTAGGATTCCATATCATGCCCAACCCTCTTGAGGCTCCTCTTGATTCTTGTATTACTGGGTATGTGCAAGATCATGGTCAACCAAACTATGGCCTTAAGTGGTAGTGAAAAATCAGTAAATCCGAGTTAAGTCAACTTGACACATAATTTTAAAGTGGTTATGCACTTTATATCAAAATGTTGTAAGAAAATAATCTATAAGAAATTTAATGTAGCTTCTAAACTACTAGGCCTTATCTGGAGAAAAAAATATTTGATTGGTCAAAAGTTTGCATTCTAATGCAACACTACAAAAATTTTAGGGCAAACATAAAAAGTAGGTGTATGTTTGACCACCTTAATAAAAATCAAATGATAATTATTTTAATGTAATTATAGATATAAAAAGTAGACTCATGCCCAGATGTGACACATATTTTTGGGTATTTTTATTCCAAATAAATAATTAAATATGAATTTTCTACTATAACATTTCTAGAATAAAAAAAACTCATGTGTCTAACCACCTTAAATAACTGAAAACTTTACCAAATTAATTGTTTTTCCCTTATACTAGGTAAAGCATAGAATGTAATGCAACTTTTAGATTTCAAAAATGTTATACCATTTGAAAGTTATAGCTATTTTACAATCAGTATGCCAATCAACACTTTACAATCATCTTCATTGAAAATTAACTAATACATACTTATCGAACTTAGAATTTGATAGCAATTATATACATGGAATCCTAAGTGTGTTATAAAAAACCCTTTTTGTTTCATTGAATTTCAATGTAAATAATATTGTCAAAGGACTACTTGAAGTCTGAATGTCAATGAAACCCTTCTCAAACACATTTTTTGAGTTGACCAAATAGGTTTGGTAAATACCATGCCTAATCAGGTACTCGATTTCAAATTGGGTATCTGATTATAGATCAAATACCTGATATGAAATTAGGTACCCAAAATGTCCCAATTTTCCAATTCCCAAAAATTTGGAGGAAAACCACCCACAATGGAAATTTTGGAGGGAAATGATCCATATTAGAGGGAAACAATAATTAGGGAACTGTGGGCATTATTATTACATATAATTATGATAATTATGATTATTATTATTAAATATAATATCTAGTAATATATACAATTATTATTATCATTATATAATCTAGTAATATATTATTATTATATTAAAATATACAGTATTATATTATTATTATATTAAATATACAATATTATATTATTATTATTAAATATAATATTGAAATGAAATGTATAGAAAAGGGTCATAGGTTAACCTATGCCCGCTCTTAATGCATTTCATGACAACATATGTCCTGAGGGCCCCTAGTGACCCCTTTAGACACATTCCTTATGGGTCCCTAGGGTCCCTAGGACCCCTAGGGACATTTTTTGTCATGAAGTACATCGAGAGGGGTCATAGGTTAACCTATGACCCATTTTGATGCATTCAAACCAACCAAATGCATCCCTAGGGGCCCTAGCACCCCTAGGGACATATGTTGTCATGAAATACATTAAGATGGGTCATAGGTTAATGTTGTCACTTAGGTTTGCACCCTTGTCCAAGGCCTATGCACGAGGACAACCTAGTGAAACATGGAAACAACCTCCAAGATGTGGGACTTGAACTACGAGGTTGAGTCTCCGAAGAAGGTCGGCTTCCTCTTACTATCAGGGTGCACCTATCTACTTTTGGAGAGAAAAAGGGAGAATGATAGCACGAAAGAAAATCTACCTAGTCTAATCTAAGGAGGTGATGCACCAAAATAGAGTGTTCGAACTATTCTCTGCCCATACATGTGCTACTAAACCAGAATGAAACTAAGGATATATGCGTTCAGACTTGCTTTTAATCAAATAACCACATACAGATCAGAAAACCAAATTGAATAACACAAGGAAGGAGGAATCTCACTTATATATTATCCAATAGGCACAAATAGATACAGTATGCAGACTATAGATCTCAGCAATACATGAATGAGAGGCAAGAAGGATGCACATACACATTAATGGTTGAAGGGGATAAAACAGGAAATCATATAGTTCAGAGGCACAAGGAATTTTACACTGCAGACCTATGAGCAGTAGCAGAGAATAACAGAGAAGGGTCGACCCCCCTTTTGAAAAGATTACAAAAATTGCCTTCATAGTTCAGGCATAACTGAGGAAATTGGCTCTGCATTAACTACTCAACTACTACCATCAAGCTCTCATACTAAAATATCTGATCAAAGATCACACTCGAGCATGGTTTTGGGGTACAAATTCAGGTATTCGACTGAAGAAAATGCCTCGAGTAGACAGAAGTGGTGCCAATGAATGATCCTGACATAGTATATGGATCAACTGAGATGGTGGAGTTTTTCCCTATGCTTTGCATTCATTTTTGGTAGGTCAAAATTGATCACGAAGATCAGATTGCAAGATAAAATCGATCACCTTTGCTTTTTGGTTCATGAATCAGTAGGGTCGTCGAGGTCAAACAGTTCCATATGCCGACTGGGCCATGCGGGCCAATCACATTCCTTTAATTCCACCACCTGGGAAGTCCTCCATGGTTGACTTTCCTTTATTTAACCAACTATGCCACCTTTTAGATTATTATCATTAACCGTAATCGCCAGCCGCTAACCGTCAACCTTGGCCAGGCCAGTGAGACACGTGTCGACAAATTGCTATGTCACCATGGTAAAGACTATACAACTTTGCCATAGCAAGATGGTGCTATTCGTCGATTGGTTTTGAATCTGACGATCATGAAGACTCGTCGTGTCACTACCGTCCTTACCCCGGGCCCATTATATTTGGTGCCACCTCAGCGAAATGCACCATGCCCAAAGGACACCTATCAATACTGATCGACGTACCCTGTTGCAATCGAGCCTCACCAACACATGGCGAAGGGTGCCATGTCACTATGGTAAAGATCATGTAACTTCACCATGGCAACATGGTACCATCCGTCGATTTGCCTTAAATTTGACGGTAAGCAAGATGGATACTGCCCCTTAGTGCATCGATGAATAGGAACTAGCCACGTTGAACTGTTTGATGGATCCTCACTGACATCCCTAGACCCATGGGGACATGTGCCCTCCAAGCGCTATATCGCCATCATAATTCTCATGCAGCTCTTCTATAACATGATGGTGCCTGTCGTTGATCTCTGTAGATCTGACGGTGGAGTTCTAACCCTTGACTACACTGACCACGCTGAAGATCTGGTCCCATGCATTGACTGTATTCTGACTTTGTATATGTGGTAGTTCCTTATTGGCCATTTGAAGCACCGACCTGGCAGATTCCAAGACCTGACCCCACAAAGTGGCCACGTGTTGACTAGGCGCTATGTCGCTATGAGAAAATCAAGGTCAAATTCCCATAGCTCCATAGCGCCCAATTGATGACATGTCTTCTTTCTTGCATGTGGCTCCCTCTGATTTGCCACCATGGCACCGAGCTTCTGACTGTGCAGGTGAGGTACAAAATGGGACCCAATCACTTGCCCGAACTCTTGCCATTGATCCTTTCCATTACCGCAAACCTTGCCACTGACACTGGGACTCACAATAGAACACCTTCCGGTCAGTTGGGCGCTATGTCACTATTAGAAAACTCATGAGTTTTCTGATGGCGACATGGTGCCTTGCCACCTTTTGAACTTTCTGACCCATGAAAACTGACCACCTGTCGTCGTGAACAATTCCTGATCCATCATGAAACTTTTTGATGACGCGACCTGTTGCCCTGCAAGCTGGACCCACCAGACACATGGCGAAAGGGTGCCATGTCACAAACATAAGTCTCATGCAGATTCCAATGGCGAGATAGCACCAACCATAGATCTTCCTCATATCCGATGGTAGAGAAACTTGCAAGCCACAAAACATATGTTATAAAGCTCGGCATTAAAATAATATTAACCTTGGGAATTAGCCGTTTGGATGGGCTGAATGTTTGAAATTTCAAATTTGGCCAGGGAAACAAAATGTGGTAACATTCTGGCGACTCAGAGGGGATGCAAGCCTGCTATGAATCAAACTAGTGGCTGCAAAAAATCCATTGGGCTATGGAGTCAAAAAAGCCTGAATCTGAGAACTACAAAACCCTAACCCGTCTATGAGAACATTGAAAACCCTTGCTCTGCAATTGCAACTGGAAACAAAACAAGACTTCCTTTGCAACCTGAGACTGTCAAAACTTCGGGAGCTGGCAACTCAAAAAAGAGAACCATGTGCACGTGCACTTCTTGAAAAACAAGAACAGCAAAAAGAACTAAACTACTTATATACAGGAACTCGACCCTCATCAAAAACAAGCTTTAAGATAAATCCCATTGATTGGAATGGGCAAAACTTCACCATTGGGTCTGCTCAATTGAAATGCATTGGTCTGTTTACAATCGGCAATCAGATAGGGGCCACTCCATAATGCATCAAACTTGGAATGTCTTCCTGGTTTTGCTCTATCTGAGTCCCACTTGAGGACTAAATCTCCTTCTCTGAAGGTTCTGGCCCTAGCCTTCTTATCAAAACTCCTTTTCATCTGATGTTGATGCATTTCCAGGGTTTGCATAGCCTTGTTTCTCTTTTCTTCCAGTTCAATCAGTTATGCCATTCTTACTGACATGGCACTGTCTTCAATCAATTCTAGTTGATGAGCCAACTCCAAGGATGGAAATTCCAATGAAATTGGGAGTCTGGCCTCCCTACCATATACCAGCACAAAAGGTGAATTCCTAATAGATCTCTTGGGTGTTATCCTATCAGCCCATAGAGCAGTTCTTAATTTCTTATGCCAGACCCTCTGATTGTCTTCTATTGTCCTCTTCATGATTCTGATCAAATTCTTGTTGGAAGATTTAGCCAAACCATTACCCTAGGGATAGTAATTTGATGATGTTCTCAGGTAGATATTGTGATTCATTGCCCATGCACAAATCTGGGTTCCAACAAAAGACTTGGCATTGTCTAAGATGATAGTAGAAGGAGCACCAAACCTAGATACAATTCCATCAAGGAACTCAACAACTGATGGTTCTGTGGCATCCTTCAAGGCAACTGCCATCGTCCATCTAGTGAAATAATCAGTAGCAGCCAAAATCCATTTATGACTTGCACTAGATGGAGGATTAATGGGGCCTATAAAATCCAACCCCCACTGGGTAAAGGGCTGATCCACCTGAATAGGATGAAGGGGGAGAGCTGCAAGCCTTTGTTTTCCTAAAAAGAAAGCACATTTCTCACATATCCTCACATACCTATAACAATCATGGAACAGAGATGGCCAATAATAACCAGCCCTCATGATCTTCATGGCAATTGTTCTTGCAGAGAAATGGCCACCATCAGGGCCATCATGAAGTTCCTTAATCATCGTCTCAGCTTGATCCTCTTCAATGCATCTCAATAGGGTCCCATTAAAATCCTTCCTAAATAGGATACCATCAATTACCACATAGGGAATGGATTGTAGTCTGTATTGTCTTCTTTTGGTTCTGTCCAATCCTTGAGGGTATCCATTCCCTGATAAGAAGCTCTTCATATCACTTATCCAGCTCCTCGAACCATTAGCATTCCCTTCCTCCCGCTGCTCTATTATTACCCTAGCAGCCTCTTCATCTGAATCTTGGCTTGATAAAATTTCCTTGCACAATCCTCTTCCTCTTACCAGCTTGGTAATCTGAATATCAACATCATATTCCATTACCTTAGTTATCCATCCAGCTCTCTTTTTACTGATATCCTTGTTTAATAGGAAGTCTTTTACATTGGCATAGGGCACCAACAAATGGATTCTATTGTGGGATAAGAGGTGCTTGAATTTCTTCAAGGCTTTGATGATTGCAAGGGCTTGCTTCTCTACAAAGCTGTACTTATCCTCATATTCCTTGAGCCCTTCACTAAATAAGGCTATGGGCTACTCCTCATCCTTGTCATTTGTTTGAGTCAAGACAATAGAGATACTTAACTCACCACCTAGAGTGTAGAGGATGAAATCCTTCTCAAAATTTGGGTTCATGAGAGTAGGGGCTGAGGCTATGGCTGTTTTGATCTCTTCAAAACTCTCCTTCCCTTCCTTGGTCCATGAGAAGACCATAACTTTCTTAAGCATAGTTGTAAGAGTTTTCACCATGGTAGCAAGATTAGGAATAAACCTTCTTACAAAATTTATCCTACCAAGGAAACTTTGCAGCCCTTTCTTGTGTTTAGGGGGAGGAAGGGCAAGTATTTCCTTTGTTCTTTCTGGATCAATGGTCAGCCCATCCTCAGATACAATGTGTCCCAATAATTTTCCTTGGCTTGTAGCAAAGACACACTTGGCTGGGTTGAGGGAAACCCCAAATTCTCTACACCTTAGAAATACCTGTCTTAGATGATCAAAATGATCTTCTACATTTTTTGAATATACAGTTATATCATCAAGGTATACTAAGACAAACTTGTCAATTAAATTTTTGAAGGCCATCTCCATTGCCTTCTGAAATGTGGCATTTTCATTTGTTAGTCCAAATGGCATCTTGCAATAAGCATAGGTGCCCCATTTAGTAGTGAATGATGTCTTATATCTATCAGATTCTTTAACCAACACTTGATTATAACCAAAGAATCCATCAAGAAAAGAGAACCTCCTTGACCCATTGACTCTGGACAAGATTTTCTCCATGGAAGGGAGAGGATGGTGATCTTTAAGGGAAGCTTGATTAAGGTCCCTAAAGTCCACACATAGTCTGATTTCTCCATTCTTCTTCCTTACAGGGACAAGGTTAGCTACCCATGATGAGTGTTTGATAGGAAATATTATATTGGCCTCTATCAACTTGGATAGTTCTTTTCTCATTAGGGGCTCAAATTTAGGATTCACTGGCCTTTGTTTTTGCCTTACTGGTTTGGCCTTATCAACTAAATCTATGGTATGCTGAAACAACTTAGGATCAAATCCTTTTAAGTCATCATATGTCCAAGAAAATACATCATTAAATTCTTGACATAAATGAATGAAGTTTTCTTGCTCAGTTTCATAACATACCTTCCCCATATTTAGAGATTTTCCATCAACGATTATAACTGGGGCATAATCATCCTTTTCTGCAGCTAGATTCATTCCTTTACCTCTTGTTTGATCATCAGGATTAAAGACACTCTCCAAGGTAATGAGACCCTTGGGCAACTTGTTAGAGTTGAGATGAATGATCTGATCACCATACTGATCTTGCAACCTTGACTAATTTCTACCTAAGAATTCTGCCTCATTCTACAAGAAACTCACAATTTTCTCATCAGAATCAAACACCTGCCAATGAGTGTTGTTGTCAGCGATGGTATGCCTCACTACCACCCTTATTTGTTTCTTCTTCTTCTCCTCAAGATTCTTTGGTACATCATAAGCTGCACCCACTGCTGCAAGTCTATCAGCATGTTTATTTTCTTTCCTAGGAATGCTTTGAATATTAAATGCATTGAAGCCCTCAAGAAAATCCCAAACTCTATGTTTGTAAGACTTGAGCAGGCCATTTTTGGTGATATTCTGGTTTCTCACTTGATTGACTACCAAATCACTATCTCCATATACTTTCAAGGCTTGAATTCCTCTCTTTTTGGGAAGTAAGAGACCTTGAATCAAGGATTCATACTCAGCCACATTATTGGTGCAACTGAATTGGAGCCTAAAGGAGAAGTAGTATCTTATTTGTGTAGGAGAGACCAACATAACACCGGCCTCTGACCCATTTCTATTCCTTGAGCCATCAAATTACATACTCCATGTTCCATTTATATCATCATTAGTCCCAACAAGATCTGGAACTTGAGCATCTTTCTCTATTATGCAATATGTACTAAGGCCTGTCTCAAGTGTCTCTAATATAGACTCAAACTGATATGCATTTTCCCACTCATCCAAGAAGAATTGAGGAATCTCTGCTATGGAAGTGACAGGCTCATTTACTATGTCATTTTCATCCATCTCTATAATAGGGCAATTCATGTTGATGAAGTTGGGGGTGTAGGATTCAGTGTGATGAAGGGCTTGAGGTTCTGCTCTAATTGAGGCATTGGCTCCATATCTGGTCTTAAATGACATATATGACCAATCAGCAGATATGAATCCACCAATTTGAGCAGTGAAGTCTCTTAAAAGATAGATAGCAAAATAGGGCTTGACTTCGGCAACAAATATGTCTTGAATCACAGTGCAACCAGGGCATGCATGTAGGGTCATCTCCACATTCCTAAGGATGCCTACAATTTTGATAGTACTACCATCCAATTGTAACGCATCCCTAACGATGGGCTCATATTTCATTCCTAAAGCATCAGCAACACACCTAGGTATTACTGAGCTACTAGCCCCTGAATCTATCATGCAATTGTGGACTAATTTGCCTCCTATAATTAGAGAAACATAGAATGGAGGGGGTCTAACCTTTTTATTTGTCTTCACATCCCCTACTGGTTGTACCAGACTTGTGGCACTCTCCATGGTAGATGGCTGATCCTTGGGTTCAATCTTCTCTAATTCTTTCTGCAGCAACCTCTTCTGCATTGGTATGGTAGCAACAACATCCCACATAGAAATGTTCACATTGGTCTTCTTCATTTGCTCTACCACACTGAATGGTGCATTAGGAACTTTGGTAGGAACTTTGGGAGCTACACTTACAAGAGGTTGAGATGGAGCAACATAAGGATCACTTGCATCTTTCTTTCTAGAATCTTGCTTTTTCTGTTGTGAAGTACTTGTTTGTTCATTTGCTGCATGTGCATGAGGTGCTGCATTTGAAGTTGAGGCCTGATTAGGAGGAGGGGCAGTATGTTCCATAGCTGTCTTCTCACTTCTTGTATTATGAGCAACGGAATCCTGGTTTACATTAAAATGCTCCCCAATCCGATGATTCATGAAAGAGAAATCATCATGTCCTTGAGTATATGAGGCCTCCTTGGGATGATCCTCCTTGTATAATTGCTTTGCTGCAGGTTCTTGGTTAGTTGGGGCCAAATAAGATTCTGCCTTCTGGCACATGCAATAGGTATAAGAATAGTTGCAAGAAGGACAAAAATCTTGATCTTGGGCCAAGTTAGTTTGAGGGACTATAGCTCTATTTTGATTTGAGCTTGAGCAGAAACATGACTATTTTGCCTACCCTGATCAAAAGAGCTATTCCACTAATTAGGAGGTCTACCACCATTTGGAGCTTGATATTGCAATTGGGGAGGCTTGCCACTTTGAGCTTTCTGTCTCTCTAAGGCCACCACCTTGTTACTCATTTTTTGCATTATAGAAAAACTATCCTCTAATCTTTTCCCTTGGTCCTTCAACTCCTTCCCCTACTCTTGCAATTTTTTATCCAGGGCCTTGTCTCTTTTATCTGTATTCAACACTAGACCTTGGAGCATTTATTTGAGTTCATCTATCCCATTTGAGGATGTGGAAGCTTGAGGAACTAGAGTAAGGGCTTGTGATGTAGAAGTTGTAGGAAGAGGGGCCATTGCTGGTTGGTGGTTGGGAACATTAGGAAAGAAAGGCATAGGGGGCCTTGGAGCCAACTTTCCTCCTTGTATTAGGATGTTCTCAGCTTTTATGGCTATCTCATAAGCATTAGGCAAGGTATCTCCTCCCATAGTTTGGATTATAGTGGCAATATCACTGTTAAAAGCTCTAAGGTAATGCAAGAAGGAATTACCAGGGGTAGGTTTCACTGTAGTGGGTATTCTATCCCATGTCTTTTGGAATCTATAGTTAAAATTAGTCATACACTCATGGGGGGCTCTTTTTATTGTAGTCAGCTACTCTAAAAGTGATAGATGGTCACTTCTATCCTCAAAATGTTTGCACAATCCTGCTCCTAGTCCATCCCAATAAGTTATAGAACCATGAGCTAAGCCTCTATACCACTGTAATGCTTTTCCTTTTAAATATGAGGCTAGAATTCTGACAGCGACATCATCCTCTGTAATACCATGAATATTATAGACATTTGCTACCTCTTGGATATGCTCTAAAGGGGAGATGGAAGTTTCACCAGTAAACTCAGGTATACTTTTTAGTGCCAATACTGGTATATCATGTCTTTGGGCTAACAATAGAGGACTTCCACCATTAAAGGTGGCAAAAGCATGAACTCTTGGTTGTGCCATGTAAACAAGTGTTCTATTGGTGAGTGTTGATGGCAATCTAGGATGAGTTCGAACAGTAGGAGGAGTAGAGATGGATCTTACAGGTATATTAACTGTTATTACACCCCTAACTGGTGATAATGAAGTTCTAGTCCTCCACCTTCTAGGATTTGAAAGAGAAAGCTCTTGATATTGAAATTTACCTCTAGAAGATGCCCTTGTTTCAGCTCTGGGCATGAATTTCTGTAGCTTTGGCCTGGAAGCAAATTTGTTGATGTTCAGAGTCACCAAGTACTTTGAAATGTTCAGAGTCACCAAGTACTTTGAAGAATCAACCTCTTAAAGGCTTAAATTCTGAAGCCCGCACTACCTCTTCAGCATTAATCTCTGAAACTCTTTCTTCTTTGACACCAGTAGACTTTAAATTTTATTTGAAGAGAGTCCCACCGGACGTGCCAAAAACTGTTGTCACTCAGGTTTGCACCCTTGTCCAAGGCCTATGCACGAGGACAACCTAGTGAAACATGGAAACAACCTCCAAGCTTTGGGACTTGAACTATGAGGTTGAGTCTTCGGAGAAGGCCGGCTTCCTCTTCCTGTCAGGGCGCACCTATCTACTTTTGGAGAGAAAAAGGGAGAAGGATGGCACGAAAGAAAATCTACCTAGTCTAATCTAAGGAGGTGATGCACCAAAATAGAGTGTTCAGACCAATCTCTACCCATACATGTGCTACTAAACTAGAATGAAACTAAGGATATACACATTCAGACTTGCTTTTAATCAAATAAACACATACAGATCAGAAAACCAAATTGAATAACACAAGGAAGGAGGAATCTCACTTATATATTATCCAATAGGCACAAATAGATACAGTATGCAGACTACAAATCTCAAAAATACATGAATGAGAGGCAAGAAGGATGCACATACACATTAATGGCTGAAGGGGATAAAATAGGAAATCATATAGTTCAGAGGCACAGGGAATTTTACACTGCAGACCTGCGAGCAGTAGGAGAGAATAACAGAGAAGGGTCGACCCCCCTTTTGAAAAGATTACAAAAATTGCCTTTATAGTTTAGGCATAATTGAGGAAATTGGCTCTGCATTAACTGCTCAACTACTTCCATCAAGCTCTCATACAAAAATATCTGATCAAAGATCACACTTGAGCATGGTTTTGGGGTACAAAATTAGGTATTCAACTGAAGGAAATGCCTTGAGTAGATAGAAGCGGCACCAATGAATGATCTTGACATAGTAGATGGATCAACTAAGATGATGGAGTTTTTCCCTATGCTTTGCATTCATTTTTGGTAGGTCGAAATTGATCACGAAGATCAAATTGCAAGATAAAATTGATCACCTTTGCTTCCTGGTTCATGAATCAGCAGGGTCGTCGAGGTCAAATAGTTCCATATGCCGACTGGGCCATGCGAGCCAATCACATTCCTTTAATTCTGCCACCTAGGAAGTCCTCCATGGTTGACCTTCCTTTATTTAACCAATTGTGCCAGCTTTCAGACTGTTATCATTAACTGTAACCGTCGGCCGCTAACCACCAACCTTGGCTAGGCCAGTGAGACACGTGTTGACAAATTGCTATGTCACCATGGTAAAGACCACACAACTTTACCATAGCGAGATGGTGCTTCCGTCGATCAGTTTTGAATTTGATGATCGTGAAGACTCATTGTGTCACTGTCGTCCTTACCTCGGGCCCATCATATCTGGTGCCACCTCAACAAAATGCACCATGCCCAAATAACACCTATCAATACTAACTGATGTACCCTATTGCAACTAGGCCCAGCCGACATGTGGTGAAAGGGTGCCATGCCGCTATGGTAAAGATCGTGTAACTTCACCATGGCGACATGGCACCATCCGTCAATTTTCCTTAAATCTAATGGTAAGCAAGATGGGTACTACCCCTTAGTGCATCGATGAATGGGAACTGGCCACGTTGAACTATTTGATGGATCCTCGTTGACATCCTTGGACCCATGGGGAAACATGCCCTCTAGGCACTATGTCACCATCATAATTCTTGTGCAGCTCTTCTATAGCACGATGGCGCCTGCCATTGGTCTCTGTAGATCCGACGGTGGAGTTCTAACCCTTGACTGCATTGACCGCGCTAAAGATCTGGTCCCATGCACTGATTGTGTTCTGACTTGGTATATGTGGCAGTTCCTTATTGGCCATTTCAAGCATCGACCTGGCAAATTCCAAGACCTGACCCCGTGGAGTGGCCATGTGTTGACTAGGCGCCATGTCGCTATGAGAAAATTGAGGTCAAATTCCCATAGTGCCGTAGCGCCCAATTGATGACATGTCTTCTTTCTTGCACGTGGCTCCCTCTGATTCGACACCATGGAACTGGGCTTCTGACTGTACAGGTGAGGTACAAAATGGGACCTAATCACTTGCCTAAACTCTCACCGTTGATCCTTTTCGTTGTTGCGAACCTTGCTGCCGATGCTGGGACTCACTGTAGAACACCTTCCAGTCAGCCGGGCGCTATGTCACTATCAGAAAACTTGTGAGTTTTTCGATGGCGACATGGCGCCTTGCCACCCTTTGAACTTTCCAACCCATGAAAACTGACCGCCCATCATCATGAACAATTCTCGGACTGTCATGAAACTTTTTTGATGATGCGACCTATTGCCCTGCAAGCTGGACCCACCGGACACATGCCAAAAAGGCACCATGTCGTGAACGTAAGTCTCATGCAGATTCTGATGGCAAGATAGCACCAACCGTAGATCTTCCTTAGATTTGACAGTAGAGAAACTTGCGGGCCGCAAAACATATGTTATAAAGCTTGGCATTAAAATAATATTAACGTTGGGAATTAGCCGTTTGGACGAGCCGAACGTTTGAAATTTGAAATTTGGCGGTGGAAACAAAATGTGGTAAAAATTAACCTATGACCTCTTTCAATGTGTTGGAATGAACCAAATTGGTCCCTAGGGGCCCTAGGGCCCCTACGGACATATGTTGTCATGAAATGTGAAAAGATGGGTCATAGGTTAACCTATGACCCCTCTCGACGCATTTAACCCAACCAAATGGATGTTGTCATCAAATGTGTTGAGAGGGGTCATAGCTCAAACTATGACCCTTCTCAAGGCATTTGAACCAACCAAATGTATGTTGTCATGAAATGCATCAAGAGGTGTCATAGCTTAACCTATAACCCCTTTCAATGTATTGGAACCAACCAAATGGGTCCCTGTGGGTCCTAGGGCCCCTAGGGACATATGTTCTTATGAAATGCATCGGGAGAGATCATAGGTAAACCTATGACACTTTTTGATGCATTAGAACTAACCAAATTGGTCCATAGGGGCTCTAGGGCCTCTAGGGACATACTTTGTCATGAAATGCATCAAGAGGGGCAAAGGTTAGCCTATGACCCAGGTCTCAACACATTCGAGCCAACCAAATGGGTCCTTAGGTACCATACGACCCCTAGGGACATATGTTGTCATCAAATGCATAAAGAGTGGTAAGAGGTTAATCTATGACCCCTCTCGACGAATTCAAACCAACCAAATGTGTCCCTAGGGGTTCTAGGGCCTTAGGGACATATGTTGTCATGAAATGCATTGAGAGGGGTCATAGGTTAATCTATGACCCCTCTTGATGCATTCAAACCAACCAAATGCAACCCTAGGGACCCTAGGGACATATATTGTCATGAAACACATTGAAAGGGGACATAGGTTAACCTATATCCCCTTTTGATGCATTCAAACAAACCAAATGTGTCCCTAGGGGTCCTAGGGCCCTTAGGGACATATGTTGTCTTGAAATGCATGAAGAGGGGTCATAGGTTCAACGCATTCAAACCAACCAAATGCCTCCTTAGGGGCCTTAGGGCCCTAGATGCATACGTTATCATGAAATGTATCGATGTGTGTCACAAGTTAACCTATGACATCTTTCAATGTATTCAAACCAACCAAATGTATCCTTAGGGGCCCTAGGAACCCTAGGGACATATGTTGCCATGAAATGTGTTGAGAGGGCTAATAGGTTAACCTATGACCCCTTTAGACACATTTGAACCAACCAAATGGGTCCCTAGGGGCTCTAGGGCCCCTAGAGACATACATTGTCATGAAATGTATTGAGAGGGTTCCTCGATTAACCTATGACACCTTTTGATGCATTGGAACCAAACAAATGAGTCCCTAGAGGCTGGCCCCTAGGGATATATTTTATCATGAAATGCATTCAGATGGGTCATAGTTTAACCTATGACCCCTATTGATGCATCTGAACCAACCAAATGAGTCCCTAGGGGCCCTAGGGAAATACATTGTCACAAAATACATCAAGATGGGTCATAGGTTAACCTATGACCCCTTTCAATGCATTTGAACCAACCAAATATGTCCCCAATGGCCCTAGTTCCCCTAGGGACATATGTTGTCATGAAATGCGTCAAGAGGGCTCATAGGTTAACCTATGACACCTAGGAATGTATTTGAATCAACCAAATGGGTCCCTAGGTGCCGTAGGGCCCATAGAGACATACATTGTCATGAAATGCATTGAGAGGGGGCATAGGTTAAGCTATGACCCCTTTCAACATATTGGAACCAAGTAAGTCTGTCTCTAGGGTCTCTAGGTTCCCAAGGGACATATATTGTCCTCAAATGCATCAAGACCCGTCTCAACACATTCAAACTAGGCGAATGGGTCCCTAGGGGCCCTAGGGCCCCTAATGACATACATTGTCATGAAATTTGTCAAGAACGGTCATAGGTTCCCTTTTGATGCATTAGAACCAACCAAATGTGTACCTAGGGGCCCTATGGCCCCTAAGGACATATGTTGTCATGAAATGCAATCAAGAGGGGTTATAGGTTAACCTATGACCCATCAGAATGCATTCAAACCAACCAAATCAGTCCCTAGGGGCCCTAAGTCCCCTAAGGACATACGCTGTCATGAAATGTATCAAGAGGGGTCATAGGTTAACCTGCTACCCCATTTGATGCATTTGAACCAACCAAATGCATCCCTAGCGGCATTAGGGCCCCTAGGGACATATGTTATCATGACATGCATTGAGAGGGGTCATAGGTTAACCTATGACACCTTTCGATGCATTGGAACTAACCAAATTGGTCCCTAGCTAGGGACATATGTTGTCTTGAAATGCATCAAGAGGGGTCATAGGTTAATTTATGACCCCTCTCGATACACTCAAACCAAAAAAATGGGTCCTTAGGGGCCCTAGGCCCCCTAGGGACATAGGTTGTCATGAAATGCATTGAGAGGGGTCATAGGTTAAACCTATGACCCCTCTTGATGCATTTGAACCAACCAAAGGGGTCCCTAGGGTTCCTAGGGACCCTAGAGTCATATGTTGTCATGAAATGTATCGAGAAGGGTCAGAGATTAATTTATGACCCCTCTCAATGCATTCAAACAAACCAAATGCATCTCTATGGGTCCTAGGGCACCTAGGGACATACGTTTTCATGAAATGCATCAACATACATTGTCATGAAATGCATTGAGAGGGGCAATTGGTTAACCTATGACCCCTCTAAATGAATTTGAACCAACCAAATGTGTCCCTAGGGATCTTAGGGCCCCTAAGGACATACATTTTCATGAAATGCATCAACACATTCAAACCAACCAATTTGGTCCCTAGGTGCCCTAGAGCCCCTAAGGACATACATTGTCATGAAATGCATCAAGAGGGGTCATAGGTTAACCTATGACCTCTCTCAACACATTCTAACCAACCAAATGGGTCCCTAGGTGCCCTGAGGCTCCTAGGGACATACATTGTCATTAAATTCATCGTGAGTGGTCATAGGTTAACCTATGACTCCTCTCGACACATTGGAACCAACCAAATGCATCCCTAGGTGTCCTAGGGCCCCTAGGGACAAACATTGTCATTAAATATGTTGAGAGCCTATGAACCCTCTCGACACATACGAACCAACCAAATTGGTTGCTAGGTGCCCTAGGGCCACTACGGACATATATTGTCATGAATTGCATCTAGAGGGGTCATAGGTTAACTTATGACCCCTATTGATGCATTTGAACCAACCAAATGGATCATGGGTCATAATAATAATAATAACAATAATGATATATATATTAATATACTATATTTAATAATTATTGTAAAAATCATAATAATATTATATTTATATGTCATAATAATAATAATGTATATTACTATATTATATTTAATAATAATATAATATAATAGTCATAATAGTATAATATAATAATCATATATATATTAATCATATATAATAATCAAATTTGTTTACATTTCTCATAAAATTTGTTCACTTTCCTCCAAAATTTGTGAATCAATTTTGGGTACCTGATATACTAGCATAATTTTCCTAACATATTCCCTATCACTGTAGACCTGACAATCATGCTTTTTGAGGGTCAATTTCATAGATTTGGAGAAAACTGACTTTTTGGGGCCCATTGATTGAAAAAGTTTTGATAATATAGGATTAGGTGTCTAATATTTTTTTCTAAATGAGGAGTAGAAGTTGTCAAAAGGCTAAATGTAAAAGGAAGGTATCGAATGAAGACATTACATCATATAGGGAAAGGGACAAGCTAAATCACCGAAGGAAGAGACAAGTTATGTTAAATGTGAGTTAAGTTGACAATGTATTGATTGAAGGTGAAATCATAGAGTCAAATAATGAATATGTGTAGTTGGGGAATGGAAATGTACCAATTGATAATGATAATGTCGGGATTGAAAATTTAGAGAATGAAAATTTGGAGAATGAAATGCTACTAGGTCATAGTGTAAATTGCATGATTGACCATGTTAAAAATGATAAGGCACATGAACCTTACATATCTCCTAATTATATTTGATATGAAGGTTCTAGAACACCAAAATGGATAATTGAAATTGATGAAATGATTATTACCAATTTGGAAGGGAAAAAATCAAAAAGAACCATTCGGTTATGGGCTTCATGACTATATAAGATGTTTTTTGACAATAAGACAGTGGTGGAGCAATGTCAACTTTTTATGCACTTATTAAAGATGCAAAAGATGAGACCTATGCTTTCCAAATTAAATATTCATGCCAATAAAAAATGGAAAGAAATGCCACTATTGCAAAGAATATTTTCAGTGCTCTCAATAGCACTGGGAAAAATAGAAGGGAAAAGGATAAGAGAGCTGCCTGAAGGGTTATTACAACCTCTTTGTTAAGTCATCACTTGAGAAAGGGAAGATATATGAGACAAACTCGTATTTACTTAAACCTAAATTTTACTACTTTGATAAGACCACTTAGTAGATGTCATGTCCCCTTTTCAAATAATTAAAAATAATAATCTTTGCTAAGGCAGGTAGGCCCAAAAAGGTGAAGTTTCCGAAAAAGGGGATAATCTTTGGAAGCTAATGGACTAATAAATGAAGATTATTATTAAAATATGTTTTATTAACCCCTCTTGGATGTGAGTTAGGATTATGCCCTCTTTTAAGGGGTTTGGAGGCACTTTGGGCTGATTCCAGAACCTGATTTTTGCTCATTTCTTTGTTATTCTTCAGAGGTTGCCAAACCTGTGGAGAAGGAGACCCAAGAATGGGAGTTTGCAGGTTTCCAGGAAGGCTAAGGATGAGTGTTTGAAGCCATTCCATGTGCATTCTCATGTAGAGTTTTCCTTTGTGCTGAACAGTGCAGATTTGTGGTTTTTCGGGTGTGTTTTTTGTAAGAGTTTGGTGTTTTTGGTTGAGTATTTCATATCAGTTTGGGTTACTGCTGTATTTAATACTTTTAGATGTTAAAATAGAGCTGAATATATGTATTTTTTCTTTATTATACTTCTATGATAGATTATTAGTATTTTTGTGGTGTTTCCGGGCTATTCTATGTTATTTTCGAGAGCCCGATGAGCATTGTTTTTATCCTCCGTTTGGGAGCCGTTGTGTAAATGTTATACAGATCTGAAAATGTCATTTTGTAGGCTTTTATGCTGCTGAAATTTATATAAAAATTTCCACTTTCAGATTTACTAATAATATGTGAAGCTATGAAGTTTTTGGCACTATTTCCGTCATACCCGATTTGGGGTTTATTGAGAAATTGGTGGATCTTTGAAATATTGGTTGTTTGATATTAAAGATCTGATTAGAGGCTTGAAATATCATATAAAATTAGAAAAGGGACATTTCAATGGTATCAAAGCTATGATCTTGCCAGCCTGAGGGTTTGTAGAAGTTTGCATGTCAGTTTTGACAACTACCCAAATCTTGCATGTCAAAATTTATGGTTGCATGCTACTTCTAATCATTTGCATGTTAGTTCTTGGTGAATTTGGTGGTTGCATGTTGCTTCTAATAAACTACATGTCAAAATCTATGGTTGCATGCCACTTCTAATCATTTGCATGTTAGTTCTTGGTGAATTTGGTGGTTGCATGTTGTTTCTAATCAGCTACATGTCAAAATCTATGGTTGCATGCTACTTCTAATCAATTGCATGTTAGTTCTTGGTGTTTGAAGAAGTTATAACTTATTGGGCTTACACTCTAATTTATCCAGAATAGACAGGTATAGTACAGAGTCTCAGAGGACACGATCTTGGACAATTGATATCCAGAGTCAGAATAGTAGAAAGGATGGTTATTTAGACATTCAAGATAAACTTAGGAAAATAAGCCATGAACAGTTGGTTGAGCACCACCGTATAATGAATGACATGTTGTCTGACCCAACTAAGGTGGATATGTTGACTGGATTTCTATTTGGTAGATTTTCTCATAGGGTAGATGACACAATTACCAAGAACTTGCATGTGGAGTTTGAGAAACTAGCTTATAGCCAGGTAGAGGTCTCAGATTCTACTCTACCATAGGAGGTAGTGAGAAAGGATATTACACAGATTGATAGTAATGGTCAACTTGATACTCAAATTGAGACAACTATATATAGGTCATCAAAGGGTGATGTCACAAGTATTCAGGATGGTATAGTTACAACAGGCAGTGACTACAACATAGTGAGTTCAAATGATGATTATGAGGATGTTGTTGTGCATGATGGTGAGATACTTGGTAGAGATGAGCAGACATTGAGCATTCATGAATTTTTTGAGAAAGAGTACCAGACACAGTTAGATGCTTCATCACATGAGATTGAGGTTGGTAGTACTTCACATGATTTGTCTAGCCAGCTAAAAGTGAACAAAGACAGTATTGTGACTTCATTATCTCGTCATGACAGGTATGTGAAGTTAGTTGGTATTGGTCATATTAATCAAGTGAAGATTTTTCTTGAGTTACCAGCTGATTCTAGTTTACAGATATGGACTCGAGATTGTTATATTGGCATTTGAGATTGAGTTGACTGAAGATCTTTAACACTTTTTGGTAGCACTATTTTTTTTGGTGCTATCATTGATTTGATTAGCAGATTGCACGGTGTTGTCTTTTCTTGTGCTAGCAGCTTGTCCGATGTTGGTATTAGTTTTTATACACCGATGTTGGGATTTGTTCATATATCCAATCAACCATACTTGCTGGAATGTGTTGATGATCTTTCATATTTGGCAGTGTGTACAGATGAGTCCCAGGATCATATTGGCATTGATGACATCCAGGAGGATGCAATGGGTAGTTTTGAAGACTTAGTTTCCTTGGCAATTTCTTTTGGTACAGAGGAGTTAGACATCAGTGCTACAATTTTTTATACTCCATATGTTGATATGAGCTTTGGAGTTGATTCACAAGATATGGATGGTAATACTCTAGAGACTAGTAACTTTGAGGATACTCCGTTAGATAGTGCATCAGAGTAGGTTTTTAGGAGATAGTCTAGCTAGTGCCATCATGTGTCTAATCAGTTGAGAGTTAGTGAGCGAGACATTGCTATCACTTGCCAGCATTTTGATGTTGCTCGTTAGTTGTTAGCCATTTATAGATGGGGTTGTCCTACTAGTGATGAGTAGGGAGGTAGTTATCTTTCCTTGATAGAGTTTTACTCTTTATGGGAGGCTATCCAAATTTTGAGATAGGATTATATGCAATTGGTAGCCGATAGAGATTATCTTATGGAGTGGGGCAGTACATCATATGATGCATTGTTGGCCAAGGAAGATGAGGTGAGTGAGCTTACTAAGAAACTTGAGGTGACTTTTGAGATTCTTGAGATTACATAGTTGGCTTTCAAGGAGTCACAGTTTCATTTGGCTAAGGTGACCATGGAGTTAGAGAAACTACAGTCTTTACTAGATTCTATACAGTCACAATCTGTGGTGTCTAATGATTCGAGGATGTCCATGGTCAAGATTGTCAAAGATAGTGGAGATGGGAATGCATCCATCCTTGATACTAACATTGGCCTATCGGGTTCATCCCCACTAGAGTCAAGTTCAGTTGAGTTGGGTGCTGCAGCAGATTGTTATGGTATGCCTAACATGGTGATGACCTCTAGCACTAATGGCCGATAATTAGCATGGTTCCTGCTAGTAATACTACTCCCTTGGCGATGTCTTTAGAGGTAGTACTCAGTTCCAACTTGGTTAATGATCGATTGCAGTTAGTTACATCTATATTGCAATCTGAGCCACTGACTAAGATTGGCGCATTCTATTAGCATTACATTGTGAGGTATGCTCATCAATTTACCTTTAATGATCATGTTGATGAGATGATGATACAAAGATGTACTTTGGTTCCTAGGGCTTATCATCAGTTATGGGATAGTTTGACACCTTAGGGTGAGAGTTGTGATGGGCACGACATGATGATAGGTTCTGTAGTTGATAGCTTGATAATACGTGACTTAGAGGAGGAGTTTTGGAGTGATGCTTTAGTGGGTGTTGTTATTGATTCTACTCCTTTAGCTATGACATCTCCTGACTTAGCTAGTGATCAGTCACAATGGGTTGTATCACTTGTTCATGGTGAGCTGTTGACTGAGGTTAGTTTTTTTTATCAACATTAAATTACAAGTTATGTACATCAGTTAGCATTTGATCCTTGTGTTGAGGAGTTGATGGCAGGAAAATTTGGTTTGGGTTCCAATTCTTGTTGTTTATCTTGTGATGGGTTTTCACCATCAGGGGTGCATGGGAGTTATCGTTATGAGATAGTGGTCAATGATCTACAGAGTTGTGTTGATTGTAGGAGTTGTATAGTGTGTGGATTCTCCATACTTGGTATAGTTTCATTCGAGAGCATTCACCATTGTTGCAGAGTTGGATTGTACATTCTGTATAGGCCAGTGGGATGTGTTGATGGTATTTACTATGTTGGAAATTTGATTTTTCCACTTTACTTGAGTTTTGATGTTCTAAGACTTTGTGTCTCATTGGTTTCTGATTGTGGAAGTTGTGACTTTGGAGTTTGGTTGAGTAGTAATTGTTAGTTTGATTATGGATTCCTCTTGGTTATATTGCAGAGGATATTGCAGGAGCCTGTGTTAATTGACAATAGTATAGTTCATGACTACATTTGGGATCTAGGTGGATTGATTGATCTATTTTTCAGCCATTTCTTGAGGAAAAGAAATATTTGGAAGGGGAGGACTTGTCATGTCCCCTTTTCAAATAATTAAAAATAATAATCTTTGCTAAGGCAGGTAGGCCCAAAAAGGTGAAGTTTCAGAAAATGGAGATAATCTTTGGAAGCTAATGGACTAATAAATGAATATTATTATTAAAATATGTTTTATTAACCCCTCTTGGACGTGAGTTAGGATTATGCCCTCTTTTAAGGGGTTTGGAGGCACTTTGGGCTAATTCTAGAACTTGATTTTTGCTCATTTCTTTGTTATTCTTCAGAGGCTGCCAAACCTGTGGAGAAGGAGACCCAAGAACGGGAGTTTTTAGGTTTTTAGGAAGGATAAGGATGGGAGTTTGAAGGCATTCCATGTGCATACTCATGTAGAGTTTTCCTTTGTGCTAAACAGTGCAGATTTGTGATTTTTCGGGTGTGTTTTTTGTAAGAGTTTGGTGTTTTCAGTTGAGTATTTTATATCAGTTTGGATTTCTGCTGTATTTCAGACTTTTAGATGTTAAAATTGAGCTGAATATATTTCTTTGGTCATGATTATACTTTTGTGATAGATTATTGGTGCTTTTGTGGTGTTTCTGGGCTATTCTATGTTGTTTTTGGGAGCCCGATGAGCATTGTTTTTATCCTCCGTTTGGGAGCTGTTGTGTAAATGTTATACAGATCTGAAAATGTCATTTTGTATGCTTCTTAAATTTCTATAAAAATTTCCACTTTCAGATTTACTAATAATATGTGAAGCTGTGAAGTTTTTGGCACTATTTTCGGCATACCCGATTTGGGGTTTATTGAGAAATTGGTGGATCTTTGAAAGATTGGTTGTTTGATCTTAAAGATCTGATTAGAGGCTGGAAATATCATATAAAATCAGAAAAGGGACATTTCAGTAGATGAGAGAGAATTGACAATCCTTTGCAAAATAAAATATGGGCTTTTGGTAGGAGACTTCCACATTTTGATACGAAGCTATCTGATGATGTGAAGGAAGAAATTACACAATTTGGCACTCTAGCTCAAGAGTATCACCCAATGCTAAAGATCTGTTAAAGTTGAGAATTGGCATCAAAGAACACATACCACATCCTAAACATTATTTGGAGGTAAGTCAAACTATGTTGTTCAAAAAATTTAGAGAGAGTCATCCAAGAATTAATATATCACAAAGGGATTTGAATCTTTGAAGCCATTTTATTGTGTGCCACTTAAAATTTGAAATACATGTTGTTGAAAATATCATTTCGAGTTTTCTATGCACCATGAACCATTATGCTCAAGCCATTCTACTTTTCAGAGTAAAGAAATGTTTGAGAATTGTGGTGCTAGTGGCCTTCCAAAATCATCAAGAGACTTGTTAGATCAATTTTTATGTCATAGAGTTGATGGTTGTTTCTTTATAGAAATGCTTGCTTAAATGAGAAGTGTTCATAATGTGGTGGCTTATCTAAGTTTGACACATGTTTCCATGAGGGGTGCAAAAAAGATCTTGGGAAGGCAATAGTAAACAAAATGGTATATAAATTGGTGAAATACACATTGAAGAGTGGGAGTGAGGGCTTTAGATGTGAATTGGTTGCAAAAGAAATTAGTGTGGCTAGTTTTATTTCATATTTCAAGACAAACCTTTTCTACAAGTATGCAAGACATAGTCACAGGTCTCAGTGGTTGGGTCAACAATTTATAATGTGTAAGGAGACTTTTCCCATTGACACTATTATATCAATTGTTGACTTGCTGAGAACTACACATTGCAGCCTCAAAATGAGAGACAATCTCAATATTACAACTCCATTCAAATTGCTATTTTTGTCCACATAACATATAGACATGCCCCTAATAGTGTGGAAGATAATTGAAAGATTATTAGAGAGTACCATTTTTATATGAGTGATGATAGATCTCACTCATGATTTTGTGCAACATTGTTTTGAGAATTATTTTGATTTCTTATAGGAGCATGCAATTGCTATGAATAGACATATCATTTGGTCAAATAATTGTATAGGTCAATTCAACAATGCTTGCATATTTTATTGGTTGTGTAAGATGCATGTAGAGAGGGGGTGCCTCATATTTGGAGTTTTTTTAAGTTCAGCAATGGGAAAGGGGAACATGATAGAGTAGGGGCATGTGTGAAGAGAGCTCTAGTTAAGGAGCAATTGAAGATTTCAAGAGCAGAGCTTCTTGATGCTCGTAGCATTGTTGATTGGTGTAATTCAACATTATCATAGGGAGGACTCTTGATTTAGTAGTACATAGGTTCTTTTGGTTACTTGATGAAGGGTCCATAGGTGATAGATTAGATTGTGCTACAGTGAGAGACTCATAAAAAATGCATTCATTCTGGAGCTCTGATTCTAGTACATGGACCATTTGGACATGAAAACTAGCTTTCTTTTGTCCTAGTTGTTTTTAGTGTGATTGGGATCACTGTGAGTCGAGTGAGTGGGTGGACACATGGGCTCCACATTATCTTACTTCATTGTCTATCATACCTTCTATTAGAAATGATGACATGGCAATTTCACTTGAGCATAACCATCTATCAAATGTTCTTTGGCTAGGACATGTCTTTACATTGGTTGCACCAAAAGGGAATGATGAGAAATTAGATTATTGGTTAGCATGCATGTAAGAGGTGAAAAAAAGCTTGCACAAGCAATCACAAATGATGATGGATTCACATATCCTACTAGTTTAGTGGTTGTTGCTGGAATATGGTTGTGGACATACATTCTTAAAAGGAATGGAATTCCTACATTCAAAGACTAACAGAAGCACAAAACAATTCTCATATATTCAAATCTTATTATAGCAATAAATGTAAAGTTGTTGAAGCATCAAGAAAGACCAAAATTAAAAGAAAATTTTACTATTATTAATGCTGATCATAAAGCCCTATTGGAAACCCTAAAATAGAGAGAGGACCCTATTGGAACACTCAACTAGGTATATTTACTTCTTATGTTATTTTGTTCATAATGATTCGGTGAACTGATGATTATCTTGTTTAATAAAATAAGTTACTAATATTATTTATGATATTAGAATATAGGTACATCATAAGAGTAGCCATGCATGAAGATAAAAAAGTAAATAAGGAGCAGAATGAAGAAAAATCTAGTCTATTTTTGACACTGCGATTTTTTACAATACTTTTATTGACACTACGATTTTTGACACTACAATTTTTGGTAGTTTTGTATTTATGTAATAATGATGAAACACTTGATATATTGTAAATGTAAACTTGTTGATTTAATGTAAGAAAGAAAGATGATTTTACTTAATGCAATTTATGTGGAGGGACCTAAAAAATGATGATTTTAATACATACTAAAACCAAACCTGCACTATGCCCAATGCCAAAAACTTGAGAGAGGTAAAAAATAATGTTTTTTCTTAATGCTAACCCTAGTGGCACCATTTTTCTAGCTAAAGAGAGCCTCCATCATCCACAGTCACCCTGTACCAAAGAGTCTCCAAGGTGCTTTAATGTGTGTTGAGGTCGATCTTCTGGGGGTCTTAACTCATAGCTCGTGGGGGCTATCAATGAAACATCAAATGTTATAGGATGGTCATGGCAAGGCCTAAAATAACCTATCTCATTTTCAAAATATCACATTCCATTTGGATTCGGCACAATGATCTCACTCGATGCCAAACTTGTAACATGTCTTAGTTCATAGGTGCATCATAGTGTAACTTTGAAACCATTGATCTTGGCATCAAATCGTCAGTGCCATTAGCTCTAGATGGGTGGTTGAACCCTAGTGACACACTTTTTTGGCCATGGAGAGCCTCCATCATCCACGACTATCATGTACCGAAGAGTCTCCAAGGTGCTCTAAGTACATGTTGAGGCTAATATTTTGAGGGTCATAACTCGAAGCTCATGAGGGCTATCGATGAAACATAAAATGCTATATGATAGTCATGTCAAGGCCTAAAATAAGCTATCTCATTTTTAAGATATCACATTCTATTTGGATTCGGGACAACGATCTCTCTCAATGCCGAAACTCATAGTATGCCTCAGTTCATAAGTGCATCACAACATAACTTTGAAACCATTAATCTTGGCATCAAATTGTCAGCACCATTAGCTTTGGATTGGTGGGTGAACACTAGTGACACCCTTTTTCTAGCCATGGAGAGCCTCCATTGTTCGTGGCTACCCCATAACAAAGAGTCTCCAAGGTGCTCTATGTGCATTTTGAGGCCAATATTCTGAGGGTCGTAACTTGGACCTTGTGAGGGCTATGGATGAAATTCAAAATGCTACATGATGGTCATGTCGAGGCCTAAAATAATATATCTCATTTTTGAGAGATCACATTCTGTTAGGATTTGGCACAACAATCTTGCTCAATGCCAAAGCTTGTAGTATGCCTCAGTTCATAGGTGTATCACAATGTAACATTAAAACTGCTAATCTTGGCATTAAATTATCAATGCCATTATCTATGAATAGGTAGGTGAAGCCTAGTGACATCCTTGTTCTAGCTGTAGAGAGCCTCCATCATCCACGGCTACCCTGTACTAAAGAGTCTCTAAGGTACTCTAAGTGTGTATTGAGGTGGATCTTTTGAGGGTTGTAACTTGGAGCTCATGAGGGATATCGATGAAATGTTAAACACTACATGATAGCCATGCTAATGCCTATAATAACCTATCTCATTTTTGATAGATCACATTCCATTTGGATTTGGCACAACAATCTTGCTTGATGCCAAAATTCACAGTGTGTCTCAGTTCACAGGTGCATCACAACATAACTTTAAAATCGCTGGTCCTGGGATCAAATTGTTAGTTCCATTAGCTCCACATGGGTGGGTGAACCTTAGTAACACCCTTGTTCTAGCCATGGAGAGCCTCCATCATTTGCGGCTACCCCATACTGAAGAGTCTCCATAGTGCTCTAAGTGCATGTTGAGGTTGATCTTTTGAGGTTCATAACTCAGAGCTCGGAAGGCTATTGATGAAATGTCAAATGGTACATAACACTAATTTTAAGGCCTAAATTAGCCTATCTCATTTTCAGGAGATCAAATTTTGTTTGGATTTGGCATAGCAATCTTGCTCAATGATAAAACTCACAGTGTGCCTTAGTTCATAGGTACATCTCCATAAAATTTTGAAACCACTGATCTTGGCATCAAATCATCAGTGTCATTAGCTCCATATGGGTAGGTGAACCCTAATGACACCCTTTTTCTAGCTATAGAGAGCCTCCATCATCCACAACTACCTCATATCGAACAGTCTCCAAGGTGCTTTAAGCTTGTGTCAAGGCCGATCTTCTGAGGGTCGTAACTCGGAGCTCTTGAGCACTATTGATGAAAAATCAAATGCTACATAATGTTCATAGTGAGGCCTAAAATAACCTATCTCATTTTCAAGAGATCACATTCTATTTGGATTCGGCACAACGATCTCGCTCGATGCCAAAACTGACAGCATGCCTTAGTTCATAGGTACATCACAGAGTAACTTTGAAACTATTGATCTTGGCATCAAATCATTAGTGCTATTAACTCTAGATGGGTGGAAAAACCCTAGTGACACCCTTGTTTTGGCTATGGAGAGCCTCCATCGTCTGTGGCCACCCCGTATCGAAGAGTATCCAAGTGAGTATCGAGGTCAATCTTCTAAGGGTCATAAGTTGGAGCTCGTAAGGGCTATTGATGAAACAATTAATGCTACATGATGGTCATACTAAGGCCTAAAATAAACTATCTCACTTTTGAGAGATCAAATTTTGTTTGGATTCGGCATAGTGATCTCACTTGATGCCAAAACTCGCTCGCAATGTGCCTTAGTTAATAGGTGCGTCACAGAGTAACTTTGAAATCGCTAATCTTGACATCGAATCATTAGCACCATTAGATCTAGATGGGTATGTGAACCCTAATACAACCTTGTTTTGGCTATGAAGAGCCTCCATCATCCGCGACCACCCTAGTGTAGGAGCACCTAGGTAGTCTAGTTTGTACCTAATTCTTCTTTCCTGTCATTTTGGATTGGAGTTATGCTAGCCACATCACTAGTGGTTTAATAAGACCTATTAGGTCCTTAGGTAAGGTTAACTTAGTTGCTAAGTGGGTTTTTGCTCCTAGGTTGTTGTTATGCCTATAAGTTGTTCAATAGGGGTTAGGTTGACCAAAGTGGTAAAAAAGTTGACCAAGGGTCAGAAACCATCTTGGAATGACTAAATCAACCTAATAGGACCCCTTACCAAGTTTGGTGAACTCATCTAATTAAGAATTTTTTGTTATAGAAAAAATTGCTCAAAATTGCAAAAGTTGCAAAATTGCAAAAGTTGTAAAATTGCAAAAGTAGCAAAATTGCAAAACTTGCAAAATTGCAATTTTGCAACTTTTGGAACTTTTTCTTGCAAAGTTGAAAATGACTGCAAAGAGTTAGTTAGGGGTTTGATCACAACCATACAAGGTTCAAAACATCTATATAAGGTGTGAAATGGCCTTGCTATGACTATGATTTTAATGTGCTAACAACATCTAGTTGAAATTTGTTTGAGATATTAATTTTTAGTTATTGTAGAGCTATTGGTTGATCCAAAATCATACATATCAATCTCATGATGCTAATAGAAGCCTTGAATCTTTCTTACATTTTCAAAATGTCATGTGGGCTTGGTAAGTTGAATGTGTAGTAAAGTCTCATAATAGCACTCCTCATTTTTCTTTGTAAAGTTGTTGTACCAAGGTGAAGGAGGTGGATTGCAGAGATTATTTCAAATTAAACATATATGATAGCATTTCAAATTAAACATTGCATCAAAATTTGATAATAAAGGTTGTTAAAATGTTATTTACAAATTATTGTATTTGAATTGAATATAACAAACATGATCAAAATGAATAATATTCCATAAGCATGATCAATACACATGATCCATGATAAATTGAACAATACTATACTAAATTAATATGTATATCATTGTGCACATAAATGACAAAAATATATATCAAAATACATGTATCCAGAAAAATTAAGCAAATATATATCGAAGTTCATGTATCCATAGAAAAATTACACAAATATATATCAAAATACATAGATCCATATACAAAATGTGGCTGATCATGCCATCGGAATGTGTATAATATTAATGTTTCTATAAACAATGTGGCATATGCCATCTCAAAATGTCTCATGATGCATCTTATGACAACTATACTATCCTAGGCTATTGTTGGATGATCAAAATGCAACCTCTTCACTACACTAGGTGGATCAGATGCCTCCTACATAAACAAAAAAAGAAAACCCAAAGTTAGACTACTAAATTTATATGATTCTTTGTATCTAACATTGAGTTACTGAAATGCATAATGATCTTTTTTTAATGAAGATTTATAGTATTAAACTTTCATCATAAATACCTCTCTTGTCAACCTCCTATGCCAGTCAGGAGTCCTCTCATATGTCCTCAGCAATGCTTGTACCTCACTAATTGTGGCTTGTGTATGTTCAAATATGTTTATCAGATGAACCTACAACTTAAACTATAACATTATAATTCATAGCATGCTAAATTTATAACATATAATCAAGAATTCAAACTACAACTTACCTATGTTGACTCCTCCTCAAGATATAATGGCTATGTTAGCAAAGATACAAAACTCTACTGTCCAACGTCCTGTGCACTAGGTGTTTCCTAGGAGTTACAAAATACTAGTTGTTAATATCATATAAATCAATTTTAAATTTATTTATGAAAATAAGGAAAATAAAAAATAAATTATCCTTACACATACAATGGGGCTCTCAATGTGAATGGAAATGCTAGAGAATCTATGATATGGAATCTGCATGAGCTCATCACGAGTAGCCGCACCCTATACAATAAATAATGTAATTAAATTTCATTGCCACAAATATTTTACAAGAATGCATCAATATTTAATCAAATAGAAAGCATCAAATTACCTTTCCATTGTCAATGGGTCTTGCCTCATCCCCGCACTCTATCCCCCACTAATAGGTGATACCTACAAGAAAAAGGAGACATTAGAAACCATATATGCTACAATATCAAATAGAAGAAATAATGAGAGCACAACATAATGTACCATAGATGTGTCAAGACCAAATGAAATAGCCAAGAGCATGACATCATCAACCTGTTTGAGCTCCTCCTCAGTCATCAACTAAACATGAATGAAAATCACATACATGTATAAGCTAGTATGGGTTAAAAATTAAAAATTTTCTATGATAAAGATTAACTTTAAATTGCATATGCCATAACAAAAAAAATATACACGTACTGACATAGAGGGAGTTCATCCCTATGCATGCCCCTCCTCTCTCACATTAGGGTGTGTAGCCTCTATAGGTGCATCTAGTTTAGCCTTGTCAAATACAAACTGATACTTAGAAAGATCACTTATGGGACCCAGAGAAATATTCTTGCATGTAATGCAAGTATGAGGCACACAAACATGTGATGAGCTTGATAATGATGAAATTGCACTAGCATCATCAACACAAGGAGGCAACACTGACCTAGCCTAGGATATAAATAGGTTACTCAATTTATGGATGACTAATAGTCTGAGAGCTAGCCTCTGTAATGATATTAGGATGTTGCATTGGACGAGGGGAGGAGACATCAGTAGGGGGGGGGGGGGGGGAAGTGCTAGCTTTCTTCTACTAGGAAAAGTTTCTATCCTGAGGAGCTCCTCCTCCTACACCCATGTTGGGCTTCATGCTCCCATAGTTCACCTTGAGGCCCAACAAAAATTCTGTATACAATTTTCTAAGGAAATAAAATGGCACCTCTAAATTGTTGTGTCGAGGGATGTCAAAAACCATCCACCAATGATCCCAAAAGTTTGCATGCATAGCCTCATTTGTGCACCATTTAATTAACAGTTTCGGCTTTTTGTAGTTGACTTATTTACCAATTTTTGGGTTTGCATAAAGGAAAACTAGATCATCTTTACTTATATTGAGGGTCACAACCTCATCATATTCCAAACCATCATCAAATGTGACATGCATTTCATCATGCCAACGAAGAGCGAAATTTTGTTCATTGGTAAGTATTTCAATATTATCCACTATGGTGTTTAACATGGATAACATAAGAGCCAGTGTGGGTATAGTATTATATGTGGTTCACAAAGCCCTCAATTTGGAAAGATTTTTAAATATCAAATCTTCGACTCAAGGAGGGTTTCAATGGGCTAGGGGATCATTTGGTGGATGACTTTGAGGGGGCACTAGATCGTTTTGTGGAGGGTTATGAGTAACATTTTTTCTTGTCTCAATATCATCATTTTTGTTAGCCATACCTATTAATTTGCAAAACATAATTTCTATTAAAAACAACCTAAATTTCAACAATTTCTATTAAAAAACCTAATTTTTAAAAAATTCAATTAAAAATAAAAAATTTATAATAAAATTCATTCAAAACATTAAAAAAAAAATACTCATTGATATCATATACCCATTCTGAGATCAGATATCAAAAAGAGGGGCTCAAACAACAACAAAATGCAATTTAAAATAGTGCTCGAGTGTTTTACTTAAAATCAAAGTTACAGATATTGGGTATCTAATTTCATATTGGATACCCAATATTATCAGGTTTCAATATGAATCAAACACCCGATAAGGCTTGGTGCAAACTTTTTAGCTTTGGTATCAGGATGGGTGTAAAAAAGTCAAAGTAGATTTTGAAATAGTTTTAGAGGTTTTCAAACTCTATTTTTTCCACATTGCCACTTTTTGGCACACCATGATCCTACACATACCCTATTATATTATATATACTAATTTTCCTTTCTAGTTTAATTCCTTCTTTATTTAGTTTAGTTTCTTGTATTAATATGATATCAAATTCAAATAGAGATATATTTCTCTTTAATAAGAAATTTTTGCTAGGTGTAATAAGGTTCGTAGAATTCCAATTTGTTATCATCATATTGTTATGGGATTTAGAATTTAAACTATCTTTTGCTACTCTTTAGCTTGGCCATCTACCTTTCTTAATTCTTTAAGTGATTTCATCCCTCATTTTGATCTTTTGCTTTATGCATTTTGGCATCTTTATTTCTTGCTAATTTATTGATATGCCTACGTGTTCTAGATTATCTTAAGAATTTTTTATGCTTGCTATTTGGTTTTCTCCTTCCTCATTTTCTTTTTCTTATTCTAATTCTTTGATAATCTATTTTATTAGATCAATCTATGTTTCATATTGTTTAGTATTTTTCTCAATTTCTGTCCTCTCTTCATCTACTTTTTCACATACATTCATCTATTCTATATTCATCAGAATTCCATATTCTTTCCAATTCTTCCATATACCTTTCTCATTATATTCAACTAAGTTCTAACAAATACTCTACTCTAGAGTTCTTAATATTATATATTTTCTTGCTGAGATAGTATCTATTACATTGTCTATGTGTTCTTCTGACTCCTTTATTCGTATGCTGGTTTGAAATTTGAAAGGGTCCGATCTATTTGTTGGAGTTTTCCAGAATTTACAACTCATGTTTTTTAGCTTTTTTCCTTATGGTGATATTGCTCCATTGTGTTGAAGATGCTAGAGAAAGCTTCCTTTTGTATTTTATTGTTCACTAACTACTATATTTAATTCCCCGTTACTTTTTCTATTTTCTTCTGAAGTTGTTATTGTTCTCCCTTCCTTCCTTAAGATATTTTATAGATCTAATTTTCCCTAGGTATTTGGAAAATTTCATATAATATAATGAACTATTTGTGATAACTTTAATTTGATCTTCATCATGGAGTTCATATTTTAATTTTACTAAGAGTTTTACTATTGTGGATTTGCAGTGATGTAGTTCATAACCTCAAATTCCACCTAGTATCTCTCCTATTTGGATAAAGATATCGATGTTGCATAATTCAGATGGAATATTATTTAAAGATACCCATTTAGGTAGATTAAGTGAATTTACCATTGTTTCATTAAAGTTGGGTTGCCATTTCAAAATATTCAGATTATAACCATTTATGAGTTTGAGGGTATTTTTATGAAAAAAAAGACCTAAAATTTAAATTTATCCAATGTAGATACACTAAAGAATCTAAAAGGAAAGAGATACTTACCTATCTAGAATCCATAGATTTGAACCATTTCACCATTTTGGATCTTTATGATTTTGGTCTAGTCCATACAATGTATAGAGTATTTCTTTCTCACCTGAACCATTTATCATCACTATTTTTGTTTTTGATAATGATTGTGTTTTCTACCTTTGCTTCTTTTTTTGGTTTGAGTGTGAGTGTATTAAGTCTAGTTTATAATGAAATTGTCCAAATTGAAAGTGGGTTGATAAGATGAAGTTGATTTATTTGTAGGGATAAATTTTGATAAGTTTTTTGTATGGATACCTAAGTGATGATTAATAAGAACACTATTAGCTTTTGAAACTTTAAATGGTTTAAGGTATGTCAAGGCATCAAAGAAATTTAGGGTTTCTCTATCCTTAGATGTGACACTAAATTTTATGTTGTTTTCTTTCTCAAAGAGTGGTTTTTTTGCTAAAGTACACTTCGATTGAGAAATCCTTGTGTACCTACTCTTCTTAAAGAAGATAATTTGTTTTCTTTATCTATCTCCTTCTCCATTATTCTATAAAATTCTTCCTTGATTTCGCTTGTTAGTATTTTTCTTTAGATTTTTATTTTTTTAAAGCTCCCTCTATAGATGAACTTGCTTCCATCCTTCATCTTCAACAATGTTTCTTTCATTATTATAGATTCAATTGTTTGAGGATTAGGGTTCTGATTTATTTCCCTACAAGTCTTTTGGTAGTGTTCTGATATTCCTTCAATTCGTTCTTCATGCTAGTCAACTAAAATATTGAACTATTTTTTGAGGGGGAGTTGTTCTAGCTTAAATTTCTTTGTAATGTTCACCATATTTGCATCATGACCCAATTTTCTTTGCACACACAGTCTTTGATAGTTAGGAATACTATTATTATGATTTCCTAAGAACTTCCTACTATACGCTAATTTTTTTCTTTTTCTACCACATTCACTTATCTATTTTTACTATATTTTATTTCATTGTTTTTAGGTTTTCACTTTATAATTATGTTAATTTATTACTTTTTTCACGTTTAATAGTTTTGTAAGTGCAAAATTCTACATTTCTTTTATTAATAGTTTTATATTTAAATGATTGTCCATTAAAAATCTCCTCAAATTAAAATGTCATATTATCTTATAGTTAGATGTTCATTTAAGTTTTTTGTTTGTAGATGTTCATTTAAAATTTATTGTTTTAGATGTTTCAATGCATTTAATTAAAGTTAAAGTGATGGATGATTAGATAGATGCATTAGATGTTTAGATTGTTTGAACATGTAGCTAACCATGGAATCCAATTTTAATTCGAGCCATGGAAACATTGACCTTAAAATTAATGTACATCCTAATAGGACCCTATGTAATGCACATAATCTGAAACCTCTAAACCTTAAATGCCTAGCTCTAGATAACAAGTTAAGTTTCAAACCTTATATTCACAACCCTACTATATAGACCCTAAATTCTAAATGTAAATGTAAACAATGATTTTACCATTATCCATACCCTGATAGTAAACCTAACCAAGTTTAATGAACTCATACCCTAAAATGTTATTTCTAGAACTTAACCATGTAACCCTAATCTTGTAGTTTTAGGTGATGTATGCATGCTTGAATTGAATGTAATTTTAATATTTTATGTAGATGTATTAAATTTATAAAAACTGCTAAGTGTTGCAATCTCTCAATTATTCACATATGTTCACATGTATGAATTGATAACATTATATGAAAAAGGTAATTTGGAATTTATTTTAATTTTTAAATAATAAATTATCAATCTTTATGTATTAAAAGAAATTCTAAATTAAATATATAAAATAATAGATAAGTTAAGTAATTTACATTTATATCAAATGATCTAGAGCTATGTACATGTATATGTATATCACAACAATAACTTGTTTTATATTCAATATATTAAACTTGAAAAGTTCTTCTATCATGTCGAATAAGCCCATAGGAATTGGTAAGACAATATAGATCCATGAACCTTTAAATTCTTTTAGGTTTTGCTAATGTCACAAGTTGATTTTATTATTTATATTCTATGTGTAACATATCTATGAAAATTATCTATTTAGCTTAAATATATACTAAATATTTAACATGAAAGTTTTAATCAAAGGTAGAATTAATTTAATTGGGGATAAGACTAGCAATCACACATTAGGGTCCAATAGGTACACTAAATAGATATTGAAGGTCAAATAGAAAAAATATTGGTGTATTCTTTTACATACATTTTTACAACTAATAGATTAAAAGAAATCTCTAAAATTAGGAAGATCAGATTCTATTATACCATAAACTTTAACCTTATAAAACACTATCAACAAATATTAAATCATAATGGTAAAAAAGATACAAAATCTTAATACTAATTGTGACATAGACCTAAACCATAATCCTAAACCTAACCTAATTAAAAATCATAACTTCAACCATAAAAGTAACTAGATTCCTAAGTCTAACCTCAACCTAATTATAAGTGTCTAATAAAACTCTAAACCCTAAACATATAACTATGCATGATGTGATCCCTTACCTTTAAATCATAATTTTAACTCTAAACCTTATATTCATGTAATTCTAATCCTAAGCCCAACTCTAATCCTAACATTAACTAAAACCTAAATCCTCAACAATCATAACCAAATCCTTAATACAACCTTAGCCATAATTATGACATAAACCTAGACTCTCTTAAATTCTATTTGTGATTTTAAATAAGTCATGTTTCCCTTCCAAATCAATTGTAAAATTAATTATAAATTTGATATCTATATTTGAAAAAAAGTGATATTGCAATCAATATAATTTTAATATTAATATCCACTAAATAAAAATAAAATTATAAAACCTTTATCATAAATAAAAATTAATTAAAATTTAAAATTTAACATATTTGATATAAATATTAATTAATAAAAAATAAATTCAATACTATTGAAATTGTAAAATATTGATTAGAATTATAAATATATTGATTGCTCAAATATATAAGTATTAATTTCAAATAATAAATAACCTTGAACATAACCATTATCTACACATAATTATAGTTATAAAAAAAGCCATATTACTACAAAATACCTATCCAATACTCTCTCTCTCTCTCTCTCTCTCACACACACACACACACACACACACACACACACATCCCCCTTCACCACATATGACTATTTTGAGTCCAAATTATCCTCCTTCTCCATTGATAGCTCATCTCTCTCTATCTATACCCCTTTAAATCTTGACCTCATCTATCCTCATCCCCCTTCTCCCTTCTCCACCTCTCAGGTCCTTTCTGCCCCCCACCCCTCTCTCTCTCTCTCTCTCTCTCTCTCTCACACACACACACACACACACACACACACACACACACACACACACACACAAACACACAAAGAAAAAAAAACCATCACCATCCCCATCTATTCTATGCCATAATTATTTTCTTTGTTTCTCTACCTCATACAATCCCCAATATCCATCCTCTTACACCCCACCCCTCACTCTTCTCCCTTTCTACCCACTTTCACCATCTTTTCCTCTTGATTATGATCTATCTCTACCTTATATCTTTTGGATTATTATTTTATTTTGTTTAAATTTATCATTCATACTGTCTTAGATTTTAGTTAGGTTTGTAGTAATGATTCAATTTATTTTATCATTCAACTATTTTTAGAATTAACATTTAATTTAATTTACTAATAGTTTTTTGGAGTATTATGTTATGATTAGTCTTAAATTTGGTATAATGTTCAATTGTCCTTAAGATTAAAGTTTACTTAAGTGTTTAACTTTATTTTACTGTTAGTGTTATGGTTCTATTTGGTATATATTAAGATCAAATTAAATTTATTATTAGAGTTTGTTTTTAGATTTTTTTGGATTAAATTAGATTCCAAGAAAGAACTCTTAGAATACACTATTTTTTAGTCTTCATTTTCAATATTATTTAAGATGATATTTAATTTCATATAAAGTTAAAGTAAGTTTTGTTTACTATACTTTGTATAGTTATGTATGTTTATGATATCCACAATGTTTCTTTAATCCAAATATATTCCCTTCTCTTTCTGTTATATTCAAGTAGTTAAAGATGTATTATATGTAAATTGATATGGTTATAAAGATGTACATTTATATACTTGATATTTAAGATTTATTTTATTAAATAGTAATTTTGTGAAATTTTTATGTTGTTTACATATATGCATATTATATTTGATGGACCCACCTCCATGACCACCTAGTCCTCCTCCACCACCTACCACAAAGGCTTTGCAGGAGAGCATGAGGTGTAACCTTTGTAACCTCATGCAAGATATTTAGACTATTAGGCATGAGACTCACCTCCTCCCCCGCCCTCACCTACTTCACCTTGAAAATAACATGCTAGGTGCTATACACTCTATTGAGAATTTGGATGGTGACATCGATAGCTTTAGACTATGGAGGCAAAACATGTGTGCCTTCTATTCTAATGGCCTATCTTATAAAGAGGTCCATCAGCTAAAATTATAAAAAGGATAGTTTAAAAGATATTTTATAAACCCAAAGACAGGTCTTGAGATAAGTGATAAGAAGCCTCACATATCTATTAGATAAGTGCACACATCCTCATATATCACAATACTTTTGGGAGTGGTGGTGGACGGTATTTGACCATCCACCACATACTAATCATGAGGTTCCCATTTACTTCCTTAAGAAACTATGGGTTGAGTTTAGCTTGGGTTTGAAACCCAACCATTTTGATATTAGAGAATTTTAGGGGGTTGGTGGAGGGATCCTTAGGATAGTCTTGTGGAAAAGCTCAATGATAATATGAGGAATCATAGACATCCTTGGCCTCTTGTTTCTCTACTTGGACTAGTTTTCCCAACATCTCTCCATCATCAAGAAGTGCTATCTAATCTTACTTTGTTGAGTGCTCTTTCACATAATTTAGTAGACCAATGAATGTAGGCAATAGATATTCATCCACTTGGATACATTTGTACCAATTGTGGAGGTATATACAAAGGCCCCTATGACAATGTCAATGCAACACAAGATAGCCATGATGCTGAGGGCAATGGTTTTGATGATGAGGTATACACTTCTCATGGCGGTCATAGTGATGAGATTGATGTTGAGTTATTTTTTGACCTTCTTCGCGGAGATGGAGAGAGTTAGGAGCAACAGGTAAAAAATTAATTTTAAAATTTATAAAGTACATTATTATTTACTTTCTACATGTATGCATAACTATATTAACCATATTAATGTATGTTGATTTGCAATTAATAGAGGATGTATAATACTATTCCTCCTAGGAGATAGTATAGTATTTTTTTGAGACCTTTAGAAGTTGGCATCCCTCATACAGTATGCACTTTGAATTACACTATAAATAATGTACATTAGAACTCAAATTTAATAAATTGTGCTCATATATTCATTTTATTTGATTTAGTAGGGATTGTCATTTGTTACACAATCCGATGCTTCTATAGGTCTCGATCCATTGACCACTGAGGCATAGCCTCAAATAACTACGGTATGAACTTTTGAAGACAAATAATTTGTATTATCTTTTTGTACACATTGTTATTAACTTATCTTTAACTTTGATTCATGTACAATAATGTATTTTAGATTCGATTCATGTATAATAATGTATTTTGGTTTTACAAATAGGAGATGATCATACTTTTCCTTATAGGAGCTAGTATAGTCTATTTTCCACTCTGTCATCTTTAGACCATTTTAGACATGTCGATGATCATCATGGTAACATATCTCTAGACACATTTGTGACACTTGCTAGTACTTAGGTATGATATATATGATTTTATTTCAAAAAAATGTAGTGTAAATTATGTACTTTTTAATTTGCTTACTTCGTAATTCATGTATATATAATTTTGACTCAAGGTTTATGTATCTATGATTTTAGGACTATGTCACCATGAGTGTTACTAGGACTATAGGACTAAGTTAGATGGAGGTAAAATCACCATCCTTTCAGGTTAGTATTTTGATTTATACATAGTTCATTATGATCTTTATCAAAAGTTTAAAATTTATATAGTCTGTTACATGACCTCACCACTACCACATTTGGTAGCTTTGACAGTGCATCTCCTCCTATTATAGAGGCAAACCTATCTCACATGGTATTATTTTAATTAAGTACTAAATATTTTAATTTATTTGCAAGCTAGAGTTTAAAACTCATTTCAATTAAGCTAGTACATATTGTCTTCTTAGGATGTGACATATGATGCCCCACAGGATGTCTCGCCTGATGAGACACATCATGCTACATAGGATAATCAATCTAAGTCCTCTTTGCATGGAGTAAAGAGGACTATATATTAGATATATTAGGTCTTTTTGCACCTTTAGATTGTGTTTTTATGACACATATTGTTTATTCTGATACACTTTGTATTAGGAAATTTAACTGTATTATATATATTTTTGACTTCATAGATCATTTTATGACATGATAGACCATGTTATATATTTTTATGACATAGATTATCATGCTAGTGTATCTAGTATAGATTATTGTGTTATCATGTTGTAAGTATGAACTATTATCTTTATTGTGATATATTTTATTTATGTTATTACACATTTTTTTAGTATATGGTACATGAACAATAATTTTAATAATTTTAATTAAATATAGGAACATTAATTTAAATAATTTTTAATGTAAAAGTAATGGAAAAATATATGATGTTGTTACTTCAATTGAAAAAGAAATTAATATCAAGTGCACACCTTTAGCTTTGAAATAGAAGTGAACTCCTATATTTTAGCCAATTGACTTCATATATTATTAAAAAAAAGTGAAGTCATATAAATTTAAAACAAGTAAAGTCATATATATGTAACACAATTTGAAGGTCTTAAATGGAAGTGAACTCTTATTTTTAACTGTTTACAACAAGTTTCAATTTTAAAATAAAAATATTTGTTGAACAAATTTATTCAAATGAGGTCCTGAAAAATATTCTATTGACAACACAAACATACATTTAAATTATATAAGTACATATATATATATATATATATATATATATATATATAAGAGCACAATAAAGAGAAAACTTACATGTGTGCATTTTGTAGTCATTCCATCGTACCATCTACACCCTCTCTCTTTTTCAATGCATCTATGATTGTCTCTATTGGTTTGATTTTTTGCATGATGAAATTTCCCTAGCCTAGGTACAAAAAACCAGATCGAATACATCATTGGTGAATAGGGTTTCTTGTTTAGTCTTCTAATTTTTTTTGCCTTTGAAAAATCTTGTTAAACCCTATGTCTCATTCCTTTTAAAAGGCTTGGGTGCAAAATATTTTTGAACTTTTGCGAATATTATGTTTTCACTTTAAATTTTTTGTGCCCACAAGCAGTCTTGTTTCCTTATGTCTCTCATTGTCTGATTGTAATGAGATATATGACAATCACTACTTCGCTATGATGAGTTATGCACTTCTTATGTATAGCAAGGTAGTGAATGCCACGAAACTAAAGAATGGTGCCATAAAATGGAGATGTGGAAGTCGCAAAATATGTTGCAGCCAAAGTTTCAATCACATGCATTTTATCAGAGTTGTCAAAGTAGGAAAAGAAACCTAGTAAAAGGTAGGTAGAAGAAATCACCAGAATAATGATTCTTTCGATGATTCGCTACTTCACTATTGTAAAAACTAAGGATCTTGCCATTAGTGACATAGTGAATAGCCAGGAAATATATTTCATGATGCCCTCCAAACTTCCCAATGACCATAAAATTTTCCAAGTGGCATGATGCATAATAACTGTTATTGTTAGAAGCATTTAATAAGAGCAATGGTGACTTTACTTTCCTTTATTCTTCCAATGCCAAGTTTTGCTAGGACACTGAAGTTCGCTACTTTGCTATTGAGAAATTTAGGCATCTTGCTGTTAGTGACATAGCGAGTTATCATGGAATGAACATTTGGTGGGACCTCAAGCAACATGTAAAGGTGACTAGGATTAAAGTATGGTTTTGTTATGCTAGTTGTGTAGGATTTATCACTTCATCAGTATCCTGGACACACGCCCCATTCATTAAATACATGAGGTATTCTAATCATTAGATCAAGATGGGATCAATGATTCTCACTATCTCTCTATAGAAAGATGTGCACTATTTACTCTATGTGACATAGTGAATATGGACCCATCACATCTTAAGAAGTTTATGCAGTTTCCATGCCATTAGATCAAGTTCAAATCTATGGCCATCTCTATCTCGTTATAAGGAGTTGCACAAATTTTATGTATAGAGAGGTAGCGATGAGGGACCCACCACATTTTCTTAAGAGTTCTATCAAATGTTTTCCACATGATCAACCAGGATCAATGGTTGTTGCTGCTTCGTTATAGCAAGATGCTTGAAAGATATGTATAGCAAGGTAGCAATTGGATGACACGTGTCCCTGGTCATCAGTGGGTCCAGTCTGAAATGACAATAAGGAAGGAATTACACACATGGCTAAATTTCATTGGGTTGACTGACAACATGTCAAGTTGCACATGAGTCATGTTTTTCTGCATCCTTGGATCATAGGATTTTTTGAAAATTTATGGTGTGAATTTGAACGTATAAGGTGCTGTCACTTTGTGCATTTATGAATCTTGAAATCTTTGTGTGCGAAAGAAAATAGAGTATAATACATAATATTTTCTCAATCTCTTCCCACACGAACAAAGATTTCAAGACTTTCCCTAAGCAAAAGCCATTAGTGAGAAGCTTGTGAGATAAACAAGAACATGAAGCAAATCTCCAGTGTTCGCAAAGACATTACAGAGTTACAGAGAGAAATAAGCAAAGCATCAAGTAAGTATTTACACTATAACCTCTGTAGTGTCTTAATTCTACAAATTACTATTCAAAATGCCTCCAAAGAAGGGATTTTCTGGTCAGGAGAACTACTTGGATAGGAATGTCCATGATGATTTACTTGAGCTACTTCCCAATTCCACTACTAAAATTGTGCAAATAAAAAAGATCACCACATTAAACTCTAGGTTGAAGAGAACAGATGGATTATATGACAAGGGTAATTGGGTCTATGAGGCTAGTACCTTTCAAACTGATTTGGAATTGTTTAAAAAATGGTTTTCAGAGAGGCATCTCTTTGCCCCACATGCCAATATCTGGAACTTTGAGCTAGGGAAACTAGTGGCTCCTAGTGTTTTCATGGATTATGATCTCCTTGAAGCTGTCGCCAAAAATTATGACCAAGCCATTAGGGTTGTGAGAAGAACTGATGGCTAGATCCTAATTAGGGAAGTTTTTGGTTTAGGGCCTATCATTGATTACCATGTGCCCATTGATTTAGAAGGATTAGAAAAGGAATACAAAATTAAGAAAGACACCATCAGGCAAGATGCATTGAAGGCACAAATAGGTAAAACTGGAACCCTACCAGCAATAATAGCAGCCTCTAGGGAACCTTTCAAAAGGGCATTTTTTAATTCCAGGGCTATAGAGATATATAGGACCCTATGCAAAGTTTTCAGTAGAGAAGAAGAAGAATTTATGACTGTAGATTTTATGTATATGGTTGTTCAGATCTCATCTTTTTGTGTGGATATCATTTTTTATTTTGTTTCTTTTTTTGCTAAGGAAATTCAGAATGGATTAATTGGGATTGCCAAGAGCAAGCTAGAAAAGAAAATTGGTCATTATTCTTTGTTGATACATATGGTTTTGTTTAAAGGAGCTTCATATTTTGGTGAAGAAATCAACTTAAGTAGAGGGGAATGGGGAAGCACTGCCAGTCAAATTATGGAGTGCAAATATGACTTGGGATGCAAAGAATGCTAGTTTTGTTAGATTTGATAGGTATTTCACTTCAAAACTTAGATGCCTTTTATTGATTGACAATCCAAAAATCCCCAAGGCATTAATGGGTCCCATTAGGCCTATGGATAAGCCTCATAACTTGAAAGTTTCACATAATTGGGGGAATATCATCCCATATTCTATTTCTACTATTTTTAGAATCCATGGTTTTAAGGGAAGACCTCATGTATTCTCCTACCAGGTGCCCTTGAAGGTAGGAATAGCTAAGATTTTGCAGCAGTTGGGAGGAGTAGAGGAAACATTTTTGTTGAAAAGATCAACAAGGTCAATTTTCCCCACTTGCATAGTAGCCCATCATTTTGTAATCAAAAAAGGGGTTGGCTCTCTTTGCACAAAATTTTTGAACCCTACAAGATGGCTATTTCTCACCCTCATTTTTGTGATTCTAAGGGTTTTTTCAATTTGGCCTTGAGGCATAGAATAAAGTTTGGACAAATTGAGCATGAATTTTATTTCCTAGAAGATATAATAAGGAATGAGTACTCCTTGCAGGAATAGGAGACTAGGAAAGAAAAGTGGAGAGTCTTCTCTAAAATTTTGGATTTCATTCATTGTTTTGATCTAGATTATAGTCCTTTGGATGATGTAGTCACAAATGTAGATAAGATAAGGAAACTTATGAATACTTTTCTTGAAATAATAGAGACAATGAATGAAAAGAAATAATTCTTTATTAGATTTTACCTAGATAAGGCCAAGGAAGTAATGAGAAGATTGGATTTTACTCCCAATATAGGGGTAGGTCAACCAATTATCTAGAAAAGGCTAGGGTACACTCTTATTCAGAATAAGGGGCCACTGTAGACAAGGGAAAGAAAATAATGGCATCCACTAGTACTATTGTGGCAGAGAGGCCCTCTGAACCCACTCTAAAGAGGAGAAAGATAATAAGGCAAGAGGATCCTCATGTTGACGAATACTCAACCTCACAAACCCCCTTGAGAATTGAAGAGGAACAACTCACTAAAGAACAAATTGAGCAGTTGGGATCACAAGGGGAAGTTTTGGTCACACAATCAGAAATAAATGAAGAAGAATAATGAGAGCTTCCTATGCCAAGTTTTGAGCTGACTGTAGCAGATTATAGGGGAAGGGAATTGGATCCTATTGTGGAACAAGCCAGTCAAAAATTTTTGTCTGATGATAGTTTTGTAAAGTCTAGGGCTTTCCACCAATTCGCTTGGAGGGCAAACATGAACAGTTTTGAGGAAAGATGTAAGAATTTAAAAATAGAGCCTCCAAAAATGGATGAGGCCTCCATTCAAAATCAAGTAAAGGAATAGATGATTCAAGAGTTCCAAAGTATAACCCTTGAAGAGGGGAGACAGATGGTAAAAGCTGCGAATATTTTATTATTACACAATTGGGACATTGTTGATGCATTAATTTTCAAGTCTATGTCAAATAATTTGGGATTGCAAGATCCAAATAAAAAGGAGTTCTTAGGAACTACATTTAGTAATGACCAAGCTACTCTTGTCATGTGGTCACTAAGAAGAGGATCCAGAGCTATTCCATCATAGCTTGATGATTTAGGATTGACAAGGAATATCATTGTAAGGAGAGTTGTTGATACCTCACATGTACAAGCAACTCATATGAATGTGGATTATTCTCAATTTTCCTTGGCTACTATAGAAAGTGAGGAAAAAGAAATAATTGAGTTGTAGAGCAAGTATGAGGCAGTTGTGGATGCCTATGATAAAGAGGTAAAGAGGAGAATTTAACTTGAAAACAAGTTATCAGGGAGATCCACAAGGCCAAGAATAACATACCCTCACCCCCCAGTCAAAGCCTTCAAATCCACCCCCCTCATAGAAGTACCAGAGACACCCTAGAGGCTAGAATACTACACAACAAAAGACTTTGAAGAAGAAAAAAGAAAGTTGTGGGCATTACATGTGGAGTTGAAAGCAAAATATGAAGATAAATTAAAAAAGTCTCTCACATATTTGGGGGCTAAAATTGAATGGCCACTTGTATATGACCAATTGGCTAGGGTGGTAAACATCTGTAATGAGTTGAAAGAAAATGATGAGTCTTTAAAGCCTATTGTGAACAAATGGGGAAAGAAATAGAGGACGAGAGAGGTGACCTTTTTGTGTTACTCTATTATAAGGTCATCACATGATCAAATTGAGAGAACCTATGACATGGTTGTTGATCTCCTTGAGTTTGATGAAAAGAGAATTCATTTATAGAGAATAATTTTTGGCTACTTAGATAAATATTAGAGCCAAAGGTTTAGCTTATTCCCTCATGCCCTAGATAGAAAAAATAATTTGTAAAATAAATATGAATGGAACAAGTAGTTAGGTGATTTATTTTATCTTAGAATGAATAAAGTTATCAATGAAAAAGGGCATGCATGGTGGGATAAAACTACTAAAGAAATGGTAAGGGTTCAACTATTCTTTAATTCTTTGAAACAAGAATTTGTTAATATTAATAATAAGGTTGAGTTTGTTATCAAGAAGCAATAGGATATTCTACAGTTTGATTGGCCAGATGACGCACTATTTGACAAGTGGATGCCAGAAATAGCTTGTAATGGATAGTTTGAGGAAGTTGAAACTAACAGTGATGAGGTGCAGGATGTTGAGATTCAAATCATTGACACTGTTACTACACAAGGCCAACAGGAAGAAGAAGACAAGAATGATTAGTCAATTTTAGTTGCAGGCCCAGACCCATAGGATGAAGATGGGGAAAACCCATGGGTGGAGATTAATGTGCAAACATCATAACAAACTTCATCATTGGCTAGCTTCGCAATCGCATACAGGAAAGAATCATAATAGTAGCCAAATCAACAATATCACAGGATGTAACAGAAAGGGACACACCAAAAGGAATGTTTGATCTAGAAAACTTTTTGTTACTCACTTTTTTTAATTTTGTGATAGGCGTTTGTAAATGTTTCTTGTAAAGAACACCTCTCAGTTCTCTATGCCTGAAGCTTGTTGCATCTCATAGTATATAAGTGAGATCCCAGGGCTAGAGAGGCATCCAGTTTCTAATGCTTTTAGTCATATGCCTAGTTTGTTTTCAGTCTAGTAATTTGAGTAAATTTTATGGTTTATCTTCTCTACAAGTTTTATGAGAATAAATTAATATAGAATGATCTCTATGTTTCTTTCTAAAGTCATTTTGAGTTTACTGCAAGTGTATACAATTTTCAAAGAAAATGAATACAAATTATGAGCTGTCTCCATATCAATTCTTTCTAAATTTTGTCTCCTTTTGATTACTTAGGTATGTTGATGTTGTGTGAGTAAAAGCTTGTGCAATTGAATGCAATCCATTTAGGTTGTATATCTTTTCATCACTACTATTAGTTGAATGAATTAAGTAAAATCTTTGATGAATTTGAAAAGATTTTTGTAGTAATGGGGAGGATGTTTTGAATGACAAAGTTCAGTAAGAATTGCCGATGATATTTGTTGTAAGGCAACAAATCAGATCTATGGAATTGCAGTAGAATCTGAACCCTAATGGATTAGGCACTGGTCAAATTAATTTAGTTGAAAGAGAAATAGATCATAAAGGGGTATCAAATGCAAAATTATAATCAATTCTACTTTTATTTCCTGAATATCTTCAAAGTTGGTCAATACTTATTTGCATGGAATATTTTAGCCTTAGTTAGCTACTATTGCTCAGACCACTTGCAAATTTACAAAAGAATTTACAACCAAGTCTGCTATATGGGATGTATTCATTTCAAAAGTGTCATAGATAGTTATGTGTTTGAGAATTCAAGATGAGAGTCAGAATGAAACTAATGTAGTTCTTGCACAATAGTAGTCAAATTGAGTAATCCCTTAGGTATACCCACCTTGGTTTTGCAGAGCCTAAAGTGAAAGGAAACCATTATTAGTTTTGTTGACGTTGGGTCCAGATGCTTTTCTATGTAATTGAAAATAGGAAGTGGCTATTTCTTTGGTTGCATAAGTGTTATGATTTTGGTATTGAAGAACTCTATTGCTCAGTAGTTTTAAAACTCCAACAAAATGGTGATTCTGCTGGGGAGTTGTCCAACACATTTGCAAATTACTTTGCAATTTTTTTGGTCCTGTCATATATGTGGGTGTTAGATTGTTTAGTTTTTCCCATGGTTATAAGGGCATGTTTTATTGACAAACCTTGAGAATTCAAAAATAAAGAAAGAAAAATCCAAATGCCACAAAGATACACTGACGCATCCAGCCTTTCCAAGTGTCTTATCTAACAAACAAGAGTTATAGTCTTATAATCTCAGTAATTGGTTCATCTATGTTAGATATTTCTATTTCTATCTATTTTTTTCCTCAAACTTAGGAATAGTTGTAATTGTCTATTTTCTCAAGAAAAGGGTGGCGACTCAGTCAAGGTTTTGAAGCTAGTGCTTATTTAGTATATAGTGAAATGGCTAACAAATGAAAAAATAGAAGAGCTTACATGAGAGCCCATCTTGATGAACCAATGTATACTGATTTACCTAAAGGTAGTAGAAAAATCCTAAATAAGAAAAGGACAAATCCAAATCCCACCTAAAAACCCAAAGGTAGTGTATTAGTTAATTCCCAGTATCAACCAGTGATAGGGAGATAGTCTTCTTCACTCAGCTCTTAATCAAAAACCACAAGACTCCTAGGAGGGATATTTACTACCCCAGTACCAAATGAAAGAATGTATAAAGATAAGGATATGTCACCAATAGGGAATATATCCCCTAGACTAGATCTCATAGCTGAAATGCATCGTAGGTTAAGATTCATGAGTTCTTTTAGAGATCCTTCTTGTTAGAATCTGATAAGATTAATAACCCAAAAAACTAGTGCAAAGAATAAATATCTAAACTATGAATGCAAATGATACAAAATCAAAATAGCATCATAGAGTTAGTCTCCAAGAGAGTAATGCAAATGCTGAAAGCAAAATAGCATTAAGAGGATGCAAAAACAAGAGATGCAAATACAAGCCAGATAGCATGCTTATATAGGCTAGGAAGAGGGAGGAGGTGGCAACACCAACCAATGAAGAGCAACCATCTATCAGACTAAAGATAGCAAAGAATCTTCCCAAGATAGCTAATGGATGCTCACATGTAGGAAGGTGACACCTCACAACTATTTACCTAATAAGACATACTTTATTAACCTAAGCGAGATTATTAAAAGTGTAGGAGAAACCTAGCAAAATAGGAAAAATAAAAAACCACACTAACACCCCCCCATAAGCGAAGCTTAGCTGGATGTAAAAATGGGTCCCGACAAGTCAAGCCTGATGAGGTACCCATGTACATAAAATTCCCCCAAAAGAGAGAGAAAAGAGACTCCCCAAAGAAAATTAGGACTCGAAGTGAGAGGAAGTGGCCCCCCCAAAAGATGAAGCATCCCACACCCCTAGCAAAGCTTGCAAATTTTGTCCGATAGATCCACTTACATTGAACATGTTTTCTTCCCTTAGGAAAATGGACAATATCCCAAGTGTGGTTTCTCATCAAGGAACTATACTCTTCTTGCATAGCTATATCCCAGTTAGAAATACCAGAAGCCTCATGAAAGGACTATGGATTTGAGGTAGTAGCAATGAAGATATGTAGAGCATCCTTGAATTGTGAACGAGTCTGCTTGGTGTCTGATGGATCCCCAACCCAATCACCTGCAAATTGCAAAGTCTGTCTATCCCAAAGTGGACCAGAAGATGGAGAATCTAGAGGAGAATCATCAAGCTGTGAATGATGACGAGGAGAGGAAGGAGGTGAGTCCTCTAAATCACTCTCTACATCAAAAGTGGAGGTAGAAGACTACTCAAGTGAATCTGACCCATCAGAAGATCTATCATATATTCCAAGTGACTCCAATGTCAAGGTAGAAGGCAACCCTGTGACCATGCTTTGTTGGTTAAGCTGATGCAAGTAGTGGAAGTTAAGATGGCCAAACCGCTCATGCCATAATCTACTCACATCATTAAAGTGAGTGAGCAAAATAGTCAAAGGAGGATCAGGAACAAAGTGAGAAAACATATAGAGTCGTGACTGATGATCTGCTCTCCCAACTGCAACTGTAGAATCATTGTGCAACTCATGTATCTCCACTGAATTAGGAGTGAACTCAACCCACTTGCCTAAACCTGTGTGAGTGATCTAGTGTACCGATAGGAGATTAGTTGACAATGAGGTTACACAAGGAACATCATGGAATGTGCCATCCCCCACATCAACAAACCCTCTCCCACACACCTCAACAAGAGTATTATCACCCATCAAAATAGAAGGCATAGTACATGGCTCCAAGGATGCAAGTTCTTCCTTAGATGAAGCCATGTGGTGTGAAGTACCTGAATCAAGAACCCAAGTGGATGGTGAGGAAGCAACTGCAAAAAGGGCCTTGCCCTTTCCTTTCCCCTTGTTGTTTTCTTTTTCCTTGTTAGACCCTTCATTAGAACTTTGTTTAATAGACTCAAGAACACTGATATTATTCTTCTCAAGAATGTATGTCAAGTGATCAAGTTGTTTCTCCAAACATTTATGTTCATCATGACCAAGTCTTTTACAATAGGCACATTTGACCTTTTCTTTTTTAGGCTTATCGTCCTTGGAAGATGGTGTATCAATAGTTGCTTTTGAAGAAACTGGTATCTGATCCTTCTTCTCCTCACTATTCTTTTGTTTCTTGTCCTTACTATTGTTGTTACTACATTGTCCTTGTTATTCTTTTGTGCCTTGGTTGGTTGCTAAGGCATGTGACTTAAAGGATGTAAGAGTGCCCATCTGGATTAGCTTGTCCTATTCTCGAGTGAGATTGACAACAAAATCATCTAAAGATGGCATGGTGAATTGAGTACCAAGTGCACCCTTAGTAGCATAGAAGGTAGAGACAAACACAGAATATTCTGAACTTAGCTTAGAGAGAATACTAAGAATCAGTTGTTCATCTTTCTTTTCAATTCCACATTGTTTTAACTGCAGCCTTAGTGATTTCAATTTGGTGAAGAAATCTTTGATTGTGTTGAAATTGCCCAAACTCAAACTAATTAATTCATTTTCCAACATATGACCCCTCATTGAATCTTGTGTGTCAAATAGTATTTCTAGCTTTGTCCATACTTCATTTGGTGTATCCAAAGACTCAATGTGAAATAGCAAGTCAGGAGAAACAGAAAAACACAATGTTCCATATGCCTCATTACATTTGTTAAACCACTTAGGCTTATCTTCATCTTTAGCAAGTTCAGTTTCAAGTCCCATAGTTATCCTATTTAATCAAACTTTCTTTAAGTGAATTGTCATGTGTGATTTCCACTCAAAGTAATTTTATGGAGTTAGGATGGGCATTTTTTTTTATCCATGATGAAGAAATGCTAAAAAAAGAGAACCCAACCATGACAATGCGTGCCCCCCCCCCCCTCTTTTTACTCAATCAAAGAACCCCCCCAAAAGAAATATGATTTGGCACTTTATTTTAGTGCATTTACAACTACCACTAGAAAGAAATACTTAGTGGTCTTGATTTCAATGCATTACAAACCCTCATGAAGAGCATATGCTAGAAGTGAAACTTGGGCACAATAATCAAGAAAAAAAATGGCACCACTGTGATCTACTCAAAAAATTATGCACTTTCAAAAAAAGAATCGCCTCGATACGAGGTTGTATGAGAAAGTTATGATCCTCCAAAGTTTCCAAAATGAGAACTGTGCACATTCACGGCTAAGAATCTACAATTTATGAAGAATTCATGCATGAAAATCAAAAAACAACTCCACTAGTGTATAGAGCACAAAAAAATAGCTAAGTTCATAACAAGAATCATCAAAATCGGAGTCCGTATGAGCAAGAATGAGACATTTGAAAAATTCGTTCAAATCTGTGACTGCCAATGGAGAGGGGTATGGCTGTAGCTTTTCATGCTCAATTTTGAAAAATATATAGCTTTCATGCAAAATCTAAAAGATACTCAGATGGTTTTTCGGGGCTGCAAACAAAACCCAAAAAATGTTTTTCTTTTTTATGTACAAAAGATGTTGTAGTGTAAATTGGATGCCTTTAACAGTAAAAAATGGCACCAAAAATTTAAAAATGACCCCAGCAACCAAAATATGACATGCAAATGCTGGATCAGCTTCCTAAGTCCATCAATGGTATGCTAGAACCTGCAATACTGATTGAAAACTTCAAATATGCAAGTTGGTTGTGAGATTTGAGATTGAAACCCCAAAGAAAAACCATTTTTATCAAAACTTTTCTGATTCTCAGGATCATCCAAAGATGCAAGAGAAGAGCATACTACATTTTTCAAAAAACTACAATAAAGTTTATTAGCCCCCCCTGAATCTGTCAAATAAGGAAACTAAAATCTACTCTTGCACATAGAAAATTTTTGATACCATGTTAGAATCTGATAAGATTAATAACCCAAAAAACTAGTGCAAAGAATAAATATCTAAACTATGAATGCAAATTATACAAAATCAAAATAGCATCATAGAGTTAGTCTCCAAGAGAGTAATGCAAATGTTGAAAGCAAAATAGCATTAAGAGGATGCAAAAACAAGAGATGCAAATACAAGCCTGATAGCATGCTTATATAGGCTAGGAAGAGGGAGGAGGTGGCAACACCAACCAATGAGGAGCAACCATCTATCAAACTAAAGATAGCAAAGAATCTTCCCAAGATAGCTAATGGATGCTCACATGTAGGAAGGTGACACCTCAAAACCATTCACCTAATAAGACATGCTTTATTAACCTAAGCAAGATTATTAAAAGTGTAGGAAAAACCTAACAAAATAGGAAAAATAAAAAACTACACTAACACTTCTAATCCTAAAACAATCCCATATACTAAACCAAATCTCATAGATCTGGATGACCCTTCTAATTCTGAAGCTACTTTTGTAGATCCTATAGAAGTAAAATCAGAGATAGAATTTTTGAAGAAATGGGTTGTTAAGGAAGAAGCTAAGCATATTCATCTTGAAAAGGAGAAGGAGCAAGCCACCTTAGATGCTATAATAGAAAGGGACTCTCTACTAAGAAGAATGCTTTCCTTGAAAGAATAGAATAAAAATCTAGAAGAGAAAAATACAACTCTCCATACTAATATTTTTGGAGATATTGATAGTCTGAGAGCTAAAGTTCAAGAACAAGAAAAATGTCTAAATCAAAACCAAGAACAAGTCTTTACTCAAGTCCAAGCTTACAAGCCTGTCCAAGTGAATCCTGTAGAACCCATTGTGAAAGTTTTAGATAAAGGAAAGGGTAAAGTTATAGGAGTCTAAATAAATGAACCTCAAGCTCAACCAAGAAAACCCATAAAACCTTTCATGTAAAAATTAGATCTAGATCTGGAGAAGGCTAGACAAGAGAAGGAAGATCTTGCAAAAGAGCTTGAAAAGGTGGAGAATGAAGCTCGAGTTGTAGAAACTAGGAGAAAAATTTAGTTTATTAAGTCTAATTCTACATTAGCCTCATGGCCAAATTTATCCACCCCAACTTCAGTTTCTATACCTCCTTTGTGGACCAGTAGTTTTAGTTCAGGGAATATCTCAGTCTACTCTTGCCTCATCATCCACCACTTATACTCAAGCCCTTGTTGTTCAACGTCAACAATCCCAAAGTGTTCCTATAAACCAAGAAAATATAGCAAGAACCTCAAATATTCCTTTTTTCCAAACGAAACCTGTATACATGGAAAAGTATAGACAAATATCATTTGTAGGTATTCCTGGTGCTCCACATCCCATATCTTTTGATTTAAGAGATAAAGTGGTTAAGTTTTCTGAAAATAATGTTGTTATTGTTGAAGAACATTTGAGAATTTTTATAGACATGTTAAATGATTATGAAGTTGAACATGAAGATGTGGTCATGAAGTTGTTTGTGCATTCACTAACTGAGGATGCAAGGGATTGGTTTAGAAGGCTACCTGATGAAAATATTAGTTCATGGAGTGATTTAGAGAAGTTATTCAAAGAACAATATGGAGACACCACTAATGCTTGATTCATGTTAAATGAATTCAACAATATCAAGAAGAATCCTAATGAGTTTGCATTTGATTTCAATGTACAATTCCAGAAAGGTATGTATAAATTATTTCAAGTTATGAGGTTTAATAAGGATATTTGTCCTATAATATATTTTAATGCTTTTGATAGAAAAATGGCTTACCAATTGAGGGATAAGGATCCTAAAACTTTAAGGGATGCTCATAAGGTTACAGTAAATATTGAGAATAATAGGAAAGCATTTGGAAAATTGGGTAGGAGAGATGATCCAAAGCTTTTCAATCCCAAGAATAACAACAAAAGGGAGGGTGATAAAACTCCTATAGGAAAAAAATTAGAAGAACCTACAATAGGCTAGGTGTTGGAATTGCTAAAAATGATGAATCCCACTAGTTTCAATAAGCCAAATGTTGCTGACAAAACCCTTGTGAATAATAGAAATTTCAATAGATAGCCTAGAATGTAGAATTACCCTTATACCACCCAATGGAAGGATGGCAAGCCAATCCCTAACTAGACTCAAAATGTGAAAGATAAGGGTACACCAAATCCTCTGCAAAGAAGTTCAGTAAATATGAATAATAATGTGCCATGGTGTATTATTTATCAATCACTCCACTCAGCAAAATATTGTGCAGTTGCTCAGTCATTTACTTCTAATCATAGTTTACAAACTAAGGAGGAGGAAGAATAAAAGAGTCATGATGATGTAAGTTGTAATATGATAAGCATGTGTGGTGACTTTGTTGATTCTAATTTAGAGGAAATAGAAAGTGATCTAGAGAATAAGAAAATTGCTTATCAATTACATCATCAACAAGTTTTTTCAAATAATGAAGGCTATGATGATGATTAGGTATGTGTTACATCTTCTAAAGTGGGTCATGTAAGTTTAAGAATGCCTTCCAAAGAAGAAATTGATAGGATGGTTGTAGGAATGATCTCCCAAGTACATAGAAATTATAATTTGAGAAATAGAATAGTTAACAATGGAATTAGGAAGCCTTCAGGTATATTCATAAAAGATATCACCCATAAAATGAAAGATGAAGAGAAGAAGGCTAGTATAGATACAGTCAAGGTTAAAGATGTTAAAACTAAGAAGTGGGAAGCTGAGAAGAAAGTGCAATTCCAAGTTAATGAGATAGCAAAAGTAATTGTGCAAGAGAAGGGATTAGGGTTTGATAATTTCAAGAAAATAATAATCCCTGCTACTCAGAAGGCTCCTACTTCAACTATGATTGTTAAAACCACTATGTCTGAGCCAATTGATATGATATCCATGTTGTCCCAAATCATTATTAAGGTACCTTTGTCTAAACTCTTTAGAATTGAAGAGCATAAGAGTAAAGCTTTGTCATTCTTGGGAGGGATAGGAAAAAGTAATAACAATGTTGAACAAAATGTTAACCAACAGATCCCCTTAGTAATAGAAGATAGTGGTATCATGTCCCAAATTCCCCAAATGTTTTTGGATGACTCATCAGTAGCATACATAGAAGATATTGAACCATTCTTTCTTAGTCTAATTATAAAATGGAAGATCCTTAAAAATTGCATCATAGACTCAAGAGCCTCTAACACCATAATGCCTTTCAAAGTAATGGAAGCCTTAGGGTTAAAAGTAGACACTACACAAGGGAGATGCAGAGGTATGGATGCTAGGGAAGTCCCAGTCATAGGTACTATAAATGCTTTTCCATTCAAGCTAGCTACATATCCCAAGGTAGAATTGACCATGTCAATCCTTGTGGTTAACATACCTCCACACTATGGAATGTTGCTTTCTAGAAAATGGAGTGTTGCTATGGGAGGTAGCCTGTAGTGTGACTTAACTTATGCAACTTTTCACATAGGTGATAAGGCTGTTAAAGTAGATAGAGATCCAAGGGTTAGTCATATCTTGGGTGAAAAAATTGACAAAGATGCTACTTTCTTTTTACATATTGGTGTAAATGCATTTAGAGCTCAATTGATTATCCAAGAAGTTGAGAATTTGCTTGTTGTTATTGAACATGAAGTTGAGTGTTTTGCGGACTCACCAATATTATGGATAATGTTCTTTGATAGGGCTTGTTCTAAAGAAGGTGTAGGGGCTAGGGTATTTTTTGTTTCTCTAGAGAAACACACTTTCAGATATTCTTTTACCTTGAAATTTTCATGTACTAATAATAGCTTAGTATAAGGCCTTGTTGTTAGGATTGAAAGTTGCTACCCATCACCAGATCAACAAGTTGCATGTCATAGGTGATTCTGAATTGATTATCTCATAGATAAAGGAAACATATGCTTCTAAGAACAGAAGGTTGAAATAGTATAGAAATGTTGTTTGGGATCAAATTGAATTTTTTGACGCATTTGGTATATCATGGAGAGATAGGACTCAGAATAAGATGGCTGACTTGTTAGAAAATGTAGCAATTATTCCCTAGGACATATCACTTGTAGAGATATCAAAAATTGAAGTTCAAAATAGACCCTCGGTACTTGATAGTATTGAACATTGGCAGATATTTGAAAATAATAAAGATATTGTCAATTTCTTTTTAAATGAAGATAAGTATCATGGTTAGGAGATGGATTGCAGTGACTTGGTTGAGACCATAGATGGGAGGGAAACAATTTTTGGCCAAGAAGTTATATATTTGAAGACTAACAAAGTACCTAAAGGTTTGGTTGTCTTGGAGAATATGTTTGATAATCAAGATAGGGTGAGACATGGAGCTAAGGACTATAAACCTTAGGAGCTAGAAGAGATAAATTTGAGTACTAGTGAGGCCCCAAAGAAAGTCTACATTGGCCAAAATTTGTCAACTAAAATTAAGAAGCCTTTGATTGACCTATTTTAAAATATAGACATGTTTGTGCCTAGTCATATGATGACTTGAAAGCCTATAGAGAAGATCTCTTTCAACATGTTATACCATTGAAAGACAATGTAAAACCTTTTAGGCAAAAGCAGAGGCCAGTCAACCCAACTCTAGCCCCCAAAATGTTGGAGGAATTGATGAAGTTAAGAGATGGAGGAATAGTCAAGCCTATTAGGCATTCCACCTAGGTTTCAAACTTATTTCCTATTAGAAAAAAGAATGGAGACATCAGACTGTGTGTAGGGTTCAAAAATTTGAATATTGCTTCCTTAAAAGATAATTATGGATTGCCAAAAATGGAAGCCATGTTACAACAAGTAACTGGATCTGAACTCATGTCTATGATGGATGGGTTCTTAGGGTATAACCAAGTACTAGTGAAGGAAGAAGAGAAATTCAAAACAATATTTACAACTCCTTGGGGAACCTATGTGTATGTAAGAATGCCATTTGGGTTGATTAATGCAGGTGCCACATTCCAAAGAGCCATGTATATGGCTTTTCATGAATATATAAATAAGTTTATGGTGGTATATCAAGATGACCTCACAACTTATTCCAAAAAGGCTGAGGACTATTGTAGGGACTTGGAAAAGATTTCTATCAAAGCATTGGAATATGGAGTTTCATTAAACCCTAAGAAATGTATATTTGGGGTAATTGAAGGTAAGTTATTGGGGCATATAGTTTCAAAGGATGGAGTAAAGATAGATCCTGAGAGATTAGCAACTATTGATAAGGTCCCTAAGCCAAAGAATGTAAAAGGAATTCAATCCCTCTTTGGGCAAGTTAATTTTCTTAGAAGGTTTGTTACTAACTTTTTTGAAATTAGTAGACGTATTTCAAAGATACTCAAGAAAGGAGCTACTATAGATTGGAATGGTGAGCCTTCACAAGCATTCTAGGATATTAAAACTAAAATTAAAAATGTTTCAGTGCTAAGGACTCCTAATTACACAAAGCCCATGCACATATTTTCTTTTTCTTCTTTTCATACTCTACCTGTAGTTTTGTTGCAAAAAGATAATGAAGGATATGAGCAACCAATTGCATTCTTTATTAAGTCATTGCAGCCAGTTAAGTTAAAATATGAAATAAATGAAAAGAAAGCATATGCTTTAGTAAAGTTTGTAAAGGCTTTTAGATGCTACTTGGTAGGTGCTATTTTCATTGCATTTGTTCCTAGTGCTGTTGTGAAAGATATATTTTCTCAACAAGAAGTGTCTAGAAGAAGATGTAGGTGGATCAAAAAGATCCAAGAATTTAACATTAAGATACAGATAACAAAGTTGGTAAGAGGTCAAGGTTTAGCCAAACTCATGGCTCAATCTAATTTAAATGCTAACCAGATCAATATGGTAACAGATGACCTTAGATCTAATTCATGTGATGTGAGCCATTGTGAGTGGTATACCAATGTTATTCACTATCTACAACACATAGAGGTTCCATCTCACTTAACTGAAAATGACAAGAGGTGCACAAAATTGCCAGCCATTAGGTACATAATTGTTAAAGGCAGTTTGTGGTGGAGAAATTTTGAAGGGATAATATTGAAACATGTTGATCAAGAAAGAGCCCAAGAAATTTTAAATGAGATGCATACTAGAGTGTGTGGGGGACATTATATGGCTAAGACTATTGCACACAAGTTAATAAGAGCTAGATTTTGGTGGCCATCCCTTTTTAAAGATGCTCAAATCATGGTTAAGAAATGTGATTCCTACTAGAGGTTTTTTGGAAAACTAAAAATTTTAGGCAATACTCCTTTAAATCCAATTGAGGTTCAAGCACCCTTTTAGCAGTGGGGTATCGATTTCATAGGTGAAATCTCTCCTAAATCTAGTACTGGCCATTCTTGGATCCTAGTTGCTACTGACTATTTTAAAAAGTAGGTAGAAGCTATTCCCACAAGAAATACAAAAAGTAAAGTTGTCAACAATTTCTTGCTTTTCTAGATTTGGTTGCGCTCAGAGAATTGTGAGAGATAATGCCATGTGCTTTAGGTCTATGGAATTTATAAAGTTTTGTGATAAATATGGAATAACCAGATCAAAATCTTCCCCATATCATCCACAAAGGAATGGATAGGCTGAATCTACAAATAAGAGCTTGTTAAAGGTCATTAAGAGGACCTTGGATGATAAGAAGAAGGCATGGGACTCTAAGTTGCAACTTGCAATATGGGCTGACAAAGTGACTATAAAGAAGGCCATTGGAGTAGCCCCATTTGATCTAGTGTATGGAATTCAGGCTAGGATGCCTCAGAATAAGTTAGTAGGACTCTATAATTACATCTAGTTGTATGATGAAGATATTATAGATGATATGCAAGAAAGGTTGGATGAGCTTGTAGGGTTAACAAAAACCAGAAAAGAAACATCTCTTAGGAATCAAAAGGTGCAACTACAAGTTAAGACATTATATGATAAAAGGATAGTGAGTAAAAAGTTTGTTGATGGAGATTTAGTCCTTATGTGGAATGCTAGAATTGAAGATAAAGGAAAACATGGTAAGTTTGACCCTATCTGGCTAGATCCTCATTTAATTGAAAATGCATGGTAAGAAAACTACTGTATCCTTAAAGATTTATTAGACAATCTTCTTGAACTACTAGTTCATGGATAGTTCTTGAAGCGATACTTTTCTTGAAAGTATATGTTTCTCCATGAACAATAGATTTAGGGTTTCTTGTTCCCTTGTACATTTTGTGTATTTTGTAAACTCATGTAAATATCCCTATATAGTGGTTTTCCCTGTTCCTATGTTTTTTTCCTGTGCTCTTTGAAGAAGTTGTCTTTTTAAGTCATGTATGTGATCTGTGAACCTAGAGATTCTGAATTCTTGCATAGACCCAGGTAGTCTATCATCCCCAGATAGAGCCACTATTGGTTTGACTTTTTGCACGATGAAATTTCCCTAGAATAGGTACAAAAAATCAGATTGAATCCATTGTTGGTGAATAGGGTTTCTTGTTTAGTCTTCCAAATTTTGTTTTCCTTTTAAAAATCCTATTAAACCCTATGTCTTGTTCCTTTTAAAAGGCATGGGTGCGAAATCTTTTTGAACTTTTGGGAATATTTTATTTTCATTTTAAACTTTTTGCGCCCCTAAATGGTCTTGTTCCCTTATGTTTCTCACCGTTCAATTCTAATGAGATCTACAGTAATCGTTGCTTCGCTATGATGAGTTATGCACTTCTTATGTATAGTGAGGTAGTGAATTCCTGTGAAACTAAAGAATGGTACAATAAAATGGAGATGCAACAGTTAGAAAATATGTTACGGTCAAAGTTTCAATCATGTGCATTTTGTCAGAGTTGTCAAAGTAGGAAAAGGAACCCAGTAAAAGGTGGGCAGAAGAAATCACCAGAATAATGATTATTTCGATGATTTGCTACTTTGCTATTGGGAAAACTAAAGATCTTGCCATTAGTGACATAGCAAAGAGCTGAGAAATATATTTCACGATGCCCTCCAAACTTTTCAGTGACCATAAAATTTTCCAAGTGGCATGGTGCATAATAATTATTATTGTCAAAAGCATTTAATAAGAGTGATGGTGACTTGACTTGTCTTTATTCTTTTGGCATCGAGTTTTGCTAGGACACCAGAGCTCGCTACTTTCCTATCAAGAAATTTAGGCATTTTGCCGTTAGTGACATAGTGAGTTGTCATGGACTGAACATTTGGTGGGACCTCAAGTAATGTGGAAAGGTGACTAGGATTAAAGTATGGGCTTTTTATGCCAGTTGTGCAGGATTTCTCACATCATTAGTATCTTGGACCCATGCACCATTCATAAAACACATGAGGTATTTGAAGTGTTAGATCAAGATGGGATCAATTATTCTTGCTATCTCGCTATAGAAAGATGTGCACTATTTACTTTATGCGACATAGTAAATATGGGACCCACTACATCTTAAGAAGTTCATGCAGTTTATACGCCGTCAAATCCAGTTCAAATCTATGGCCATTGCTATCTTGCTATAAGGAGTTGCACGAAGTTTATGTATAGTGAGGTAGCAAATGAGGGACCCACCACATTTTCTCATGAGTTGTATGAAATGTTTTCCACACAATCAAGTAGGATCAATGGTTGTCACTACTTCACTATAGCAAGATGCTTGAAAGATATGTATAGCGAGGTAGTGACTGGATGACACATGTCCCTAATCATCAGTGGTTCTAGTTTGAAATAGCAATAAGGAAGGAATTACACACATGGCTAAATTTCATTGGGTTGATTGCCAACATGTCAAGTTGAACATAAGTCATTTTTTCCCACAACCTTGGATCATAGGATTTTTTGAAAATCTATGATATAAATTTGAACGTAGAAGGTAGTGCCACTCTGTGCATTTATGAAGCTTGAAAGCTTCGCATGTAAAAGAATATAGAGTATAATATAGAAGATTTTCTCAGTCTCATCCCACTCAAACAAATATTTCAAGCTTTTCCCTGAGCAAAAGCCATTACCAAGAAGCTTGTGAGATAAACAAGAATGTGAAGCAAATCTCCAGTGTTCACAAAGACATTGTAGAGTTACAAAGAGAAATAAGCAAAGCATCGAGTAAGTAATTACACTATAACCTCTGTAGTGTCTTAATTCTACAAATTACTATTCAAAATGTCTCCAAAGAATGGATTTTCTAGTTAATAGAACCAATTGGACATGAATGTCCATGATGATTTACTTGAGCTACTTCCCAATTCCACTACTGAAACTGTGCAAGTAAAAAAGCTCACCACATTAAACCCTAGTTTGAAAATAATAGATGGATTATATGACAAGGGTAATTGGGTCCATGATGCTAGTACCTCTCAAACTAGTTTAGAATTGTTTAAAAAATGGTTTTCAGAGAGGAACCTCTTCGCCCCACATGCTAATATCTGGAATTTTAAGCTAGGGAAACTAGTGGTTCCTAGTGTTTTCATGTATTATGATCTCCTTGATGTTGTGGCCAAAAATTACGACCAAGCCATTAGGGTTGTGAGAAGATTTTATGGCTAGATCCTAATTATTGTCAGCCTAGATGAGATTAGGGATGCTTTTGGTTTAGGGCCTATCACTGATTACCATGTGTTAATTGATTTAAAAGGATTAGAAAAGGAATAAAAAATTAAGAAAGACACCATTAGGCAAGGTGCATTGAAGGAACAAACAGGTAAAACTGGAACCCTACTAGCAATAATAGCAGCCTCCAGGGAACCTTTCAAAAGGGCATTTTTCAATTCCATGGCTATAGAGATATATATGACCCTCTACAAGGTTTTTGGGAGAGACGAAGAAGAATTTATGCCTATAGATTTTATGTATATGGTTGTTTAGATCTCATCTTTTGGTGTGGAGATCATTTTTTATTTTGCTTCTCTTTGGGTTGAGGAAATTCACAATGGATATATTGGGATTGCCAAGAGTAAGGTAGAAAAAACTTTTGGTCATTATTCTTTGTTGATGCATATGTTTTTGTTTAAAGGAGCTTCATATTTTGGTAAAGAAATGAAGTTAAGTAGAGAAGAGAATGGGGAAGCAACTCCAGTCCAATTATGAAGTGCAAAAATTATTTTGGATGTAGAGAATGCAAGTTTTGTCAAATTTGACAAGTATTTCACTTCCAAACTGAGATGCCTTTTATTGAGTAACAAGCCTAGAATCACCAAGGAATTAATGGGTCTCATTAGGCTTATGGATAACACACATAACTTGAAAGTTTCACATAATTAGGGTGATATCATCCCATACCCTATTTGTACTATTTTTAGAACCTATGCTTTTAAGGGAAGTCCTCATGTATTGACCTACCAGGCGCCCTTGACGGTAGGAGTAGTTGAGTTTTTGTGGCAGTTAGGAGGAGTAGAGGAAACATTTTTGTTGAAAAGAATAACAGGGTCAATTTTCCCCACTTGTACATTAGCCCATCATTTTGTAATCACAAAAGGGGGTTGGCTCTCTTTGCACAAAATTTTGGAGCCCTACAAGATGGCTATTTATCACCCTTGTTTTTGTGATTATGAGGGATTTCTCAATTTGGCCTTGAGGCATAGAATACAACTTTGACAAATTGAGCATGAATTTTATTTCCCAGAAGATATAATAAGGAATGAGTACTCCTTCTAGGAACATGAGACTAGGAAAGAAAAGTGGAGAGTCTTCTCTAAAATTTTGGATTTCATTCATTGTTTTGATCCAGATTATAGTCCTTTAGATGATGTAGTCACAAATGTAGATGAGATAAGGAAACTTATGAATACTTTTCCTGAAACAATAGAGATAATGAATGAAAAGAGACAATTCTTTATTAAATTTTATGCAGATAAGGCCAAGGAAGTAATCAGAAGATTGGGTTTTACTACCAATATAGGGGTAGGTCAATAAATTGTCTAGAAAACACTAGGGTACACTCTTATTCAGAATAAAGTGGCCACTATAGAGAAGGGAAAGCAAATAATGGCATCCACTAGTACTGTTGTGGAAGAGAGGCCCTATAAACCCTCTCTAAAGAGGAGAAAGATAATAAGGGAAGAGGATCCTCATGTTGAGGAATGCTCACCCTCATAGACCCCACTGAGAATTGAAGAGGAATAGCTCACTGAAGAACGAATTGAGCAGTTGGGATCACAATGTTCTGTTTTGGTCACACAATTAGAAATAAATGAAGGAGAACCCCAAGGGCCTCTTGTGTCATGTTTTTATCTGACTATAGTAGATTAGAGTACAAGGTAATTGGATCCTATTTTGGAACAAGCTAGTCAGCAATTTTTGTCTAATGATAGTTTTGTAAAGTCTAGGGCTTTCCACTAGTTTTCTTGGAGGGCAAGCATGAACAGTTTTGAGGAAAGATGTAAGAATTTAAAAATAGAGCATCAAGAAATAGATGAAGCCTCCATTCTAAATCAAATAAAAGAACAGATGATTCAAGAGTTCCAAACTATATCCCCTGAAGAGGGGAGATAGATGGTAAAGCTGCAAATATTTTATTATTGCCCAATTGGGACATTGTTGATGCATTAATTTTCAATTCTATGTCAAATAATCTGGGATTGCAAGATCCCAATAAAAAGTTCTTGGTAACTGCATTTAGTAATTACCAAGCTACTCTTGTCATGTGGTCACTGAGAAGAGGATCCAGGGCTGTTCCATCATAGCCTAATGATTCAGGATTGACAGGGAACATCATTGTAAGGAGACTTGCTAACACCTCACATGTACAAGCAACCCATATTAATGTGGATTATTCTCCATTTTCCTTGGCTACTATAGAAAGGGAGGCAAAAGAAATGATTGAGTTCTAGAGAAAGTATGAGGTAGTTTTGCATGCATACAATAAAAACATAAAGAGGAGAATTGAACTTGAAAACTGTATATGAGCAATGTTAGTATGCTAATAGAAACCAAATTTAAATAAAGCTTCTACAAACTAAACAAAATTCATAAACTTCAAGATAGACTAAGATGAGCTCTCAATTGAGAATATGAGCCATTAATGGACTCTCTCAATAAGAAGCTCTCTTGTTGAGTGGCTTTGTCTAAATGGATAGGATGTATGCTCAATATGCTTCCAAAGGCTTCAATGGATGATTGTGGATTTTTGGTGTGGATAGATGGCTTTAGTATGGATTTGGCTCTCAAAATAGCATTATAACTTTACTTCATGGATTTTGTTATTTTGCAAAGGGGAAGGATCCAATTTATAGGCAAGAGGCTTGAGGGTTTGAGGGCTAAGATGCAAGGATGGGAAAAAGCTTATGGAGGGCTCAGATTGCATGAGAGGAGAGCACATGGATTGTGCTTCTTTATAGCCAATCAAGGAGTGACACATGTCACATGGTGAGAGGATGGAGGAAAGGGGAAGGATGAGTCAACAAAGGAGGCTCAAGGGATAAAATCTTCATAAAGACCCTCATAATGACTTGTAAGAGCAATAAAAAGGCTTGTAAGAGTCATTTATGACCTAGTGGACTTCATAAAGTTTTATGGTTGAGATATTTTGAGGGTGATGAGAGCAATTTCGACTTGGACTTGATTAGGAAGGTTTTAAGCTTGTTTAGGCTTGTGCAAATGATTAGAGGATGGATTAGGATGGTTTAGGATTAGCTTAGGGATAGGCAAGTGGATGGCATTTAATGAGGGTGGGTGAAAGAGGAGATATTTGTTAACTTTGGCTTGGGTTAGTAAGTTTTAACCCATGTTTAGGGAATGTGACAAGGTTAGGAGGGGATTAGGATTAGGTTTAAAGACATCTTCTAGAAGAGTCTAGATTTTGGATGAGGATAAAGACTTTCTAGAATAGTCTAGAATTTCCTAGGATGAGGATAAATTAGATTTTTAGGAAATAAATAAAGTTTTATTTATTTCAAGGGTTTGGGTTGAGGAGATATTTATTAAAACTTTTTTAATAAACATGAGGATTAATATTTAATTTTAATTAAATATTTTGAGTTGGGGTTAGGGGTAGGAAATGATGAGATTAGCCTTTAATCAAAATTAAAGAAGGATTAGAAGATTTTGGAAGAGGTTATTGGTCATAAGGAAATTGGCCAAGTTTTGGGAAAAAAATAAATTAATTATTTATTTTGGGATTTTTGGTCAATTTATTAATTAAATAATTAATAAATAAGGAAATAATGTTTAAATAAGATTTAAACATTTTTGGGAGGGATTCCTTAATTAAATATTTTTAATTAAGATAAAGGGATTTAATGGCATAAAAATTAATTAAGTAATAAATGATGATGTCATCAGGACTTTTTCAGAAAATAAAAATACTTTATTTTCTAAAGGTTTTTAGCTGTCTACATTTTGCCCCTCTTTGATGTGATGCTGCAAGTGGCATGGCATCAAAGATAAGAAAATAAGATGCCCAAGGCTAGAGCAGAAGAGGAGAGAATGGACTGTGAGATGCCCCCTCAAGAAGGTAGCGAGGAGAGAAAGCGAGGCTCGATGGCTTTTTGAAAAGTACAAGAATCTGAGATGAGCAAGGAGACTCAGATTGGCAAAGAGAAGTGGCTGAATTAGCTCAAACTCTCACTATGGGAGAATGATAAAGGAGAATCAGATGCACAAGAGGAAGCAAGCTTAAGACCTTAGGGAAGGTGGAGGATGAAGGAGCAGAGCGCTATAGAAAGGAATCCAGGATAGGGAGATGGATGAGGGGATTATAAAGCTGATGCAACAGGATTTCAAAGAGTCAGATTGGTGGAAGATGGGTTTCGAAGATCCCTAGGACTAGGATTGTGGATCTCGAAAGATGAGGCTTGGTGGATTGATTTGGATTGGTGGATCCCTAAGACTAGGATTGTGGATCCCTAAAGCTATGAGTGATGAATGATTCAAAGAGATACTGATGCATAAGCTGGGGTAGGAGAGATAGATGCTAGATATGGATGGGGGATAATGGAGATGAAGGAAAACCATTGAAGCTTTTTGAGCGGGGGGATACTTCAAAGAGAAGTACCACCATGTAGTTGAGCACTAGATTTGCTATAGGACTGTTGGTTAATTGCCAAGGTTATCAAGAAAATCAAGGCCTTTTCACCAACCGTCCAATGGATTGACAAACTAACTCAAAACAAACACGCAAGGATTGCCCCAACATCACACATGAATCCTAGAGGAAGCAGCGTGGAAATGACATTGGAGAACCCTCAAGTAGAAAAGAAAAACAAACAAAAGACCTGATCAAGACCTTACGCTCTAATTGCCCCATTCACAGCATACCATGATATGGAAGATCATGGCAACCTTGAGGAGGGAACAAGGAGATTGCTTGGAAAAGACACTTCAAGACCCAAAAGGGAAGATCCCAAATCAAAAGAAAGTAAAAATCTAAAAGAGAACTGTTTGCCAACGAGATGGGTAGGACGAGGTACTAACAGACCAAGATCAGACATGAGGAAAGCTATATCCTGCAAGGACCTATCGGAGAGCACCTAAGCTGGTGGATTTGGATGAGTGATGCGTCTGGAAAGCTGAACTAAGAAAGATGTCACTTTGGTGATAGGAAATCTAGCTAAAGGATGCATTGGAATATCTAACCAAAGTGTGCGATGTGTGCAAGATGTTGACCAAGGACGAACTGACACGAACGCTGGATAGATACAATGGTACTAAGCTAAAGAGGATGTACAAGCTGATGGACCAAGATATGTTACAAATGTACAATTTTTTTCATGTTTTGGTTTTTGTGAGATGGAAATGTTTGTGAAGGATGGGATGTCTATAATAGGTGATAGGTGGATAGGTAGATGGTTTGCGAAAAGATTAAGTGAAAATGGGGTTTTGTGTGTGCACGTGATAGTATACAAGCTAGGATACAAGATTATTTATAGGCTGGAATATGGTACAAACCTTGGACAAGATTCGGATAGACAAGGTATGGTACAAGATTTACAAGGTATAATACAAGCTTTGGTACAAGATTTACAAGCTGTACAGGAGGTATTTACAAGCTTCATCAGATTTTGGATATTTGGTTGGAACACCAAGGGAACAAGCAAGTGTGTCTTATGGGATGGTGGGTAAATGGATGAAGGATAGGATAGTGATAGATAATGGATTAGTCTTTAGTACACAAGGCGCCTGAATTACCAGGTTTTCACTAAGGTACCTATCCAAGGTGCTTGAATTGCCAAGTTTTCACCATTGGACGCTTATTTCTCTTTACTATTTTTTTCTTTTATATTTTTCAAAAGCTTGATATACCAAGGATCTTCAAGCATAGAACTTCTTGAGATGAATGATGTTAGTAGGATCATTCAAGAGTTCTCCTTCTAGTGTAGATAGCTGATAAGCTCCAGAGCCAAAGGAAGTAGTGACAACATAAGGACCAAGCCATGTAGGTTCAAACTTGCCTTTCTTTTCTCGATCTACTTAGACTTTCATGTTTTCTTTGAGGACCATGTCACCTGGCTGAAAGTGTCATGGAAGCACCTTCTTGTTGAAATTTCTTTTGAGATGAGTTTGATAGACTGTGAGATGATCATAGGCTTGTTGCCGCTTCTCGTCTAAGAGATCTAGCTGGGTGAGTCGAGCTACTCTATATTCTTCATCTGATATTTACCCTTGCAAAGATATGCGCAAGGAGTGAAGTTCAACCTCTATAGGTAGTACCGCTTTGGCACCATAGACTAGGGAGTATGGAGTTGTGCCTGTGGATGTATGAAAGGAAGTTCGATAGGCCCATAGGGCTGGATTTATTTGTAGGTGCCAATCACAGCCGGAATCATTGACAACTTTCTTTAGAATTTTGAGGAGGGTTTTGTTAGTTGCCTCTGCCTGGCCGTTACCTTGTGGGAAATATGGGCTAGAAAAGTGGTGATGGATGCAGAGGGAAGTGCATAATTCTTCCATGTTGAGATTTTCAAAGTTACCTCTGTGGTCGGTGAAGATGGTGGATGGGATGCCGAAGCAGCAAACAATGTGGTACGAGATGAACTTGGAGACCTGAACTCCTGTAGTTGAGACTAGGGGGACTGCTTCCACCCATTTAGTGAAATAGTCTGTAGCTGTTATTATCCATTTATGTCCATCAAATGAGAGGGGTGTGATAGTTCCAACTAGATCAAGGCCCCAACAAGCGAAAGGCCAAGGTGGTGCAATAGGCTGTAGATCTTGTGCCGGAGCGTGCACAAGATTTGCATGCTACTGACATGGGAGACACTTTCTGACAAAGTCACAGGAGTCTTCTTCAATGGTAGGCCAATAGTAGCCTGCTCTAAGGATTTGTCACGCTAGGACAATACCACTCATGTGGGCACCGCAAAGTCCAGAGTGTACTTCCTTTAACACCATCGCGGCCTCATTTTGGTCTAAACATCGAGAGAGAGTATCGTGATAACCTCGACGATATAGGGTATTGGCTATGATAATATAGCGGGATGATTTTCAGATGAGGTTCTGGCATTGGGTACGTGTGAGGTGAGGGGATATGATACCATCGTTAAGGTAAGCATGAATCTCATGGTACCAAGGGGAGTGGGGACCAACCAAGATACAAACACGGTTTGAATCCTCATTCGCATAGGCGGGTGTGAGGAGTTGCTCCACTAAAAACTCATATTGTGTAGCTGCTTGGGGAATTTCCAAGAGCGAGCCTATAGTAGCCATAGCATCTGCTACTTTTTTCTGTATTCAAGGCACTTGTGTAAACTGAAGCTTTGTAAAATGTTTGGTTAGCTGATCAACCAGCTCTTTGTAGGGTAATAGCTTTTCATCTTTGGTTTGATATTCATTTAGGGCTTGCTTGATGATGAGCTGAGAATCACCAAAGATTTGTAGCTCAACAATGTTCCATTCTGCAGCTATCTTTAATCCTGCTATGAGGGCCTCATATTCAGCTATATTGTTGGTGCTAGGGAATTGTAGCTTGAAGGCTTTTGGAATGTAATCTCCTTGAGGTGTGACCAACAATATTCCTGCCCCTGATCCATGAGATGTGTATGAGCCATCAAAATAAAGTTTCCATGGGGGTTGTTCTTCAATTAGATAGATATGCTCATCTAGAAATTCTATCATCAACGGATAAGCATCTATTAGAGGTGCATCAGCTAGGTGATCTGCTATAGCTTGCCCTTTGATTGCCTTTCTATCCACATACTGGATGTCAAATTCACTAAGGAGCATAACCCATTTGGCCAAACGGCCTGTAAGTGTTGTTCTAGAGAGCATATACTTGAGAGGGTCAATCTTGGAGACTAGTTGGATGGTATGACTTAGCATGTAATGGCGAAGCTTTTGAGTTGAGAAAATAATTGCCAAACAAGCTTTTTCCATAGGAGTGTAATTGAGTTCATAACCAACTAGGGTTCTACTGATTTAGTAGATGGCTCTTTCTCTGTTGTAGTCATCAAGCTGTGCTAGAAGTGCCCCTAGAGCAGTAGGTGTTGCTGATATGTACAGAATCAAGGGATGACCAGGAACTGGTGGAACCAAGATAGGGGGATTGATGAGATACTGCTTGAGATGGTCGAAGTTGTGCTGACATAAAGGATCCCACTTGAAGTTCTCATCCTTCTTCTATAAATGTGAAAATGGTGTACACTTATCTGCAAGCTGGGAGATGAAGTGTCGAACATATTGGAGCTTTCCTTGAAGAGAACAAAGCTGTCGCAGTGTTTGGGGAGGAGGCATGTCTAAGATAGCCTTGACCTTCTTGGGGTCGATCTCTATACCTCGTTTAGAAACTATGAAACCTAGAAGCTTGCCAGATGTGACCCCAAAGACACATTTCTTGGGATTCAGCATGAGATGATATTTGGCTAACCTATCAAAGACTTTCTCCAGGTCAGCAAGATGATCCATGAAGGTATGAGACTTGACCAAGATATCATCCACATAATCCTCCAAAATGCTATGGATGAGATCATGAAAAATGGCTGTCATAGCTCTTTGATAGGTAGCCCCAGCATTCTTTAGGCCAAAAGGCATCATGTTGTAGCAAAAGGTTCCCCAAGTGGTAGTGAATGTTGTCTTATGCTGATCCTCTTCTGCAATCTTGATTTGATTATACCCAGAAAATCCATCCATGAGGGACAAAATTTCATGTCCAGCTGTAAGATCTACAATCATATCTATGTTGGGCAAGGGAAAATCATCTTTTGGACAAGCTTTGTTAAGATCTCTAAAATTAGTGCAGATTCTGATGTTACCGGAAGGTTTAGTGATAGGAACCATGTTGGAGATCCACTCTGAGTAGTCAATAGGTCGGATAACCTTAGTAGCTAACATTCTTTCTAATTCAGCTTTGACCAATAATGCCACCTTGGGGTGCATTTTTCTAAGCTTTTGTCTGACGGGCTTGATCTTTGGATCAACTGCAAGATGATGAACTACAAGCTTTGGATCAAGTCCTGGCATGTCCTAATATGACCATGGAAATCGGCCAATGTTCTCTCTTAAGACCTCAAAGAGGAGGTTAGCTTGGTCTTGTGATAGGGATGCAGCAATGTGAACAAGTCTGGGGAACTCTGATGAACCAATGTTGACTTCTCGAGTATCCTCAATTAGAATAGAAGACACCTCTGGTCGATTATCTTGAGGAGGCAATGCTAAATCCTCATGTTCTTCTGGATTTTCTTGCTGAGGGGTTCTCTTCGTTGCCTTAGCTAGTCTTAGATTCACCTTAGTTCCAGTTTTGGGTGTATCGGAACTAGGTTGGGGATTTTCTCCAAAATACCCCTTGGGATCTAGCTTGTAGATATAGGCAAAATCTGGCTTTTTTTTCTTTTGAGGAGTTTCAGCTCCCATGAATCTTAGAAGTGCCTCCTCTGATGTGAACTCATCGATGTGTATGACACTTGGTTGGTCCCAATCTATGAGTTGTGGATGGGCGAGTGGTAGGTCAATGAGGTGGATGGATAGTTCTTGGAGAACAGAGTCTCTGAGGGAGATTTGGTCTAGGATATCGTCGTAGGCTCTCTTTTCAAATTTGTCAGGAATGTCTTCGATTTCGACAAGGTTGCGGTGAATGTTTAAAAAAGCATGACCATTCTCATTGGTGCCCCCAATTGTGGGTATGCCAAAGCCAAGACCTGACTTCGATTCCCACTTGTGTGCATCAATGGGGCACTGCATGCGTCTTTCTTCTGGTCCTAGACCACCACCTTGATAGTTCCATTTGTTAGTGATGAGCTTATGTTCTTGGGGATACTTTTAGCTGAAGTGATCAAGGCATGCTTGATTTCTTTGAGGTGCATCCTTATGTAACCATTTTTTGATATCTGGAGTGAGCTCCTCATGAAGAGGGATTTTTGAGGATACAAAGGTTGTTGGGCCAAACTGTTTGTATTGAGGAGGTGGAATCTCCTTAGCTTTGTGATATGTTGGTCGTCCATGGGCATGTGGATCAAGTGGGAGTGCCCCGACAACAAATGCATCTGACAGACTATACTCTCCACAACCTTTGTTATTGATCTTCACGGTAGACAGGGTAGAGGCGAGGATGGTTTCTGGGTCATTATAAGTGTGGGATGAGCTGGTGATGGATGTGCCGATATCAATTCCAGGGAAATGGTTTGTATATGAAGCTTCAACCGCATTGCAGTAAGCAAAGGGTTCCGGATCGGCATGGATGGTTACCTTAGTGCCTTGATGTAGAAATTTGATGCACTGATGGTAAGTGGATCGAACGACTTTCATGGCATGAATCCATGGGCGACTGAGGAGAATGTTAAATGGTAGGTTTAGATCAATAACATGGCAGAGTGTCTCTTGGATGACTGGCCCAACCTTGATTGGCAGCAAAATAGTTCCTTCTGTGGTTCTTTCCAAGTTGTCATAAGCTTTGATGGTGATAACCTCACTGATGATATCTGCCTCAGTATACCCAGCTTGTTTTATGAATTTTAGGGTGCAAATATTCAAGGCTGATCCATTATCTATCATTACTCTTTTTACAGCAAAGTTGGATACCATGATGGCTATGCGAAGCGGAAGGGTGTGATTTGGCTTGACCACGGGTATGTCGGTGGGTTTGAACGATAGGGCACATGAGGATGAGAGGTGTCCAACAAGATTACAAAAATCAATAGCATTGATATCAGAAGGGACACGAGATTCTATGAGAGCACTGTCAAGGATGTTCTTGTACACAGGACTAGTGCGAAGAAGGTCTAAAATGGAGATTTGGGCTGGCATGTTCCCAAGGTGTTCCAAGATATTGTACTGGCTTTTTGATGGAGCTTATGGTGTTGGTGTAACAGGTGGGCCTGCGATGTTAAATCGCACTCTTCGAGTGGTGACCACACACTCATTGTTTGGTCCTTGGATATTGATAACATTGATGGAAGGCTCTTTCTCGGATATACAACCTATAAGGCTACCATAGTCTATATAGGATGAAGTGTGGTCATTGTTCTTCCCATGCTGTTGGTTTGGCTGATGGTTGTTGGTGTTGTTGTTGTTGGTTTGGATAGGTGATTTTCCAAGATTTTGGTTGTGGTGTGGAGGAAAAGCATTTTGATAGATCTGTAAGCCTGCATTGGGAGAGGTTTGGGCACCAACAGTGATTTCTTTCCGATCAATGAGGTCCTGCACATAGTCTTTCAGTTTCATGCATCTGAGGGTAGTGTGACCTTTTACCCTATGAAATTTTTAGTACTCATTATCTTTGTACCATGCAGCTTTGGATTGGCTTGGGTCAATTTGCTGGGTAGGAGGAAATTTGATGAGGTTTTCTTTGACTAATTTCTCAAAAATGACATCCAATGGCTCACCAAGGGGTGTATAGTTTCTAGGTGTAGGTTGGAATCTAGGCTTTTGTCCTATAGCTACATTGATGGCATTAGCTTGATTGCTAGACCCTTGGAAGTTGGGTCTTGGATTGTGGTTTTGATAGCTTTGGTTATTCTGTTGTTGGTAGTTGATAGCTTGTTGATTTTTTGGTTGATATGGTGGGTTGGACTAGTTGTGAGAAGGACCAACAATATTCACATGTCTAGTGTCAGTGACACCATCTGTTGCAACGTGCTTGTTTTTGTTCCAATACCTAGACTTGTCATTGGAATGTGATTGATTTTGGTTGGCTTCCTTGTAAAGCTTGACCACACCATCTTTAATGAGTCGTTGCTCAAGGATCATTCCTTTCTCTTTGATATCTTTGTAGGTTTGCAAACAGTTCATGGTCATGTGGTGAGCCAAGCTAGGATGGGCATTATCAATAAACATTTTCACCACATGGCATTCTGGCAAGGTGCAGGATATGTGGGTGGTAAGGGTTTGCCATCTTTGCAGGTATTCGGCAAGGCTTTCTCCACCTTTTTGCTTGGTGTGGACAAGATCAACTATTGATAGCTCTGTTTCAACAAGATGGGCATATTGGGCTACAAATGCCTCAGATAATTCAGGAAAGTTTTTAATTGTGCCATAGGGGATTCTATAAAACCATTCAAGAGCTGGTCTAGCTAAGCTCTTGGGAAAAAGGCGCAAGAGGAAGACATCATTGTATGCTACGTCCTGGCAGTGCATGTAAAATTCTTTGATATGTGTGACAGGGTCTCCTTTTCCTCTGAATTTGTCAAATTTGGGTACCTCAAAGTGTTTGGGAAATGGTGTCATGGTAATGGCTCTGTCAAATGGGTAAGGACACACATTCTCAAACTTGAATGTCTTCGGATCATTCCCTTCTTGGATGGCTTTCAGAGCTATCTTCATTTGCTCCCATTCTGAATTGATAGGTGATGGCTGGGGTGCCCCCAATGTAGGAGTGCCTTGAGGTAGGTATGTGCTGGATGGGGCCACTGAATATGGATGGCTATGAGGGATTTGCTGATAGAGATTGTACATTGTTTGGGCAGCTGCATGGTGGATGACAGGTTGCTGAGGGGGAGGTGGTGCATATTGATGCATGTGCTGCGAGGCTTGCTGTTGATATGGGATTTGAGGTTGGGATTGAGGAACATAAGCTAGCTGTGGGATAAATGGATTGCTTTGTGGAGGTAAGGTATAAGATGGTTGAGAGGCTTGGGGAAAGGATCGGGGGGCTCGTGGGGTTTGACCAATATATGTGGGTTGTGCCCCCATTTGGGATGGTATCTGTAAATAATTGGTGGTTGGCTGGGGTGGTGGATTACCTCCTAGAAGTGGCATTGAAAAGTAGTTGGTAATTGGAGGTAATGGATTAGTTGGTGGTGGGGGTGGTGGGAATTGAAAGCTTGAGAATGGAACTGATGGGGTTTGATAGCTTTGTGGTTGGATTTGGAAGCTTGGTAGAGTGGTGGCAGGGGCTGGGGTCACTTGGGAGTTTGGTAGAAAATTGGTAGTAGCTTGTGGGATTTGATAGCTTTGTGGAGTGAGGGTAGTAGCTTGTAGATTTGTGGCTAATGGTATTGAGCTCCCAAGACCTAATGGAAATGATGGGATTGTGCTTTGGGCTGTAGTGAACAAGCTGGGGGTGATGAAAGGTTGATTACTTGGCCCCATGGGTGGCATCCCTATTGTATATTGCTGAGGTTGGCCAAAGATGCTAGCACTGATTTGGGAGATGGGTGTATTTGGAAGGCTGGGTTGGGGAGCAGCAGCAGCAATAGTGAAGGGGGTGAACGGTGAGCTGTTTTGGGTAAAGGGGGTTTGGAGCGGAGAGGTATGAACCAAGGATGGAGTGGTGGTGGATGGGTTGGCTTGCGGCATGGAGATTTCAACTTGGGTGGATGATGGTATGTTTGGGTCTGTTGGATCATATGGATTGGCTGGAGGCTCTTCTTTTGGCATATATTGAGGATAATTTGGATCATAAGAGCCTATGGGTGGTGGTAGCTGCCCAAACAATGGGTGAGATGGATCTGATAATGGAGGGGGTCTTCCAAAGTCAAAGGTTCCTACATTTTCCCTTCGAAAATTAGCCATGATTGTCTCTTTGTTCTTGTCTATAATGGCATTTACCAATACTGCATTTCCTGGTTGGTTCATGAAAGCTTCAATGTCAGTACATGATGGCATAGCTTTCTCTAGGCTAAAGGATGGATGAGTGCTCAAGGGGGGTGAGGTTGTTCGATCCAAATGATAGGGCTCCATTGTTTCTTTCTTCTTGGCTAAGCGAGTGATGGGTGGCATGAAAAATGCTCCTAGGGATGAGATGCAATAATGCTGATGGATGCAAAAGGGGGAAGGCTTCTCTATGCAAATGATTTCCTAGGTTAAGGCAAAGCTATATGACAAAACCTAAGGAGGATTGGGTTGGAGATTCTAACTTCAAAGATATGTTGCTAAAGCATGAAAGGTCTGCTTTCCTATGTACAAGCTTGGTGGTGATTGTGTCAACTTAAGGATAGACTGATGATCCTTTAGGAAGAACACGAGATTGACCACTTGTGGATCCCAACCTTTAGCTCAAGGTGATGAGGGATAACAAGTGACAAAGCTGGATTACCCTAGACAAAGCTCTATCAAAGGGATAACCTTGGTGAGATTGATGGATTTGGAAGATTTTAGGAGTGGCAAACTTTTGGCAAAAGTGACAACAATTTTGAAGGCTTGGATGTGAGGTTTTGATTGCTGGCTAGATGGTTTGATTCTAAATGAGATGGATGAGCTAATAATGCTTAAGGGGATAACCTAAGATGGCTAGCTTTTCTACAAAGATGACTCTAAAGTGAAGCTAATCCAAGAAGATGTGGAGAAACAAGGGTGTCTAATCATAGAAATCATGCCTAGTTGGTAAGGCATAAGCAGGATTAACTCTTGGATGTTGGCTAAATTTGATGGTGCGCTCTAACCAAGCCTCTTGAAGTGCTTTGTCGGTAGCTTTGTCCTCTGCTTTGTGGAGTTTGGCAATTTGTGGGCTTGGTGTTATTTTTTTTCTCTTGGCTGAAAGTTCTTGGTATGCTAGAGATGGTTTGAGTTTAACTTTGTGGAACTTCTGTTTGGGTTTGGGTTGCTCTGACATCAATTTCTGAATCTGCTTGGCTTTGAGAGATCTTGGTTGTTTTTCTTCAACTCATTCAACTTCTGGAATAGGCAGTGACTACGCTAAGTATGCCCTAAGCTAGGATTGACCAAGTTTGGCAAACATTCATTCAACAAATAAAAGATCAAGCAATAGATAGAAACAACCAGATAGAAGTTTTTGATTCTCAGAAAGTGATACTTGTGCCAAGGAGTGTGTACGTTCTACAAATGTTTCAATCAGTCACCTCAAACACATTAACATCCTAGATGGTTGTCTACAAGGTTGACAATTGGTTTAGCTAAGGAGTCCTCGATATACCCAAGGTACGTGAGGCCCAAATCCGTAGATGAGACCAAAAAGATGTCACACAGCCGAGAGGAGCGGTAACCGACTTCTCCTCTTTCACTTCTCAAGGGTATAAAGTTCCTTGAGGCTTAGCCCGAGTGACAAAATCTTGATCCCAAGAGAGGTGTCTTTCGATTCACCTCCCAATTCTTATACTCCGCCAGAACACTGGAGTTGAGGTCGTCCAAGGGGTGATGAAATCCCTAGGCAGGCCTCCCAAAAAGAAACAAGGTTTTGGATCCTAATCTTATGCACCCAAGATGGCCTCGAAAGACGACAAGGGGAGAGAAGACTTGGATGACCTTGGGCTAAAAAACACGCTTGTTCTTTTACCAACTGACTCTTATGTGTGCTAATCTAGACTTTGCAAGCAGTCATGTTTAAGAGACAATGTTCAATTCCAACTTGAAGTGCCAACAAAAGTAAATCAATTGAAGAATGCAAACAATAAGAAGAGTTAGGGTCAACAAAAGCAAACTCGTGTGCCCAGAGGCCCTCCACGTCAAGTATCGATTAATTTTCTTTAAGGCATTCAAGATTGAGTGTGAGTTTGTTTTAAGCCCAAAACAAAAGTGTGTGAGATTCGATTTCAAGCGTGCGCCCGGAGGCTCTCCACGTCAGTTGTTGTTCAATTTTAGTGCCCAAACTTGAAGTGTGATCGATTTAATCTAGAGTTTTGATCATTTAAGAATTTTGATAAAGTTAAAGCAAACATTCAAAGACCAAATGAGTGAGTTAGATTGTGGAACATTTAACACCTTTTTCAAGTAGACCCATCCCCATAAATGGCGCTGAGATTGCAACCAATGGTTAATATTTGATGGGTGATTAGAAAAGAGGTGAGTCCAAGGAACTACTCAAATTGATTTTTGCAAATTTGTATTTTAACTTAACAAGGTTTCTTAAATGTCCAAAAATCAAACTTTACCTAGATTGCATGTGGAAAAGAGATTTGTTTTGTTCAATTTTTAGAAGCTCCAAATGAAGTGTTTGATATTGCAATGGTTAATTGATCCTTAGAATTCAAGATTGGATTTTTTGTTTTAATCATGCATTCAAGGAAAATTTGATTTTAATCCATGGCATTCAAGAGTGATTTTAGCAACATGCATTCAAAGAAAAGTGGTTAAACATTCAAGTGTTTTCTTTTGAGCATTCAAGATTGAGATTTTGTGTGTTGTTTTAAGAACTTTGAAGTGCTTTGTTTTAACCTTAGATCATTCAAGATTGTTTTGGACACAAAAGTGAAAATGACTCTTTGGACTTTGGTTTTCATTCAAGATTTTGTGTTCTAGTTTGCATATTTTAAGCCCAAAAATGATATTCTTAGATTGTTTTGATGCATGAAAATCCTAAGAAACATTCAAGATTTTTCAATAAGACATTTGTTTGGAACAAATAAGAAAGCTTTTAGGACAATTTTTGGCAACCATTTAGGACTCTTAGTTTTCATGATATTTTTTTAAAAGAACTTTAGTGTGCACTTAGTGTTGATTTTGAACCTTTTGAAATGGAAACTTGAAGTTCTTTTTAAATTCCCAAAAATGAAGTGTTCCTAATTTTGCATGAATGCATATAAAACCTTGATGTTGCAAGGATGCAAATGATTAGATTGGTTTAGTTTCACTTGTTAAAAGATTTTTTCTTTCTTGCAAATTTTTAATTTTTCAATGGATTTAAGTATGATTTGGGGGTTCATTTTAAGCACTAAAAAGAAGTGTGTATGATTTTGCTTCCTTAAAAAAAAAATGGCCAAGATCTCCCACAAGAAGAAGAAGAAGAAGTAGATGGAATAACAAGAATACAGACAAGAAGAGGAAGAAGAATTTCAAGTTCTTTGTCCACCTATAAGCTTGAAAAATCTGCAAACACTATGAGATAGATTATGAGTTCCTTTGTCTTCTGCATGCTCATGTGGACCTACAAAACCAATTTATACAATCCTACCAATCACAAAAACAAGAAAAATTAGCCAAAATTAGAAAATAACATACAGAACTTGACTAAAAAAGCTAATGAAGATGACCCATGCGGGGTCCCACCAGGCGTGCCAAAATGTATATTAGCAATGTTAGTATGCTAATAGAAACCAAATTTAAATAAAGCTTCTACAAACTAAACAAAATTCATAAAATTCAAGATAGACTAAGATGAGCTCTCAATTGAGAATATGAGCCATTAATGGACTCTCTCAATAAGAAGCTCTCTTGTTGAGTGGCTTTGTCTAAATGGATAGGATGTATGCTCAATATGCTTCCAAAGGCTTCAATGGATGATTGTGGATTTTTGGTGTGGATAGATGGCTTTAGTATGGATTTGGCTCTCAAAATAGCATTATAACTTTACTTCATGGATTGTGTTATTTTGAAAAGGGGAAGGATCCAATTTATAGGCAAGAGGCTTGAGGGTTTGAGGGCTAAGATGCAAGGATGGGAAAAAGCATATGGAGGGCTCAGATTGCATGAGAGGAGAGCACATGGATTGTGCTTCCTTATAGCCAATCAAGGAGTGACACATGTCACATGGTGAGAGGATGGAGGAAAGGGGAAGGATGAGTCAACAAAGGAGGCTCAAGGGATAAAATCTTCATAAAGACCCTCATAATGACTTGTAAGAGCAATAAAAGGGCTTGTAAGAGTCATTTATGACCTAGTGGACTTCATAAAGTTTAATGGTTGAGATATTTTGAGGGTGATGAGAGCAATTTCGACTTGGACTTGATTAGGAAGGTTTTAAGCTTGTTTAGGCTTGTGCAAATGATTAGAGGATGGATTAGGATGGTTTAGGATTAGCTTATGGATAGGCAAGTGGATGGCATTTAATGAGGGGTGAAGGAGGAGATATTTGTTAACTTTGACTTGGGTTAGTAAGTTTTAACCCATGTTTAGGGAATGTGACAAGGTTAGGAGGGGATTAGGATTAGGTTTAAAGACATCTTCTAGAAGAGTCTAGATTTTGGATGAGGATAAAGACTTTCTAGAATAGTCTAGAATTTCCTAGGATGAGGATAAATTAGATTTTTAGGAAATAAATAAAGTTTTATTTATTTCAAGGGTTTGGGTTGAGGAGATATTTATTAAAACTTTTTTAATAAACATGAGGATTAATATTTAATTTTAATTAAATATTTTGAGTTGGGGTTAGGGGTAGGAAATGATGAGATTAGCCTTTAATCGAAATTAAAGAAGGATTAGAAGATTTTGGAAGAGGTTATTGGTCATAAGGAAATTGGCCAAGTTTTGGGAAAAAAATAAATAAATTATTTATTTTGGGATTTTTGGTCAATTTATTAATTAAATAATTAATAAATAAGGAAATAATGTTTAAATAAGATTTAAACATTTTTGGGAGGGATTCCTTAATTAAATATTTTTAATTAAGATAAAGGGATTTAATGGCATAAAAATTAATTAATTAATTAATTAATTAATTAATTAATAAATGATGATGTCATCAGGACTTTTTCAAAAAATAAAAATACTTTATTTTCTAAAGGTTTTTAGCTGTCTACAAAAACAAGTTAGTGGGGAGATCCACAAGGCCAAGAGTAACATACCCTCACCCCACAATTGAACCTTTCAAATCCATCCCCCTCATAAAAGTACTAGATACTCCCCAAAGGTTAGAATACTACATAGCAAAAGACTTTGAAGAAGAAAGAATTAAGTTGTGGGCATTACATTTGGAGTTGGAGGTGAAATATGAAGATAAATTAAGAAAGAATCTCACATATTTGTGGGACAAAATTTAATGGCCACTAGTCTATGACCAATTGGTTAGGGTGGTAAACATCTAGAATGAATTGAAAGCAAATGATGAGGCTTTAAAGCCTATTGTGAATAAATGGGGAAATAAACAGAGGAGGAGAGAGGTGACCTTTTTGTGTTACTCTATTATAAGGTCATCACATGATCAAATTGAGCAAACCTATGACATGGTTGCTGATCTCCCAAAGTTTGATGAAAAGAGAATTCATTTACAAAGAAGAATTTTTGGCTACTTAGATAAATATAAGAGCCAAAGGTTTAGCTTATTCCCTCATGCCCTAGATAGAAAAAATAATTTTAAAAGTAAAGATACAAAGGACCAAGCAGTTAGGTGATTTATTTTGTCTCATAATGAATAAAGTTATCAATGAAAAAGGGCATGCATGCTGGGCTACACCTACTAAAGAAATGGTAGAGGTTCAACTATTCTTTAATTCTTTGAAACAAGAATTTGTTAATATTAATAATGAGGTAGAGTTTGTTATCAAGAAGCAACAAGATATTTTATAGTTTCATTGGCCAGATGACACACTGTTTGACAAGTGGATGGTAGAAATAGCTCCTGATGGATAGTTTGAGGAAGTTGAAACTGACAGTGATGAGGTATAGGATGATGAGATCCAAATCATTGACACTATCATTACACAAGGCCAACAAGAAGAAGAAGAGAAGAATGATCAATCAATTTTAGTTGTAGGCCCAATCCCACAGGATGAAGATGGTGAAAACCCATGGGTGGAGATTAACTTGTAATCATCATAAAAAACTTCATAATTGGCTAGCTTGGCAGTTGCATACATGGAGGAATTAGAATAGCAGCCAAATTAACAATATCAAAGGATCTAATAGAAAGGGACTTAGCAAAAAGAATGTTTGATCTAGAAAACTTTCTGTTACTCACATTTTTTTCATTTCATAATAGGTGTTTGTAAATATTTCTTATCAAGGACACCTATCAATTCTTTATTCCTGAAGCTTGTTGCATCTCACAGTATATAAGTGAGATCCCAAGGCTAGAGAAACATCCTGTAATTTGAGCAAGTTTTATGATGTATCTTCTCTACAAATTTTATGAGAATACATTAATATAGAATGATCTCTGTGTTTCTTTCTAAGGTCATTCTTAGTTTATTGTAAGTGTATAGAATTTTCAAAGAAAATGAATACAAATTATGAGCTTTCCCCATATCAGTTATTTCTGAATTTTGTCTCCTTTTGATTACTTAGTTATCTTGATGTTGTGTGAGTAAACGCTTATGCAATTGAATTCAATCCATTTAGGTTGTATATATTTTCATCACTACTATTAGTTCAATGAATTAAGTAAAAGCTTTAATGAATTTGATAAGATTGTTGTAGTAATGGAGAGGATGTTTTGAATGATAAAGTTCAGTAAGAATTGCTGATGATATTTGTTGTAAGGCAACAAATCAGATCTATGGAATTGCAGTAGACTCTGAACCCTATTGGATTAGGTACTAGTCAAATTAATTCATTTGAAAGAGAAATAGATCATAGATAGGTATCAAATGCAAAATTATAATCAATTTTACTTTTATTTCCTTAAGATCTTCAAAGTTGGTCAATACTTATTTGCATGGAATATTTTAGCCTTAGTTAGCTAGTATTGCTGAGACCACTTGCAAATTTATATAAGAATTTATGACCAAGTCTGCTATATGGGATATATTATGTTCAAATGTGTCACAAATAGTTATGCGTTTGAGAATTCAAGATGAGAATTAGAATGAAACTAACGTAGTTCTTGCACAACAGTAGTCAAATTGAGTAATCCCTTAGGTATACCCACCTTGGTTTTGCAGAGCCTAAACTAAAGGAAACGATTCTTAGTTTTGTTGATGTTGGGTCCAGATGGTTTGTGTATGTAATGGAAAATAGGATGTGGCTATTTCTTAGGTTGCATAACTATTATCATTTTTCTATTGAAGCACTCTATTTCTCAGTAGTTTTAAAACTCCAACAGTCTCGTGTTCATCCATTAAAATTTTCCATAATACCTTATTGTAAAGTCTCCCTATGTACCTTTCTAATTTGATATTCATTGCCACAACCAAATGAGAATAGTGTAAAATCTTATTTTCCAAAAATTTTCCTTCAAATTTCCTCTCTTCTCTCCGAAGAAGTTTTTCCTAGCCACTTAGTTCCTCATTAAACTTGTGAACAATTTCAAAAAGTTGATCCAAAATTGGTTTCTTCTCATCAACTTCTATACTCAGTGCATTAACAAATATGCCTTTAATGTCTTCAAGAACATTTTTTTTCTTTTTCTTTTCTTCTTTGAGCTTTTCATGTCTTTCCCTTTTCTTCCATAGCTCACCAAGGGTATCCCTTTGACTAGGAGTTAGATTAGAGATATCCCAATATGGTATGACAATATTTTTCTCTAGATCAATTTCCTCATTAGAGGATTTTACCTCTTTGCCCTTGTCTTTATGTATAATAGAAGGAATAATTTCCTTTCCTTTACTCAAACCTTTAGTGCTTGGTTGAGGCTTAACCTCAACTATCATTGCACTTGCAATAGTAGAAGCAATAATAGAAACAAGATCAATTACATGAGAAACCATACTAATAGTAGAAATATTTGAAATACCTTGCTAAGACTCAGTCTATCCTATTGTTGAGATGATTGGACCTTTTTTCTTGGTAGATGAAGTGATGGTAACAACACTTATCATTACAATTAGTAGATTTACTTCAACAGTCAATTGGGTGCTTGATAAGATAGTGTTTACCTCAACTGACTCAATAGTTTCCTTCTTTGAGCTAGCTGGTACTAAAGCTTTTTCTCGAAGAGAGTGGGAGAGAGGTCATTACCTCTATTAATATCTTCTTAGGATTTGAGTCTTGAATACTCTCAATTTCAAGAAGATCTTCATTTTCTACTTGATCCTCTTTATCCTCTACATCCTCTCCTTCTACATTTTCTATATCCTCATCTTCTTTTGCCTCAACATCCTTATCATTTATTTGAACAACCTCTTTAGTAGGTTTTTTTAATTCATAGATATTCTTCCATGCAATTGTGTTTAACTTTACAATTCATTCAATATCTTTTGATAGAATCAAGAATGCATTGAAATTTGGGGTCAACTTTTGTTCATTATTCTTCAATGGTTCCTTCACTTCCTAGTTAGATTGGTTTGGCATAAGTTATCTCAAGGTTTGTTCTTGGATGCCACTGACAACGTTTAGTGCATTATCCCAATGATGTGTAAAAATCTTTAGTAGGATATCAGGAACTTTGTTTATCAGTTCCCTAGGAGAGTTTCAACTTAGCCATCTTAGCCACCAAGGCTTCTTCAAATTTCTTTTTCTCTTCATTAGTTCTTGTTTCATACTTCAAAAACTTGAAATCAGACATACCTCCACCATCTTGTAGTCTTTTTAATCTTTTTTCAAAGGTGAGGTGAGACCTTTTGGATGTCACTTGCTAATCTTCATCTTCATCTTCATCTTCATCATCATCATGCATTTTGATCTTCTTTCTAGATTTTACAGGTCCTCTTGTGAATACTATAGGGGAGAAATTTGTAGCCCTTGTGATTATAACCTCCCCCTTTTTCTTAGGAGGCACATCTTCTTCAGGTTCTTCTTCTTCTACAGGTTCCTCTTCTTCAACATCATCTTCCTTTCCTTCTCTCAACAGAAGAGGGGAGATAGATTTCTTTCTCTCCTTCAGAGTATTCTCCATTTGTTTTCTTCCTTTCTCTATGGCTTGAGGAAGCTTGATTTCCAAAAGAAATCCTAGCCTTAGCTTCTTCATAGGTACCAAGGTATGGTGCATCGAGGTCCTCTAGCTCATTGATAAGAACCTCAATTATGTTTCTTTTATCATCAATACTCACCTCATACCCAAAAGGTTATATCCATGCTATTCTTGGTCTTAATTCTTGCATATGTACCTTATCACAGTCTACAAAGAAACATATATATTTTCCATAGTCATCCCATAATTATTTGGGAATATTAAATCTACTCTATATTATCTCCTTGAATGTCTCAAAGTATGCATCCATGATGCCCTCAAAGTTGTCTCCTATATCAGCTATAAACTCATTTATCTGATATACAATAGGCATATCCTTCTTCCATACCATAGTGACTTTGGAAGGGAAAATATTCTCAATATAAAAGAATATATATATTAAGCATGATCCAAACTTACAAGGATTTTTCTTCGATGACCATATGCTCTCCGTGTTTTAGCTAAGTTGATTGAGTTGCAACTTGGCAAATTTGAAAGATAGGTTATTCTTGACCACTTTGAATGCCAAGTCAACAACTTCACAAGGGACATTGTTCATTTTCTTGAACTATGGATTTTGTGGGAAATAACATGTATCCCAAACTTGATTTCCATATCAGTGAATACATTCAACTTCATACCTCTTCCATCTCACTCTACAAGAGTTTTCTTTTGATGTTTGACCCAACTTTGGGTTTTGGTAGTTTTTGCGTTATTGAGCATGGGTAACCCTATGATTCTATGGATCATCTTCTTTGTGATTTTAATTGGTTGATCAAACCATAGGTGCATGTCATGGACTTGAGTAAGAGTAAACCTAATCCACATTCCTTGAAAGTCCCTTGTCATGTGTAGGATATGGGTCAAACCCTATTCTTCCAAATGCTTGTGCTCATGTTTTACAATTTCATCCACATACAACTCTTCATATGCCTAGTTTAACTCTAGGGTTCCTAATTCCTATATTGAACAATGATAAAATGACCATATATCATGAATTAGGAGTACCATAGGAGGGATTTGAGATTGAGCTCCAACTAGTTCAAGTTTTTTGCACCTAGTAGACTCAATTTAAATGTAGGGCCTTTAAAATCAACACCTCGGACCAACATTTCTAAACCTTTTTTCACTTTGTTGCTAGAAGATTCCATTATGCTTGGTGATTCTTCAAATATAGGAACAAAATTTGATAAACTTGCTCTAAATCAATTGGGGGCTCAAAAATACTCTTCACTCTTTCCTCTTAAAATTGGTGGGGAAATAATAACCTTACATTTTTTCCTTGTAACCTAGTTCTGGCTTTAAATTCATCATTAATGCATTGTACAATAGTTATCTCGGTGATAGGTTGTCCAACTTAGCTAAGTCTTCAACACACAAAATATTCCTTTGAATCAATAGAGTCTTAAACTCGGTTGAGTTTTCAAATTGACCTTGCTTGATAAGGTCTAAAACATCACTTCAAGTGTCATCTTAACTCAGTGCTCCTAGTGCATCTAAAATGCTGATATGGATCTTTTGGCTTAATGGCTAGAAGTGATATGAGATGACTCTTTTTGAATCATAGTTCCAATTTTCTCCATGTCTAAGTAGCTTGAAATATTTGATTCACCCAACTCATTGACTTGGCTGTCAACATTTTTAGGACTCTGACTTGCATTGTCTAGAGATTTCTTTACCCATTTCTACCTCATTTAACTTCTAATATTGTCAGCCTTTACTTTCTTCTTATCTTCAACTTTACCTCAATTAATACAATTTTTAGCTAGATGTCCAAGTTTTAATCGTATAAAACATCTCTTTATAGTGTCTCTCTTCCTCATGTGATGTTTTATGCAATTTTCTCCAATGTGCCTATACTCACCACAATAGTGACATATGCACCATGTGTTATAATTCCAACCAAAAATAGATTTCACAATTTTTTATGTTGGGTTCTATTTCTTGGTCTTGCATTGTGAAGATTTATGTCCTTGTTTGTTGCAATTGAAACACTTTCCTTCAAACTTAGATTTCTCTGTGCATTCACTTTCTCTATGTCCTAGCTTGTTACAACTATAACATTTTCTACTAAATTTTGATTCCCCATTGCTCAAACACTTTTTTTATCATGTCATGTATTTCTACAATGATTACATGTAGGCCTTTTGTTCTTTTGAGCTCCTTGTTGAGACGATTCACCTTCTTTTATGTATCCTACTTGAGTTTTTCCTTTGTGTCTGAATTGAGTTTTCTTGTCTAATTGATTTATGTTCTTTTGAGATTTCATTATCTTCTTACTGGTTTACTTCTCTATGCTAAGGTCATCCTACAATCTTTTATTCTCTATCCTTAAGTTGATAAGCTCTTGATTTGCATCATTGAGTTGAATCAAATCTTCTTGTTGAAGAGATAGTTGATGAATTTCATTATCCTTTTCTTCTATCTTTTTAGTTAGCAATATTTTCTCTTCTTTAGATTTATCCTTTTGTTCCATGTCTTCACACATTTTGATCGATTGAATTTCTTGTTCTCTTCTTAGTTTTCCTACTTCTTCATGAAGATTAAGATTCTGTTCAAGTAGATCTTTGATTGTTGTATCAACTTCATCTAAACTTCTATCATGACAAATGTCTTCAATTCTTTCTTCAATGTAGAGATTGTCATTCTTTTGTGTTGCAAGATCTTTTCTTCTTTCTAGGGATTGAAAGAGTTGCTCCTTCATTTTCTTGAATTGTTCCATGGCTAATTCCAGATCCAACCTTTCATTTTCAGTAGCTTTCTCCAGTTTATATACTTCGATTTCCTCTAATATTTTCTCAAGCTACTAGACTTCTAATGTGAGAACCAAGAACTCTGATACTAATTGTTGGAAATTTAGTATAGACTAGGTGACTAAGAGGGGGGGGGGGGGGGGGGGTGGGGGGGGTGTTAAATTAGGAAGCACTAAAAATTATACTTTATTTCACAAATTTAACTTTCATAATATAATATGATCTAATTTCATGCATGAAATAATGAAAACAAACATTCATAACACTTGAAATATATTTCAAAACCCAGAAACCTTCCAAATAGAAAGTAAAATTAGGGTGGGGTTGATACCTGAAATCTTTAGTACTATTGTATAAAGTTAGCCTGTTAAAGTTTACAATTCACAAATTCTGGTGATCTTCCCTAGTAGTAGCAATATAGACTGTTAGGTCCAACTTGTGAAAGGATTTATAGCATATAATGAACTATGCACTCAGTTAGGAGACTTGGAAAGGACTATTATGTCCACCTTGTTAGAGGATTTGACTAATGCACCTTTTAGGATGAATAATTGGTTGATCTCTAATCTACAACTCAATTTTCTGAATGAGATTCCTTTGAAATATAATGATCAAGCTTCCTATGATAGATAAGACTTTTTTTTCCCTTATACTACTTGTAGCCTTCTTCTAATTCATACTCATGCTTCTTCTTGCTTGTTAAACCTTGATGCTTTTGATATGATAAGATGGATTACATATATACCAATCCAATAAATTACCTTCTACAGTTGACTACAACACCAAATTCAATAATCTTCATTGAGTTGGCTCACAGCTGGAACTTGGGTTTAGAAGACCACTTAGGTGATATCTGGACACTTGGCAACACTGTCAACTCAAAAATCTTAGCCATTTTTTTGAAATTGATGCTTGGCCAAAATTGATCACTATGGAGTAATTTGAGCTCGGTTAGCACTTGGTGACCTTGTGAATATTGAAGAACTTGGTTGACACTGCAAAGATTGGTCAACACTACCTTCATTATGCTTCATTAATACTACCAGCTCAGTAGACACTGTTAAACTTGGTTTACACTACTTCCTCCATGGTTTGCATTGATGAGCTGGATAGGCTTTATAAAGCTTGACAAGCTCTGTGAAGCTCAACAACTAAAATGCTCAGTATGCACTACTAGCTATATGAGAGGCTTGGTAGCAATTGTACATCTTGGTAAAAATGTAGACATTCAATCTAATTAAGTGTTAGTCACTAATTGAAAAATGATTTGACCATTAGGTCAACAAATGTGACTATCCTCCTTTAGGATGGATCAAAATGAACTTTGATGTGGTGGTTTAAAGGGTAATCTAGGTCATGTTGGGTGCGGTACTCTTATTAGGGAAATATGCTCAAAGCTATAGCTATTCTTATATGTAGCTAGTCCAATCATGTTGTGGAAGCGATGGGCCTTCTCCATGGGACAAGGATGGCGAGCAATATTAAAACTAAGGGAATGTGGATAGAACGAGATTCTCTAAAAAAAAAAATTGCCTTTATAAGGGAGTGATCTCTTCATGGAAAATAGTATATATTATAAAGGAAACCAAAGAGATTCTTATTAACTTTGAGAAAGTGCATATTTCCTAGTTGTATAAAGAAGTGAATAAGGTAGCTAAATCATTTGCCAATGTGGTGATGACTAAGGGTATCATCTTAGTTTGAAGTCATAATAGAAATGTTAATTATGAAATTAAGGTACTTATTAAGTATGAAAATACATATAGCAAAAGTGGAGTTATTAAATTTACTTCTATTTGGGATGGAAGATTTTTTGGGAAATGAAACACAATAATATTGGGAAAGGATTGAGCTAGAATTATGCAATAATTGTTTCTTTGCACATTTTATGGGTAGTTTAGTATTTTTTATTTTTGTGATGTTTTATTTTATGCAAATTTTATATAGAATTCAGCTCTACCAATCATTAACATGTGTGGACAAGTGAGAAAAAGGGAAGGAGAAAGAAGTGTGAGAAAAATGGAAAAGATGAGCTTATGCCTCATATGGAAAGGATAAAAATGGAGAAACCTAAGGTGACAGATGGGTTCTTAAAGTTGGAATGACAATGAAATCAATCTAGGAGGGAAGAAATTGAAGTTCAACATTTCGTTAATAGAAATTCAATTATAGTGCTTAGTGCCATTGGTAAGTTATTCTTTTAGGACCTAAAGTACTATAATTTGGATGTTAAGAAATTTCCTAAAGATTCAAATGGCCAACCTATTATAGGGGAGGGTAGTATTTTTGTTATTTCTTCTATTAAATTTGTTTAGTGATGAGTACTTACATCAATAATTGATTATATTACCCTCGAAGGGAGATATGATAGGGCCCATACTTATTACGTGCATTGTTAAGCCATTTTAGACATAAGAAAAATATGTGTTTCCCCTATTATCTACTGTTCTCACTAAATCACATCATAAATACGTTGATATATAATCCTAATAAACCTATTAGGTATGAGATTTTGATGAGGATGATTCATAATTATGTTCAAAAATATTCTAATTGGATTGCTAAAAAAATTGAAGATCATAGTGGTTAAAATTTGAGATCAAGGGAAAAATAGGTAAAGTGTAAAACAATTTTAGGGGATTTAGGGTTTGAAGTAAATGACACAAGTAAAAAGAAGAAGGCTAAGGTCAAAAATGTGGATCTACTATCAGATAATGAGGAAGACAATGATTATGAAGAAGAGAAGGAGAAGAAAGTTGGGAAATGAAAAGAGGAGATGGAAAATAGACAACTCAAAAGAAGAGGAAAATTTTGAATGCGTTGAAAGAATATTCCAAGGTGTTATAGATTCCCCTCCATTTCCAATCTTTGTGCCTTATGAGATCATTTATTTAGTGGTGAAATATATACAAAATACAGTGAATTAGGATGAGATGAGCACCACTACTACCACCAAGAAAAATTATACAAAGTCTATGAAGAAAAATGTTGAAGAGGAGGAACCTAAGGAAACCATTAGGTTATTAAATTAGGAGGACTCGATTTACCATTGTAAGAATTTTCCTTAGGGAAAAATTTATCCAAGAACTAAGAACTCAAACACAAGCACAACTGTAGACCAGAAAGGAGTATGATAAAAAAACAATGTATTCAATTCAGTATGCATGAAAATACACTAGGAGTGCATGTATATAAAGGCTTTTGAGATGCATCTAGAATGCCTAAGAATCAACATCATGATACGTTATACAACCAAGAACATGTCCACTAGATATGGGTTATCCTCCATTAAGCATGAAAGTAAGTGTGATGTTGAGAGGATAAGCCTACAATGGTGTAGCATGCAAATTTATCTTGTAGACAACATGTGCTAAAAAGGTAGTACGAATAACTATGTTTTCTACATGACAATTTAGTGAATGATGCAAACTCCAATGTTGTAGATACCATGTGCTAAATTAGAGTTGTGTACTTCTATGTTGCCAACATGACAACTCATAAAAGGTGCACAAACTCCTAAGTGTCTCACAAAATAAATAATAAAATAATGTAATATAATAAAATAATGCATTAACCTAAGTAAACTTAAGTAAGTGTAAATAGTAAATACCTATTTACACCAACACCCCCCCTTAAGTGCAACTTAGGGGAATTCCCTTAAGCTTATTGAAACTAAGATGAAATGAAAGATGGGTCCCGACTACTAGACCATGTTAGGTACCCATGTACATAATGAAAATGTAGTCTCTCATCAAGTGGAGAAAGAGGGAAAACCTCAAGGGCAAAACCCTCCTCCAAAAAGAGAGATGTAAAAGCAAGATGCATGGATGGATGGAGTAATCAAGACCCCTCCATTACAACATACATCTAGTATATACAAGTGAAGAATGAGAAGAACAAGACCTCATAAGAGTAAAAAATCCCCCCCCCCCCACCATAGGAAAGAAGAGGAAGAGAGACAAGGTAGTCCCCCCCCCCCCCCCCCCAAATGAAGAATGTTGCTTCAAGGAAGAAGCTGGTCCAACAATGTAGAATGATGCTCCTCCCCTTTAGAAGAAACAAAGGCAAAGGTACAATCCTAAAGATGTATAGTGTCCCTGAAACCTACTCAAGTGTCCTTGTGTTGATGCTGATGGTCACCTCTTCCAACACTACTAAAAAGAATGAATATAGATCTGGCAAGGATGTTTTTTGAACTTGTTCCAATGAACCATCTATCTCCTCAATTGATAAAGAGACCTCTGATAGCTGTTGTTCATAAGGATCCACATTCATGCCAACCAAGATTGATCATATAGAAAATGGACATGAGGGTCAGAGTGAACCCTCATAACAACTGTAGAAGTATCATCTTCATCAAAGGGAAGATGCAAACCATCAAGGCTGTCTCCCAAATCTGCATTATGTGACTCCATGAAAAAACCTACAATGTCTATCATGTAGTCATCTTTTATTGCTAGAGCTAGAAGACATGTACCCTACTATGTTGGACCTATCACTATGGCAATATAGGCATGTGGACTATACTAATGTCATGACCTCTTGCTGCAACTATTGATAGAAACCCATGTGTCTAAATCTATTGAAGCACTATTGCTAGTGTCACTATCAGTTTCCATAGTATATGAAGTGTAGAGAGAATTAGAGGATAATTTGGGTAAACTTTCCTCAAACTAAAAATCCTTCTCCATGAAGATCTCATGTTTCTTAGGATCCATAAGTCTATATGTCTTTATATTGTCTTCATATCTGATGAAAGTACAAGGTCTAAGTGCAACATTGCATCCCTTAGAAGATAGATTTTCCCATGCTGGACAACTAAAAACTCTAAAGTGACTCACAACTAGTTTTCTACTACACCATGCCATAAAAGGAGTCTTCCCATCGAGGGCATTATGTGGAGACCTGTTAAGTATGTGAGTGGCACTGCTAATGGCTTCAACTTCAAGTGTAGGATCAAGAGACTTGGCTTTAATCATGCAACTTGCCATGGTCTTAAGAGTCCTAATCCTCATAGCTACAACATCTATCTTGTGTGGCTTGAATGCTAGTGGATTCTAAAGATCAATTCCCTCAAATTTACAAAAGTCTTTAAGTCTTCTATCCATATATCTACTTTCATTGTCCATCTATAGAACCTTGATGGCTTTCCTTGATTTCTATTCAACATGAATCTTGAAGGCTTGAAGCTTATCAACCACTTCATTTTTTTGATGAAGGAAGTAGACCCATGTGAATCATGAAAAGTCATCAACAAAAGTAAGGATGTAGTGGCCTTGGCTAACTAAAGTCATTGCAAAAGGTGCCACCACTACCATGTGAACCAACTAGAGAACAATTGGTGCTCTATAAGAATTCTCTTTATCATACTTCTCCTTGAGATGCATATCCACTGAACATGATGAAAACTCACCCCTAGAAAATTTTATGTTAGATAGACCTTTGACCATGTGTTTGAAGAAATTTTTTTGAAGATAGTAGAAGGAAAGATGACCAAACCACTTATTCCATAGTTTGATTTGTGAATTAGATTGAATTATCAAGGCTTGTGGAGGAGACTTAGGTGCAAAGTGGGAGAAGTAATAAAACCTCTTGTCATGATTGACTTTCCCCACTGCAACCAATGAATCATCTCTAAGACTACACAACATCAGTAAATTTGGAAGGAAATCAACTTTGTGACCATCTCCAAGGTGAGTAATTTGGTAAACTGAGAGGAGATTGGAGCTAAGGTTTGGAACATAGAGAACATCTTTGAATTTCCCATTTTCCATTTCCACATGTCCTTTCCCTTAAGCTTTTATTTTGGTATCATCTGCCAAAAAGATGTACGGTACCTATGACTACTTCAATGAAGAAAAGTCTCCTTTTGAAGAACCCATGTGATATGAAGCACCTAAATCAAGTATCCATTCTGAAGAAGAACTAGTATTTTCCATAAGTGCTTGGCCTTTTCCCTTTGAAGAGGTTGGAGTTGAATCCTTGGAAGTACCTAGCACTTGAATTTTGTTCTTCTTGCTCATAGGTTTTCCAACTCATCGATTCTTTTAGTTTTTCAATCATGCTCGTCATGATTTGGCTTTTTGCAATATGCACAAAAAAGTTTGTCCTTCTTTTCATTACTTCCCTTCTTGTTGGAAGAAGAATTGTCTTGTTGTGAGGAGGATTGTTGTGTCTTAGATTGTGATTTCTGCTTCCATTGCTTCTTGTTGTTGTTGTTGTTAGAACTTCTTCCTCCTTGACTTGATTGGTTCTCATCACTAGCCACGAATGCTTTGGTCTTTGATGTCATGAAAGTCCCAAATCTATCAAGTAAGATTGTTTAACAAGTAACATTTCTTCAAAAGCATCAAATGTAGGCTTTTGGTAAGCACTTACCATGGTCAACATGCGAGTATTAAAACTCAAAACAAAGGAGGCATACTCTGAAGGAAGCCTCTTCAGGATGTGATAAGTCAACTTGTCATCCTTCATGGGATTTCCACAATCTTTAAGTAGGGTCGTATACTCATTGGATTTGTAGATGTAATTTTGAATTGTGTCAAAGTTCATTGGATCCAAAAGTAGTAGATCATCCTCAATCTAGAAACTCTTTTCCTCATCCACCTTACCATACAATGATTCAAGTTTGTCCCATGTAGGTTTGGATTCCTTGAAACTGGCAATGTGAAAGAAGAGATCTCTATGTACAAAACTCCTTATAATTCCTAAAGCCTGTTGGTCTTATCTTTGCCAATCAATGAGTTATTTGGCATCAATGGGTTTGGGTATTGTACTATCAACGTAAAGATTGTAACCTTTTTCCACTAATCCACTCTATACAATATCTTTCCATGTAGAATAATTACATGAAGTTAGAAGTGGACATTTAAGTGAACCCATGATGCAAAAAATGAAAAGAGAACAAAAGAGAGACACAAAACATAGTACACACCCCCCCTTTTCATTCAATCAAAAGACCCTCCTAAAAAAGATGCTTTTGGCACTTTATATGTAGTTTGTGTACAATAGGCCACTTGTCAAAATACACAAAGTGGATTTTTTGATTTTGCTTTTACAAATGCCTTTTGAGGCCAAAATCTAGAACTAAGCACTATAGCTGAGATGTACAATAATTTTGAAAAGTAATCAAAGCATTAGAATGTAGAAAAAGCCCTAGTTCTAAAGTGATATATTTTTATCCACACAACCCTAGAACCTAAATACAGATCTGGAAGGTAGATGAAAAATAACACACTTTCAAAAAAAAATGGAACCTACTTTTGTGTCCAGATGAGCCAGTACAGAGCATTTGAAGTTGCAAAATGCAAGATTGAATAGGTACAATCACCAAAAAATGCAATTTCTAAAAAATCCTTGCACCAAAACTAGAAAAGAACACCACCACTAACAAGTTCAAGAAATTCTATCCAATTTTAAAAATAATCACAATTGATTTGGAGTTTGGATGACCAAGTTATGGGCTCACAAAGTCAAGCTACCAAATCAAAAAGCAATCTAAATAGGGGTTTGGAAGGAAAGCTAAGTGCTTAAATTTAATGGTTAGATGGCCATCACAGTAGTTATAAAATGCCTAGAAATGAAAATTAGATGGCCATCAAATTTAACACTATGTATGACTGACGACGACAAAAAAATTAGCCCCCTGGGGTGATGTGGCATGACCATACAATACAAACTGTATGGATTTGGTAGACATGGCAACTTAGGGTAGTGTTTAGCCAGTGTCCATGTGTGAAGGGTAGGTGATGTGTACAATGACTATGGGTACATGTGTTAGATTGATATAGCTAACAATGTAGGTAGCTGAGGTGGTCTCCACGTATGTTGGGTGTGGAGGTGGACCAATTAAAACACGTTGCGTGTCACTATAGTATGACTAGCACTTTGTCCACATGGTGGAGTTTGGTTGGTTTGGAAGCACTGACATATTTGTGGACTATGCTGATGATAATATCACATGGCAGTTGCAAAGGATGTGGCTACCTTGCTAGTAGGACTGTCAAAAAACCTCAAATGGTGCTAGAATCTTCATTCATGTGCACTAGAAATCCTTCACAATGGGAGTCCGAAAAACAATTGACCTTGTTGGTTTTCATGAAGCTACTGGACAATTTTGCGAGGGACATAATCTTACCAAAAGTGGCTAGAGAAATGAAATTATTCTAGAGTTTATGATTCATGGTGTGGAGAGTTCATAACAAAGATCCCACATTGATGGGATGAATGAAATTTCCACTATTTAAATGTGCTAGGCCATGGATGGTAATACAACAAATTGGTTAGATTATTGAGATCGTTGCAAGGTGAGGGCTTCAGTCCACCATGGAGTGGGCTGGCCACCGGTTGGTTGGTCCACTCGCCAAAATATGTGGAAAATTAGCTATTGAAAATTCTTGGCCACAGTAATATAAAATGTGCTCACCAGAAAGATAAGGTACCCACTATGAAATGAATGAATATTCCTATGGAATATTCTCTAAGTAGGGCTAGGGTGTAACTGCTCGATACCTATGCAAAAAAATTTCTCTGCTACCCAAAGGGCAATTTTTTTTTTTGAAAAAATGTAGACTTTGAAAAATGCACAGAAATCAATAGATCCAAATTGAATGAAATTACAAATCAAAAATATCATACCCGAATTTGCAAATCAGGGCCTCTGGGTGCCAATTTGCAAAATTTTTTCCCTCATGATTAACTTTGGCCTAGGGTAGCCGAATTTATAGCTGATCTGCACTGAATCAACGTTCTGAATGTAATGGCAAGGTCAGATCTAGTTCTAGATGCTCCTAATGATAGAGCTATACTTTGGATTTGGGCTAAGTTGCTGAAGCAACAATGGCCTTGAATGGCTATATGAAGAGAAAATCTCCAAGCTCTAATACCATGTAAGAATTTTCCTTAGGGAAAAATTCACCCAAGAACTAAGAACTCAAACACAAGCACAACTATAGACTAGAAAGGAGTATGATTAGAATAACAATGTGTTCAATTCAATATGCATGAAAGTACACTCGGAGTGCATATATATAAAGGCCTCTGAGATGCATCTAGAATGTGTAAGAATTAGTATCATGACAAGTCAAACAACTAGGCACATGTCCACTAGATATAGATTATCCTCCATTAAGTATAGAAGTAAGTGTGATGATGAGAGGATAAGCCTACAATGGTGTAGCACACAAATTTATGTTTTAGACAACATGTGCTCAAAAGGGAGTGTGAATAACTATGTTGTCTACATGACAACTTAGTGAATGATTCAAACTCCAATGTTGTAGATACCATGTGCTAAATTAGAGTTGCATACTTTTGTGTTGTCAACATGACAGCTCATAAAAGGTGCCGAAACTCCTAAATGTATCACAAAATAAATAATAAAATAATGCAATATAATAAAATAATATATTAACCTAAGTAAAATTAAGTAAGTGTAAATAGTAAATACATATTTACACCAACAGTGTCTGTCATGTACTCTGGCCACCATCCAACCACATGTAATTTGGTTATTAAAACCATTAGGTTATTAAATCAGGAGTAGTCAATTGACCATGATGGGTATGTATCTCTTATTGATTTAGAAAGGAATAGTACTGGGTGCAAATCTATGAAATGGGACAAATATTTCTAGGAAGAGAAGGAAATGAGCAAGGAAAGAATCCCAATGTTGGATGTTGTACATGATGATGACCTCAATGTGAAACTGATAGAGTATGATATTAGAAACCTACATGTTGAGCCTCCTCATGGGGTTTTAAAAACTGATAAAGTTGTCTCCATGTATTCTCTTAGGATGAATAAATGGACTTTTTACTCCATCAAGATGTTGAACTTGGAATGTAAGGCTCTTTTAGGGAGAATTAAGGAGATGTAGAAAAATTAAGTTTGGGTAGGGTAGAAGGAGAGTATCACTAAACAATGGGTAAACCATGAGATTATAGAAGAATTGAAGATTAAGATAGATAAAATTGAAATTTTTAACAAGAATGTGTTGACTAGATGCCACAATTTGTTGAAATATTCAAATGAGTGTTTGAATAGAGTGTTGAGCCATTCAAACTAGGGAAAGGAGGTGAAAATAATGTTTAACTTGGAGAAGACTAAAAAGGATGAAGTGGAGGATGGTCTTGGTAAATAAAATTGCTCCAACACTAAGAAGAAATAGAAGGAGATGCAAATTGACAAGAAAGACATTAAACAAGTCATAGAGGAGATAAAATGTATTCAATGAGACCTTAAAGACAAGGTAGAAGTTGTAGCCTATCTTCCTTCATATCTTTGTTATTTCCTTTTGGATTGATTTGATTAAATTAGGTTTTTAGTAGTGTTTCTTTAGTTGGTGGTTTTGGTGATGGCTTTAGTTAGGTTTTGCTGGAAATAGTACTAGTCCTATTTGCTAGTTAGAACACTATTTCATTTTGGGTTGTAATGTTTTTAATCTTTCTATAAATAGTTGGGCTTTTGGGTCTCCTATAAAAAAAACTATTTTCCCCTTAATATAAAACAATGAATAAAATTTATTGCCTTGCAACTATGTCATCCTCGACCTTCGTCCTATTTCTATGCCCTCATAGCCGTGGGAGGGATGGATCCCCCCTCCACCTTTATCTCCCCTGCTAGATCTATCCCCCATTTTCTCAGATTTGGAACTGGTCATGAAATCCCATAATGGCCACATTCTTCTTTATGAGGACACCCTTTTTTTGATGGAACCTGATGTGGCTCCTCACGACTATGTTTTTTTGGGCCCCAAACCCCTGGGCAGTCCCATGATAGCAACCACTTTAACAACAACCCCAAAATCAAACTGCCTAGGGGTTGTTGTTGGATCCAAGATTCCTATAGACTTTGGTGCAAAAACCACATTCTTCTCAAGGCCCACTGGACCTCTCTTTTCTCTACTTGACTTTGTGTTAGAATCGATTTCCTTGGGTTTTACCTTGAGACTTTTTGGAAAGTTTGTCTCCTTCCAACCTATGGTGGGTATGGTTAGAAAATGGTGCCCCTTGAAGTGGAAAATAATGGGTTTCATTTCTATTTTTGTGATGGTTGGAGCTCTCTCCTTGTTTAGTTTCATAGCTGAAAAAGATCAAGATTCAATCATGGTAGGATCATGGCATTTTGGGAAACACCACTTGATGCTAGCAAAATGTAAACTAGGATTTGACCTAGAGTGTGATCTTTACAGATTTGCCTCAATTTGGATATGTTTACCTAGGCTCCCTTTGGAATTATGGGATGAACGTGATTTTAAATGGATTGGTAGCTCCTTTGGACAACTCAAAAAAATGGACTTGATGACTATTTCAATTATTAAATTGGGTTTCGCTAGGATCTATGTGAATGTGGGTATGGACAAACCCCTACTAACCATGCTAGACCTAAAGTTTAAATGGGGTACCTAGTCATGACCATTTTTTTATGATCTAATGTTGCTCCCTTTAGCTAGAACTATAATAGCTTTGACCATGTGTGTGTGGATTGCTCAAAGAATGATAAACTTAAGATCAAAGTCTCCTCTCCAGGGGTGGAGGTGGTTGAAAGTTCAAAAATAACAGAAATGGTTGTTGTACCCAAAACCCATAAAAACATGGAACTAGTTAGTTTGACTAGAACTCACATGGAGAATCCTCATAATCTAGAAGGAGTCCCTAGTATTGAAGAGAAACTCAAAACCCCTGCAGATGATATGTGGGATGATATGACCATAAGTTATTGGACCGATAAAATGCATGCTTCTCATGAGGAGGGGAGATCATTGACATGTAGATCCTAAAAATGCCACATCCGAGTGGAGGTGTTCTAGACAAAGAAATTGTAGTTGATGGAGTTGGGAACTCTTGCAACCCACCACTTAAGTTGGAGGTTGGCTCACCACTCACAAATAGAACCCTTGTGGTCTACATACGAGGTATTGTTGAGGGTTTTTCTCCCACCTCTAAGGGCCCAAGCCTAGATTTTCTTAGTAATGATGTTGATTGGATAGTCCTAAAGAGAAAACCTAGGGGAGGGAATAGAGCTAATGTTGGAGCATCCACAAGGATTGGGAGACCTCTGAGCAGGAACATTCATCAAAAGGAAATAGAAAAGGACATAGCACAAGGGAAACAAAAAATGTTGAAGGACACCCAAAATCATAAAAGATGAAGATTATATCCTAGAATGTCAAAGGGCTAAATAGCCCCAAGAAGTAGGATGAAATCAAAAAAATAAAATCATTGAACTTAAGGGTATGTGCAAGATCATGGTCATTAAAACTATACTCTTAAGTGGCAATAAAAAGTCAGCAAATCAGGGTTATGTCATCTTGACATGCAATTTTCAACTTGTTATAAACTTTATATCAAAAAGCTGAGAGAAAAAAATCTCTAGGAAATTGAATTTATTTTCTAAATTCCTAGGCCTTATCTGAAAAAAAAAATATTAATTGTTCAAAAAATTAAGTTTTAATGCAATAGTTAGGAAAAAAATAAGAATTAGATGAATGTCTTCCCACCGTAATCAAAAAATAAGATGATAATATTTTAGTAATGATATTATAGATATAAGAAGTAGACTCATGTATGGATGTGACACATATTTTTGTGTATTTTTATTCTAAATAAATAAATAATTATGGATTTTCTGCTATAGTATTTTTAGAATTAAAAAAATCTCATGTTTGACCACCTTAACTAATTCAAAATCCTACAAAATTTAATTTTTCCATTTTTTCCCTTATACTAGAAGCATAGAATGTGATGCCTCTTTTGGATTTCAAAAATGGTGTACCATTTGAAAGTTATAGTTGATTTTCAATCAATGTCTTAATCAACACTTTATATGTAACTTCATTAGAAAATTAGTAATAATCACTTACTAGACTCATAATTTGACAAACGCTATATTTATGGAAAGACAAGAACATTCTTGAGAAACCGTTTTTATTTCATCAAATTTGCATGCAGAAAAATTCGCTAGCTACATGTTTCAAGTAAAAAAAACATAAGACCAGGCCAAAAACACATTTTTTAGGATGTTTTTAAAGTTGAGCATGTAGGATTGGTGTTGAAAGATATCTTAGGCCTTATAAAGGTATTATATTTTTGGTTTAGTATCAAGATGGGTGGGAAAAAAGTTGGAATGGTTGTTTTTAGTATTAATTAGTATGAAGCCATGGGTCCTAATGGGTTTCGTCCTACTTTCTTCCAAGAATTTTGGGACATTCTTAAGTACAATTTGATCCATGTTGCTTGTGACTTTATTAGAATGTGTAACCTGCTAAAGGAACTTAACCAGACCTTCATTGCTCTCATACCTAAGACTGAGGTCCCTAGGAGGATAAAGGATTTTAGACCCATTAGCCTGTGTAACACTATTTATAATATTCTAGCTAAGGTTATGGTAAAATGTATAAAACCCCTTCTGGATAAGTTTATTGTCCCCTATCAAAATGGTTTTGTGCTAGGGAGACATATTCTTGATCCAGTTATAACTACCCATGAGGTGATACACTCAATGGAAAGGTGTAGGAACCTAGGTATGGCCCTTAAATTGGATATTTCCAAAGCCTATGATAATGTAAGAAGAGAATTTCTCTTTTCTTTTCTTACAAAACTTGGCTTTAATGAGAATGTTAATAGAATTATTAAAAATGTTGTTACTTCTATTACATTCTTAGTGCTTATTATTGGAACCCCTGGAAAAATCTTTTCTTCCTCCCAATGTCTTCAACAAGGTAACCCCATTTCTCCTTACCTTTTTATTATTGTGGCAAAATTTTTTAAGAAGAAATTTAGTTTCTTTGACTAACTCTAAAAAATTAAGGGTTTTAAACCTATCTCTTGGTGCCCCCCACAAGTTATCCAATAGCTTTTGGATGATACTTTCTTATTTGGTATCTCCTCCATCCACGAAGCTAGAGAATGGAAAGACACTCTGAATCAATATGTGTTGGTCTCTTGTCAATGCATAAATTACTAGAAAGGAAAAGTTTATTTCTTTAAAACTATTACCAATTTGAGCAAAAAGGTGACTGGTATTCTTCATTTCCAGGAGGCATCTCTCTTGGACACTTATCTAGGTCTCTCACTTACTATAGAGGAAGTCCCTAATCAATACTAGAGTGACTTGGTTGAATGCTTCCAAAGAAAGTTGCCTAGTTGGAAAGATAAAATCTTGAGCAATGTGGGGAAATTCCAACTTCTTTTTTCCTCCTTTCAAGTCATCCTAGTGTATTTCCTTTCCATTTTCAAAATTCTAGGTAGATTCAGAGACACTCTTGAGAAAATCTAGCATAATTTTTTATGGTTTGGAATTAAAGAGAAGTCTAGAATGAGTTTGGTTAGTTGGTAGAAAGTCTGTCATCTAAAAGCTCTTGGAGGATTGAATATTAGAAGAATAAGACAATTTAATATGGCACTTCTAACCAAAGTTCGCTAGAAGTTGGTGAAATCTTAGGGTAGTTGGTGTAACATTCTGATGGCTAAGTACCTTGGAGGTTTTTCCTTCCTTCAATTCGTATGGGCACATGGTCTTTCCTAGGGTTCTAAGATATGGAACGAAGTGTTTAAAACATGAAAGATCATGAAAATTGGGTCTCACTAGATCATGAAGAATGGTAATTCTATTGACTTCTAGGAAGATTAGTGGATTCTTGACAACCCCCTCATGCATACTGAGTTCTTACCTCTACCAAAGGATTTGGACCTTGCCCAGGATCTATAGGACCTTCTTTACAACTATAGAATTGCCCTCACCCTGGTGGAGGACTCCTTAGTGTGGAAACTCATACCCCTAGGTGAATTCATAGTTAAGTCTTCTTATCTCAGTTGTCTCAAGGGGGAGATGGCCTAAAATGATTGGAAAAAGGCTTGGAACCCTTGCATTCTACCAAAAATAAACTTCTTTTAGGGGATGACTCGGCATGGATCCATCCTCACTATTGATAACCTCCAGAGAAGAGGATGTAAATTGTTTTATTTTATGTCTTAGAGATGTTGAATATCTTCCACACCTACTAATCCACTACCCTTTTGCCACATATGTTTGGAAGGAAATCCTAGCCTTATGGGAAGTCGAGTGGTGTATGGATAGTAACTTGAATAATTTTTTTTCACTCGGATGGGCTATCTTCTCACCCATACCTCAAAAACTTATGGTTGATTCTCCCCCCATATGTTTCATGGGAAATCTTGAAGGAAAGGAACAACATGAATTTTAGGGAACAAGCCACTACTAGCTTGGGGGTGGCCCAATAGATATGCTACTAAAAGAATGTAGTGGGATTTGGTGTTGGAGGCCCCCCCATGAACCCCTCGAATAGATTTGACATAAAATGGGCATCAACATGGAATGTTGGTTTAGTATTGGCACAATTCGACTATTCCAAAGTCACATTGCTAGAAAGAAGATAGTGTGGCACCCTCTCCCTAAGTCTTGGATCAAGAAAAATTTCAATGGATAGGCCATGATGGGAAGCACCATGGTGGGAGGTGTCCTTCATAATAGTATGGGAAATACGGTGGTCATCTATACTAGAAACTATGGAGGAGGCTCAAACAATGAAGCGGAAGCCTTGGCACTTTTGTGGGGAGTGAGGATTGTGAGAGCTCATGGATTCAATAAGCTTGTCATTGAGGGGGACTCAATGTTAATTATTAAAGCTACTAAGGGAGAGAGCCAGAGAAACTAGTCAATTAAAGTTATTGTCGACAAAATCCAAAGGTTGATGGAAGAATAACACATGATCCATGTGACTCATATATATCATGGAGGGAATGACATGGTGGATGAGCTAGCCAAATTTGGTCATAGTATCACATGTTTAGTAGAATGGGAGGACTTTAAATTGTTTCCATCATTGAATCAAGTTATGATAGAAAGGGAGTGTACTCATAGTAATACCATATGAATCATCACAATAGGTGGTAGGCTTTCATTTATCCACATGGGCATGAGGACATGCTTTGAAAAAAGTATCATTTGGAAATATTGTATACTAATTTACATTAATGATTTGACTATCATGAGTCTTAAGTATTGTTGAAAAAGGACACAGAGGGTGGGTTTGTTGAGATGCTAAAAAAATGCTAGGTAATGATAAAAATGATAAGTTGTTAAAGTCTCGCACCAACTATAGTTGGTGATGGCCTTTTCTAGATGAAAAAGGAATAATAACATGTGCCACAAAGGGTGGTAAATCATACAGACTTATGATAGTTCTACACTACCAAACCTGCAACAAGGCTATGTCAAAAAAATTTGAAGAGCTGGTGGTTGATCTGTTAGGATTCGACAGATCTAGAACAATATATGAATAAAGAGTTAAACATAGAAACAAAAGAAAAAAAACCATAAGAACATAGCTAACACACAAATTTAACATGATTCACCCAAAACCTAGGCTACAACCCATTATATAGTTGTCCAACCTTTCTTATTATTTAGTGGTTACTATACAAACCCTTGCAGCTCAATACCGATACAAGAAATACCTATCTCATTATACATCACATTAACACAATCCCTAATGCTAAGCTATCTTATATAATATATTATTGTTTTAGGGTTACAATATTCCTATCTAAATAAGGCATAATAAAATAGAATTATGAAGTATGTACAGTACTTCTACGATCAATCACTACAAAGTAACAATCTCCCACTTGGGGACTGATTAGAATCCACCCTAGACAACAATCTCCTACCTGCAAACTGATCCTGTAGCAATATTGCTACCACATGGGGTTCCCACTGGATAAAAGAATTTGTTGTATATTAACTCCATGATCATCAATCAAGAAGCCCAATAGAAGATGAGCAAGAAACTAGCTTCTCCTTGGGGATTGTCTCCATGAATAGGTCTGCAAGATTATCACTTGTGTGAATATTTTCAAGTCATAATTGGCCATCCTCCAAAACAAATTGTATAAAATTGTACCTGAGTTGTATGTACTTTGTCCTTAAATGAAAATAAGAATTCTTTGCAAGATGAATGACACTCTAGTTATCACTTTATAATGGGAAATATTCTTGTTTCTAACCTAATTCCTTTAGAAAATATTATAACCAAATCATCTCCTTGCTAGCTTTTGTAGTAGCTACATACTCAACTTTAGTGGTTGAAAGTGAATTAACCTTCTACAATCTAGAAATCCAATTAACTACAGTACCCCCTATAGTAAAAACATACCTTGTAGTACTCCTCCTTGTATCAAAATCTCTTGCCAGATCAGAGTCAACAAATCCACTCAATGAAGAACTAGATCCTATGAAACATAATTCCTTTGTAGTAGTACCTCTCAAATAGTGAAGTATCTATTTGACAACACTCTAATGTTCCATACTCGAATTACACATATACCTACTTAAAACTCCCACTACATGAGCAATATCTGGGTATGTGCATACCATTTCATACATTGGACTGCCAAATGTTTATGAATACAAGATGTTAGAAATTTTATCTTCCTCATCCTATGCTTTTGGGGTCATTTCCTTAGTCAATTTCAAATGATTATCTAAAGGTGTACTAACTGCTTTTGCATCCTACATATTATATCTTTTCAACACCTTCTTTATATACTAATTTTGGGACAAACTCAAGGTTCTATTTTTCTTGTCCCATGTGATCCTCATACCAAGGATTTTCTTAGTAGCACCCAAATCCTTCATAGAAAATGACATTGCTAATTTTTTTTTAAGTTCATTTATCTATTTCATATTAGACCCAAAAACAAGCATGTCATCAACATAGAGTAACATAATATTGTAACTCCCATTATCCAATCTCTTAAAATATACACACTGATAAGAGTGACATCTATGGTAACCTTATTCAGCCATGAAACTATCAAATTTTAAATACCATTGTTGAGGTACCTTCTTTAGGCCATACAAACTCTTCCTCAACTTGCACACCAAATTCTCCTTACCCTTGACATCATATCCCTCTAGTTATTGCATGTAAATTTTCTCCTTCAAATATCCATGGAGAAAGGTTGTTTTCACATTTTTCTATTCAAGATGCAAGTCATCTATAGCAATAAGACTTAGTACAGTTCTAATTGAAGTTATTTTTACAATAGGGGAGGATATTTCATCAAAATCTATACCCTTTTTCTATGCAAAACCTTTTACAACTAGTCTGGTCATATACCTTTCCTTTCCTCCATCTTCTTCCTTTAGCCTATAAACCCGTTTGTTAGGCAAGTCTCTTTTTCCTTCAAGTAAAGGGACTAAGTCCCAAGTATTATTTTTTAACAAGGAGTCTATCTCCTCTTTCATGCCCAGTTTCCATTGATGTCTAGCATCTACCTAAATTGCCTCTTCATACTCCTCTAGTTCACTAGAATCAATCAATAAAATAGAGTATAAAGAGGGAGAAAACCTTTCAGGAGGTCTACTCAATTGAGTAGAACATCTAACACTTACAAGAGTTTGTGGGATAACTTGTTGTTGCTGAGCATCAGATTTGAGTGGCATTTCTTTTTCAGAAGTCTTGTCCAAAAACACATAGTCTTCTTTGACCTATTCATGCTTCTTTTCTTGCAACTGTTCTTTGTACATGACCTTCTCATTGAGTATAAAATCTCTACTTCTAATTATTTTCATGTTTTCAAAATCCCACAACTAATAACCATCATCATCTATACCATATCCAATGAAGGTACATTTCTAAGATTTAGCATCAAGCTTGGTTCTATTTTCTTTATCAACATGGACAAAATCTTCACAACCAAAAGTTTTCAGAAATGAATAATTTACCTTTTTACCAGTCCATGCTTCCTCTAGAATACCACCATCCAAAGGTGTTAAAGGTCCTCTTTCTATCAAATAGACAATAGTGTTTACAACATCTTCCTAGAAATGAAGTGGTAGCCTAGTATGCAATCTCATGCACCTTGCACATTCCATGATTGTCCTGTGCATCCTCTCAGACACACCATTTTCTTGTGAAGTTCCTGGAATAGTATTCTACCTTCTGATTTCATTAAAAAAATAGTAATCTTCAAAGGAATTTCTACAATACTCATCTCCATTATATGATTTGAGACACTTTAGCTTCTTTCTTGTCTCATTTTCAACCAAAGCTTTCCATTTCTTGAAAGTTCCAGACATCAAATTTTTTCTTCAAAAAATAAACCCATGTCTTTCAAGTTGAGTCATCGATAAAAATAACATAGTAACAAGAGCCACCAAGAGATGATACCTAAGTCAGTCCCCACACATCCGAGTGCACTAGCTCCATCGTCTCACTCTTCTTCTCTTTTCCAACTTTGAGAAATTTGACTATGCTCTATTTACTATAAACACAATTTTTGTAAAACTCTAAATCAATATTTTTCAACCCTAGAAATAGATATTTAGAGTGAAGGATTTTCATCCCTTTCTTACTCATGTGCCTAATCTTATGGTGCCAAAAAATTGATTTTTTTTTTGCAATATTTACAATAGTTTTCCATACATTATCAATATCAAAAGCAACTAAAGTGGAATATAAGTGTTCCTAGTACACAAGTACAATGTTCCAACCTTTGCACCTTTAGCTACTACTAATGAACCTTTAGTTACCTTCCAAACATTGTCTGTAAACATGACTACACAATTTTCACTAGCTAGTTGTCCTACAGAAATTAAATTTCTTCTTAAATTATGGATATGCCTTACCTCTTGCAGCATCTGGTCATTTCTATTTGGCAACTTGATCTTTACTTTTCCTTTTCAAACCATAAGACAAGGCTCGTCATCACCCAAATATACCTGTCCAGAATCACCTTGAACATAATCTTGAAAATATTTCCTATGGGGTGTAGCATGGAATGAGGCCCTAGAATCTATTACCTAGGAATCATTAGCATTGTCTAAATATAATATTAAAGCATCTTGTAAATCATTACTTACAACATTAGCTTCCTTACTGTCATCTTCATTTCTATCTCCTTGTTTATTTTTTGAGACCATCAATCTTTCTTCAGGTGACCAGGTTTTCCATATTACCAACAATCTTTCTTTCCTTTAGACTGAGAATGTCCTTTCTTTGACTTCCCTCATGACTTTTCATGTAAAGGGAATTTTTCTCGTTGACTTGTTCTTCTTCTATTCTCCACATTTAATGCAAAACCTGAGGAGGTTGAAGTTTCACCTGTGATTTTATATCACATTTCCTCACTTAGGGTAACACCAACAACTTCATCAAGTTTTGAAGTATTTGAACCAGAGATAGAGTTACTTATAGCCATAACCAAGATATTCCAACTTTTTGGAAAAGAACATAAAATTAAGAGAGCCCTAACCTCTTCATCGAGTGAGATTTGTATGGATGACAATTGACTAGTGACTATGTTAAACTCATTTAAATGATTCACTATAGATCCTCCCTCACCCATTTTCATATTAAATAAATGCTTCATAATGAATACATTATTTGAAGTTGAGGGTTTCTCATATAATCTAGCCAGTGTCTCCATCAACTCTATAGTCATTTTTGCCTTTGATATATTGAATATTCCAGATAGCGCAAGGCACAATCGAATAGTTCTAAGTGCCTTCCTATCCAAGATCTCCCAATCTTCATCTATGATCATTCCTTGTCTCTTAGCTTTCCCTTTTAATGGATTCCATAGATCCTTTTGATACAGATAATCTTCCATCTGCATTTTGCATAATTGAAAATTTTGGTCATTGAATTTTTCAATCTTGAATTTGGAATTCTCCATTGCTCCCACTCAAATATGAAAGTCCTATCAATCTAGAGAAAAAAACCTCACTCTAATACCAATTTTTAGGATTCGACAAATCAAAAACAATATATGAATAAATAGTTAAATGCAAAATAAAAGAAAAATACCATAAGAATATAGATAACACATAGATTTATTTTGGTTCACCCAAAACCTGGGCCACATCCACCTACATAACCATCCAACCTTTCTTATTATCCAATAATTATAGTACAAACCCTTACAGCTCAATATTGCTGCAAGAACAACCTAGCTTATTATACATTCCATTATCACAATCCCTAACCCTAAGCTATGTTATTTAATATATTCCCACTTTAGGGTTACAATACACCTATCTAAATAAGGCACAATAAAATAGGATTATGAGGCATGTATAGTACTTCTCTAATCAATCACCATAAACTAACATGGTATGGGTGACAACATGGGCACTAGAGATCACATTGAATTGGTGGGTGTGGAGGATTGCATACATAAAAGCAAAGTGGTGATGGTTTACTTCCACGACGGTGACCTCTTACTGTATATGGAAGGAATGACGAAGCATGATGAGAATGTCTTTATGCAGTTCTTCCATTCTTGGAAGGATATGAAGGTGACTATTAATGGGATGAGATTTGAAACTTTGGAGGAAACCATTGCAAGAGTTGGAGAGTTTACCATGGAAGGAAAGAACTAGCAGAGGTAGGCTAAGGTTAATGAGGAAACTAGTCTATGGAAAATTTTCAAATTAAAGGAGGAGCCAATGCAAATGCGCAGTTAGTTTTCAAGTGAAGCAGTTCCAAAACCTTGGGATGTTATCTGCTATGTGATTCTATGGTATATCACCCTTGAGGATCACTTGCAAGGGCTATATTATTACCACTTCCCTATTCTTAATCACTTCAAAAACTTAAACCATATTTACTTCTCATTTCTTTTGTTGCATTCATTGGAAGATTTCATTTATAAGGCTAGGAGGAAATATGAGAGTGGTAAAACCTTCTACCTCAACTATTAGGGGACCATGAAAAAAATGTATACCCAACATCCCTCCCAAAACCCACCACTCCTAGTTAACCCTCTCGCCCCTATTACCTATCAAGTCTCTTTGAACCTTGCCCCTAGCCCTAGCCACAAGAAAATGAATAAAACCCCAGGCCCTAAGGTTATCATTGAATCTGATTTGGACATTAAGATGGGTAAGAAAAGTGCCAGGTGATCCAATAAATGCCTCTAGATGGAAAAACTCAAGTCCCCCCCCCCCCCCCCTCGCCCCCAAAATGATTCCAACTCTAAATATTTGGAAAGTGATGTTAAACCTACAAAAAAGATGAGACTACCCTAGGACACCAAGACTGCCCCCATCCCTCTTATCCATTCTCATATCTTTGACACCCTCAAATCTACCCTAACTAAAAGTGTGGGGGGGGGGGGAGGGGATGACATCACTTCTCCTAGGAAATAAACTCCTAAGGATGGGGGGAAGAAAGAAAGGCATAGTGATAGACAAAGCCATAGTAAGGCTAGACTAGATAATCTTGAGTAGTCTATGAGGGACATGATATACAATCAAACTAGTATCTATTAGAGTTTTGATACTTTGGTGTAAATTTTGACAAAATTTGTGCATTCTGCAGCCATGGCCATTTACTTTTAGCAAGTGAATAAAGAGAAAAAGGACCTAGGAAAGGCAAGTGATACAACTCACTCCATCTATGGGTTCCTAGTGGAGGAGTGGCTAAAGACTATCTTGGAAAAATTAGTCAAGGTGGAGGGGGAGGATGTGAATAAGGACATGCCTATGGAAGAGAAGGAAGATGATCATGGATAGAAGGGAGGGTAGCTAGCTCTGGGTTTATTGTTTATTTATGTTTTTATGTTTCCCATGACTATGAACTTAATACCCTATGGGGTTTTAATTTATATGCTTTTATCGTTTATTGGGACTTATAGAAGTGATGTTTTTAAGTATTTTTGGGTCATTTTTGAGTCTTTTCTACATTTTTGTTTAAGGACTAATGATACTATTAATTCAATTATGGACATTATGTCTTTTTTGAAGTTTAAAGTTGATACCAATTAGTTGATTGGGAGGTTACCTCTAGCTGACCTACAACCTATTATGTACTCTTGGGCCAACCTCCCATCTTTTTGGCTGCTATCTAATGCTTCAAATATAATGAATAAAAATGTCAAAGAGATACAAAACATACACATTATGTATGTAAAACAATACAATCATAGATAACATCTTTTAACGGTTTCTTAATGTTGAGTTAGATTTGTGTAAATATTATCAATTATATTAATTTTAAATTTAAGATCCAAAATAATAAATAAATTTGAATTATATCACCTCATAATAAATACATATGTACTATTCATATAGCAAGATATATCCAAAATATAAAATTTGTTGCACACGACATACAATATGTAATGATAATGAAATAGAATAAAATGTAATAGGCCATATCACAGAGCCCTCAAGATATAAAGTACATGATACATAGCTACATCAGGTGACGATGAAGAATGTTTGGAAGTGATAATAAATATCTTTATTGCATAGTCATTCATTTCAATTCTTTCAAGTCTTCTTTAAACTTTTTCAACTCTTGTCTTGTCCTCTCTAAATTAATTTTCCTTTGCCTCTCTTCTTCCTCTTTCCTCTTCCTTCTTTCATCTTGCTTCCTCATTTATGAATCTATCTCCTAAAAATTACCACACATTACTTTAATTTTTATTTTTTTTTAATTTCTTAATAAAGTCTCTTTCACCTTGCTTCCTCTTTTCATTGATACATTTCCTTAGGCCTTCCCCCTCTTTCCTCTCTTGATATAGTCTCTTAGTATCAAGGTTCTCCCTTCAAAATTTAAAACCAAAAAAACAAAAACCTCAAAACATCTTTTGTCCAAACTATTTGGGCCCTAATAAAAATATTGTGTAAAGTTATGGATTCACATTTACAACTTCGTTCAAACACTCAAATCATTGAACATATTTTTCAATCTTCTAGCCAACTTATTAAAGTAGGCAAGAATGTGAAATCTTCAAATAATAATTTGTAATATTCCCAAATGAATTAATAAAATTAATACCTTTTATGAGAATTAATAGGAATTGTTTAAAAATATTTCTCCAAGTTACTAATACATCTAAGTAGAAAAACAAAAGTACACAAATTTTGCTAGAACTCTCAACCATAGGACATATTTCGAGAGGTCTTCACCAAAACAACCATAAATTTTGCAAACAAAAATGAAATTAAAACTAATGAAATATAAATCATAAATTTCAAAAAGATTAATAACAGGGTTTGTATTATTTAAATTGAGATCATACCAACTAAAATATTAGACAAATTTAAGTAGTGATTCTTCTAAAAACTAGAATAGAAACTTCAAAAATGAGTTTTATTCCATTTGAAATCCTTCTAAAAACTCATCAAACTTACATTTATTCATGTTGTGGAATCCAAATTTATACAAATTGGAATCATATTTAACCATCCAACCTATATACAACTACATATAAACAACTTTTAATAAACTTGTGAAAATTTTCCATTAAGTTACAAAAGTCTTCTTGAAAATTTTGACAACTTTTGATCAACTACTATAATTATTATGCAAATGAATCAAAACCATCCCTAAACCTTTAAAAATTGATTAAAATAAAGTTGAGAATAAAATTATATCAATTCCACTCAATTTGGTTACATTTGAGCTGTTTGACCATATTTGACATTTTCAAGACCTTATATTTCACTATGATTTTAATGCCTTTAGTAGTCTTGCAAAATGAATTGAATGAATTCTAAATGGTATTTAAAACCTTACACATCTTGAGACAATGTATAATGGTTTGTTTACGAAGATGTTGTGCAAGAAAGTGGTCACCATGAAAAAAAAGTCAAATTTACCCATCCATTTATGTATATTTTTCCTCAAATTTTAAAATGAGGATTGGGTTGTTAATGATCCAAGAAAATAACATTAAATAAATTAATCTTATCCATAATGGGAACAAATTTTAACTTGCTCATAATGCAATCATGTTATGAAGATTTAAAAGAAAGGCATGTAGTTCTCCATAACCTCATTGAGTTACTCAAAAACCAGAAGGAATGATACAGATTTATATTGATATGTATATGTCTATTATATGTGTGTGTGTGTGTGTGTGTGTGTGTGTGTGTGTGTGTACACACATATACATATACATATACATATACATATACATATACATATACATATACATATACATATACATATATATATATATATATATATATATGTATATGCATATGTATATATGTATATGTATATGTATATGTATATATATATGTATATATATATGTATATATATATATATATATATATGAATATGTATATATATATATATATGAATATGTATATGTATGTATATATGTATATATATGAATATGTATATATATATATATGTGTGTGTGTGTGTATATATATATATATATATATATGTATGTATGTACATGTATATATATGAATACACACACACACACGCGCGCGCACACACACATATGTGTAAGTACCCTAACATGCAATTATACAATTAAGTTCTTCACAAGAATGGATATACATACAATACTTTCTATCTTCTATATTTTTCACTTGCTCTAATCATATATGACATGTATTTCACATATCATCAATCAAAAATCTCACATAGATCATATATCACATAGTATATCATATATCATGTACTTCTTTCTCTTCCACAACACACGTATCTTCAAAGAATAAGATCTTTACTTATACCTCACATCTTCATAATTCTTTGTTATGTCAGCCTTGACATCTTCACATGCTTGACATAATATAATATAAATTATGGAATAATATCCACATAGTTGGCTCATCATGACTTAGTAATTATTTTATAACCCAAATAATTCCTCAAGTCATACAATCTAAGTCTCTGCTATGCTATGTTCTATTCTATTAAATACCTACACTGGTATTTCAATCATAACTCACCTTGTACTATCTGTACACACCTACACATTGGTACACATCATCATGAAAATGTCATAGATCTTCCCATAAGTGTGCATAAGCTAACTCTCAATGAGTCATTTGTACACATCACATCAGTTCTCTGTGTTATTGCAAATTATCTAACAATTACGCAATTTTCTATCTCTAAATGCATAAATAAAATGTTGAATACATGTTGCCATAAATGAAAATCATCAATACATCTATCTAACCATATTTTCAACAATCTCCCCCTTTGGTATTGATGGAAACATTTGGGAAAATTGACTAAGTCACAAAATGATGTCATACATAGTAAAAAAACAAATAAAAGTAACTACACAAAATTGCCTTCAAAACATAACAATTTTATTCATGTTTTGATGGATCATTACATTCCTTATATCTCCTTTATATTGATACATAAGTACATAAGTATACTCCCCCTTACATATGCAATGTACAATTTCCCTTCTGCATAATACTCCTCTTTTCACATCAATGGCAAAGGTATCAAAAAACAAAATGATATCAGCAAAAACTAGGCGATCTGTTGTTGATCAATTTGATATTTAGGAAAAAAAATCTACATTTACAAGTTTTAGTATTTCTATTTCCTTCTTCTAGTTCTCCTTTACTATATCTAAAATATTGATTAGTATGTATAGTGCATAAGATGCCACTTCAACTACGCTCAAGTTAGTATAGGAAAATTTGTCATAGGAAGTCTTGGCTACAAGAAATTCCTCCAATTATCTCTACAAAATGTTGACCTTTGCTAAAAAAATTTATCTAAGACTAAAAAATCTCTTTTCTATCTTATCCTTATTAGATTCAAAGCCTTTAATCACATCATGTATCTTATCAAATTCTTCTTTATAGTCCTCAATACTAGTCTATGGGAGATGTAACTTAGTAGTGAGTGTTTCAAGTTCACTCAACTTTCACTTAATTTGGTTCTAAAAATCAGCCAAGTACTTGTATTACAGCACACAGTGTCCATACTATCTCTTTCCTTCATCACCGTGCTTTCTTATTTCCTTGATGCTTCCATCAAGTTATTTCAAATAATTTCTCACATTAGTGCACACTGTATCAAACATTGATGCATCATGATTTTCCTGTGCTTGCGCTAAAGCTACTTCTATTGGAGTTCTGAAATCTTCATCAAATATGTTCACCAACTATTTTGCCTTTGACTACAAGTCTTGATTTTCTATAGTTATGGTAACTATCTTTTGCATTTTGTTCAAGACTTTAGTTAATTTCTTCTCCAAAGACTTCACTGATGTGTTCTTCTCGAACAACTTGCTTAGTGAACTCATCAATTCTTGTTTATATTCATCATCTAATGTACTGATACTATTGTTGTTGCTACTACTACTACCGGAGTTACTATAAGAGTAATTGCTTTCTATTTTGCCTTCTTCTTCTCTTCCTTTTCTCTCTTATTCTCTTGTTCCAATCTCTTTGCTTCTTCCCTTGCATCTTCTTCAACTTTCTTCATTTCATCTTTAATTCTATTTTCTTCTTCCCTTTTCTTTTTCTTTTTTTCTTCTACTTTTTTTTATTCCTCTTTATTTTTCTTTTCTCCCTGTATGCTCTTTTCCTCTGCTAACCTTTATGTTTCTTTTTGGTTCTCTACTTCTTTCATCTTTGTCTACTCCTCTTCTTCTTTCTTGTTCTTCTACTATTTTCCATCACCATCTAAACTAGAGTAAGTTGTAATATTGCCAACAATATCTTGGCCATAGGATACAAAAGGGTTCTCTTTTTCATCTACGGTTATGTACATAATATCCACTTGCATGGATTCAGTGGCCATAACAATATGTGGTGGTGAAAGTTCTTGTTGTGCCTCCTCTACTTTTTCCTTTTCACTAGAAGGTGTACTTCCTTGTACATATACTAGGCTATGAGGATTTAACTACACACTCACCTTTGGTACTGTGGTCATATACTTTACAATTGCTTCCAAAATTTCTTTTCTTACATCCTCATAATTGCCTCCCATCAAAAGAATTGCTCTTCTTTTGTTCCTCAACAAGGTCTCAATACCCTTCAAAATTCTATCTGAGTCCCCCTTAGAGCCAACCTCACATAGTTTATTAATCATGGAGATCCTCATATTAAGATCTCCTTCTAATACTCTCTCTTTTTTATTTATAAGCCTATTATACAGATATTCTATTATCTAACTCTAAATGTTATCAAAGTTCTTAAACATTAGCATCATAATTCTTACACCTCCATTCTCTAACTTCCTTTTATCCATATTACTATACAAGCTATAATACTTATTGAATTGTACAAAATTGTCATCATTAATAATTTTCATGTTTAGGTTTTCTACCTTTGGCTTTGATGCTCTTTTTCCACTTGCAGTTTTGCCTTCCAGTGCATCTTGCACTACTGGTCTATCTCCAACTTCATCCTTAGAACTCTCTAAATCACTCAATTGCATCATTTTTCTCCTCTATCCTGCATCTACTAGTGGTCTTCTTGACCCTTTTCCTTTGAGATGGTGTAGGTTGTTGCTTCAACTTCACTAATCTTTTTTATTTTCTCTATCCAGTAGGTGCTTCCAACTCTTGGTATTTTCTTAGTTGGTCACTTCTTGTCTTTATAGTTTTCACTTGTGCAACTACTGCATAAGGTTAAATAGGGGCCTACACAAATGGTTGTGTTACTCTCACACCTTTTGAAGGTCTTGCAATAACAATAGGAGTTGTTGTAATTGCTTTAGTCTATCCATTGACTCTCATTTCCAGTGCAATGCCTTTTATCTCATTGTATTCTTCTCTTGTCATTCCTAATACATTAAGGATACAATCAATGAATTTCTTTACTTTCTTCTTGATCTCCTTGTTGTGTAGTTCAAAGTGAACTATTCTCATTTTCTCCTCACATGTTCCCCATCTAGGCCACTCTGTGTCCTTCTCCAACTAGAGTATGATCTTTGCATACCATTTTATGAGCTCTACATTCATCTCATATCTGATGGGTTCAATGAACTTAACCCTTGGTACCACAACTTCCATATAGGTGTTATTAGTTTTCACTATGAAGCATAATTCATCCTTGTATTTCTCTACTATGGATGGAGGTACTATATACCTTTGTTTCATCTTTATCTAAAGACTCTTCATCATCCTGTTTATGTCATTATCCATGACATTTACTAACTTTGACCTAGAATTAAGTTACCATCTTCATTGTGCACTTACTACTATCCCAATTTGTCATCCTACGAAACTTCTTTGTAGCATAAAAGAATAGATGAGCCAGTAGGAACTCAAATCTTGAAATTTTACTCTTTTTTTCTTCAACTTTGCAATGCTATCCAATAGTTGCAATTTGATAATCTCGCATAGATTAACTTGTCTTCCTTGCAATTCCATTACATAAGCTACATGCAAAAATTTGGCTGGTACTGAGTTAACCCTTGGTCCATGGTTGAACTTGTACCCTAATATCTTGCTTAGTAGCTTCACTCATTTATCTTGAATGGAGTCTAGCTTCATGTTTCTTCTATCAAACCTAGTGTTTAGACTTGTCTCCACCATATTCCTGACATTCTTCTCATTAACAAGATTGCAACCTTCATTAATCAATCTTGTGACCTTATGAATTAGGTCTTTGTCAATAACAATTCGTGCATCACCTAACCACAATATATCATTGTGTACCCTACTCAAAATAATTTGTGTCTGGCAACGATTTCCAAATTTCATATAAAACACATACTTCACTAGATTTAATCCATCTAGGTGTGCATACTCAGACTTCAAGGACAAGTCATTGTTACAAATTTTCCCAAATCTTAATGATATCATCATCAACAATACTTTCTATCTTGTAGTGGATATAACTTCTGATATCGTCAACATGTAAAATATTTTCTGGGACTTGCAAAAATGTGCCCATTGGGTCATCCAATAGCAACACAAATGGATTCTTCTTCAAAACATATTGTGGTCTATCACTCACATCATACATATTATGACTAGCCATTGAATTGTAATAGTAAATTCTGAATAACTGGATACAAACTTCATAAAATACCTTAAAATTGCAATTTAAGGTTTCTACAGCTTTCCACTTCACAACCTTCACTTCACACTTCAATTCTTTGTCAAATCACTCTTCAATTCACTTAAGGCACATTGCATGAACAAATGGTACACAATATTTCTTACAATCCTTAAATCATTTCAAATCACACTACGCATCAGGTGTGTATCTCCAACAGATTCAAATGTTGTCCCTATTTACCAGTACACTTGATTTCTTGGTTCCTTCTCACTATGATAATATCAAGACTTGTGCACTTGATCATAAACTTCTCTCTACATCCTTAACCTCTTGTTAACTCTACAACTTCCAACTCTCTCTCTCTCTCTAACATCAATTATGGCCAACTGATGCACTGCCTCTACTGAAACTACTTAATTCAGGTAAGATGAGTCACAAAAAATCAATGACTTCAATGTCTTATCAGGTGCATCAAAATATTGTTCCTCCAAAACTATATAAAAGCTTTTTGGATCTTTAGCTATCACAATTATTCTTTGAACTCATCAACATGTTCCTTAATTACTTCCTTTTGACTATTACCACTACCATTATCATTCCTTCTATAATTCTTGTTGTTTTCCTTTCTATTATTAGGATTCCTATTAAATTTCCTTTTGTCCATCCTACAAGATCTCATTATGTGTCTAAAGTTATTACATAACTAACATATAGATGCATTTCTTCCCTAATTAGTTCCATTCTGGTTGTTAGGTGCTCTACAATTCCTTATAATGTGTCTAAGATTGTTACACTTGTAACACACAAATTGTTTCTTCCCTCCATTAGATTTCTCTCCATCATTGAATCTATTTTGTGATCTTCCTCTTTCATTACCTGTAGGGTTAGTATTCCTAAAAATTCTACTATTTACATTATTACCATCAAACTTAGGTTTCTTACATTCTACTAGCTTATGGCCATAACCATGACAATTATAATAATAGAAATTAGTAATGAGTTTAAAGGACTTACCTTTGCAATATATTTTCATGTGTCCAATTCGATTACATATGAAACATCTATCTCTTAACTCACATCTAATTTTCTTGGGAGGTTCATCTTTCTTAGGTTTATTAGCTTTCTCTATTTTCTTAGGTTCATCATGTTTTGCTGACAAATCAATTATTTTCTACTTCCTTTCATACATTAGTATATGTGCTTGATTCTACCATACACGAATCAAATTCCTTAGGGGACTTAATAATTGGATCTAGATCTCTTTTGATTTCAACTTTCTTGGTTGATTTTTCTTTAATCAAATATCCAAGTCTTGTCTTGTCATAAGAAGGTCTCTAGTGAAATATCTATTTATCTATCTTCTCACTACTGGAATAAAGTTTCTCTCATTGTTTCTTAGCTTGTGTTAATTGTCCTTCCACAATTATATTGTACTTTTCTAAATTTTCATGCTCAATCTTGATAGTATCTAGTTCACATGTAGCTTGGCTTAACTAGGATCTAAGGTCTACTTTCTTAGTTTTCAATTTAGGTTCTTTCTTATCACCATTTTTGTTAAGACTCAACTTAAGCTCAAAAATTTTCAGTTCATGTTTCAAAATTTCATTTTCTTTATAGATATTTCCTACTTCATCATTGTCACTAGTCTACATAATTGATTCCTTGACAAATTTATAGTCATCAATCTTGACTTTCAATTTAGCAATGAAAAGTTTTGCATCTTCATTTCTATCTTTCAAGTTATTTCTTTCTTTAGTAAGAAGGTCAATCTTCTCAAGAGCTTCTTCAAGGTTTTCCTTCAACTATTCCATATCTTAAGGGATCTTACTCAAGCTATTAAAGTTCTTCTCAGTAATGGTGTTATGATAGCAATTGTTAGAAATAGATAATACTGAGAGGGTGGAGTGAATCAGTATTCTACAAACTTTGGCCCAAAACTAAATATTGTTAATTACTTTATAACTTGCATATGAAAGTACACCAATAATGTTGAATAGTAAATATACCCATGCACACATAGAACTCATAACACCATTATTTGTTAACTAGGGAAACCTTGGTGAAGGAAAAACCCTAATGTAGATGATACCGACTAGATGATTCACTAAAAGATAGGATTATGTGAAGGATATTGATCCTGTTAGGAGTCTATGGAGTACATATAGCTTTTCGAGTCCTTGTTAGAAGCCTCAACCCTATTAGGAGTTGGTAGAAAAAATACAATGTATGCAAGAAGATCCCACTGCCCTAACATAAAATTGTACAATTCAGTTATTCATATGTCTATTGTATTTTGTACTTTCTCTAATTATATATCAAATGTAGCTTGCATATCATCAAACAAAAATCTTACATCGCATAGTACATCATATATCACACACTTCTTTTACTTCCACAACACACTTATCTTTGTAAGATAAGATCTTTACTTATACCTCACATATTCATAATTATTTTCTCAGTTGGCATTCATGTCTTCATACGCTTGACATAATATAAAAAATCTTGTGGAATAATATCCACATAGTTGGTTCATCACTACTTATTAATTATTTTGTAACCAAAATAATTCCTCAAGTTGTACAATCCAATTATGTGTTATGTTTTGTTATATTCTATTAAATACCTGCACTAGTATTTCAATCATAAATTATGTTGTACTATTTGTACACACCTACACACTGGTACACATCATCATGAAAATTTCATAGAGATTCCCTTAATTGTGCATAAGCTAACTCTCAATGAGTCATCCGTACACATCACATATGTTCTCTATACTACTATAAACTATTTAATACTTGAACAATAATATATCTCAAAATTCATAAATGAAAAGTTGAATACATGTTTCCATAAATGATAACCATCAATTCATTTATTTGACCATATTTCCAACACACACACACACACACACACACACACACACACAAATACATATGCACGCACGTGCACACACACACAAATTTACACACACATACATATAGATAGAGCGGCGGGGCGGGGGGGGAAGAGATGCAAGTGAGGATTGAGAGATCAATATAAATAGGGAGGCAAGTGAGAGGGATGAGAGAGAGAGAGAAGAGAGAGAGAGAGAGAGAGAGAGAGAGAGAGAGAGAGAGAGGTGGATGATAGTGTTGATGTTTCTCTATTGATATTTCCACAAAAATTCCCACTTCTCTATCTAAATTTTTTGTTTCTACGTATACGTTCATTGAAGACCTTTTATGACTACTTGATCTACTTGTAAATGGTGATTATTCATCATCATCATCTAACATAGGCTCACATGGATATCATACTTCCTTCCTTATCTACTTTTCCCTTCTCAACTTTTCATGTCCCTCTTTGTAACTTCTTTCATGAGTCCAAGAAGATCTTCCCACTCTTTCTCATTAAATAAGTGGGCTTTGTCTCTTAATCTAGAGTTAATTAATAGTTTTATTCTTAACAAAAGTCATAACCATATTATCCATAGCCAATTTTCTTCTTAATCACTACAATATTTTCTCCTCAACTAAATATATTGTAATCAGTTGATATACAATCACAATTTGGGTTCATGATTGACCATGTAGATCCACAAATGAGTGAAAATCAAGATCTAGTGGAAGATTATTACATGTATCAAGAGTTCCCTAAAGGGTTACATGACCCCTTAGAACATGCTTGATGGTTGTGATGTAACCCAAGGGATCGTATGGGGTCATAAGGGGTCCTAATGTTCCTTTCAAGAAGTTCTACGACCACTCATAGCCTCTTTCCACACATTAAAATGATCAAGTGTGTCCTAAGGGGTTGTAAGACCCCTTAGGGAGCACTTGATTCTTGTAATGTGTCCCAAGGGGTCATGTATAGGGTCATAAGGGGTCCCAATATTTCTCTTAACATAGTATGACCTTTTATCACCTATTTAGACATGTTTGAACCATCAACTATGCCTTAAGGGGTCTTAGGAAACCTTAGGGAACACTTGATGGTTGCAATGTGTCCCAAGGGGTTATATGGTGTCATAAGGGTTCTCAATGTCCCTCTTGACATAGTAGGACCCCTTATGACCCATTTAGAGACATCTAAGTGATCAAGTGTACATTAAGGGGTATTAAAGCCCCTTTAAGAACACTTGATGGTTCTAATGTCTCCCAAGGGAATGCATGGGTTCCTAAGGGGTCTCAATTTCCCTCTCAAAGAACTAGGACCCCTTATGACCTACCTAGACACATTTGATGCATTAAGTGTGCCTTAAGGATTCTTAGGAGACCTTAGGGAACACTTTATGGTTATTATATGTTTGAAGGGGTCATGTGTTTTCCTAAGGGGATCTCAATGTCCCTCACTAAACACTAGGACCTCTTATGACCCACTGAGACACATTTCAAACATCAAGTGTACCTTAAAAGTTCTTAGGACCTCGTAGGGAACACTTGATAATTCTAATGTATGTCAATGGGTCATATGTGGTCCTAAGGGGTTAATACAAAATAATTTGCATGCACTTTAAGGAGGTGGTAATTTACTACAAGTGTGATTAAAAGAACAAATCTTTAATAAACCAGTATCTTCTTTCCTCAAGGGACATATGGTTCATTTGTTGAACTATGGAATATTAAGGAGCTTCCAGATTCTATTTATACTCTAGGATCTGGAAGCACTTATATTTCTCAATGGAGGAGATACTCCTATTGGATCTAAAATAAATTTTTATGTAGAGAGAGAGAGAGAGAGAGAGAGAGAGAGAGAGAGAGAGAGAGAGAGAGAGAGAGAGAGAGAGAGAGAGAGAGAGTCCTACTACCTAGCTACAAAACTTGTTCAAGTTAATTTTTAAAAGGATATATTGATGACCACACATCAACATATGCATAGATTGCATTTCACAATGTATATCAATCTATTATTCTTTTATTGGTATAATGAAAAATATGCAGCCTTACAATCTACATAATATAATGATTTCACCTTTGTCAATTGTTTATAATATGTATTCTACATATATACCAATCATTGACATAAAAATTTTCTCCATCACCTGATCACCAGACATGTAGATGGATGCTAGTCACTAATTATCTATAGGATGACCCAAAAAATGGATAAGAACAAATCTTGTTTAGTAATAATAGATACATAAACCTTGTTTATGATTTTGTACATGTGTGTAATTAGGGAATAAAAAGTATCTTTTTCCAATGACCATTAACACCAATACCAATAAGAAGATCATTATAACTAATTAACTTGATATACATCTACTGATAGAAAATACTAAAAAACTAGGAAAGGTAGATACAAACATGAGATTCTCTCTATAGACACCCCTACATACATGTTTAATCATTTTCCCTTTTTTTAATGACATGTACCTCATACTCACAAGCAACCTCTCATGATACCCCTTTTCAAGGGCATGGAATTTTCGATTAAGACTTGTGGTTGATGAAGAATTTTGTGTGTAATTTTTCATCAAGGCATATGCTTGATCATAAGATCTCTAAAGATATTTGTTAAGATGTCCATCGCCAATTACCAACCACTCCACTAATGCAATTTGTATTACAAACTAAATATTCTAAATCATTTGTTTAAAACCTCAATCACAATCTTATCCAAATAAGTTAAGACATTGTTTGGACATAACTACTATGCAACCCCTTACAAGTATCCGAATAATAGTTTCTATAAAAAGAGGCTCAAATAATTCCTTCACTTAAAATCTATAGAAAAATTTGATGAGACATAAATATCCCAAGAGTGAGACATAAATTGAAATCTCATTTACCCCACAAAGGAAACATCAATTATAACATTATCAAAAGGAGAGTTTCATCAAATGGCTACAAAGTAATGTGTTATCATTCTATCATATGGAAGGTCTAAAATAAAAAATTTATGTTCCTAGATCCCTCTTAATGAAATTTTCCTTATTGAAGGACCTTTCTCTTTCTACTATCTGACCAAAAAATACTTTATTTCATGACACATCAAAACACATTTCATTTTAATATAAATTTAGTTTCATATAAATTTTAAGATGACCCAATAACTTTCCCTTGAATATGTTATCTTCAAAATATTCTACAAGCTATTTTATATCAAATTGTACATAACTGTGCAATCTCTCTTTCTACTAATCTATTGTTTGATATAGATTTCCCCTTTAGCACAAAGATATGAAGAAGATATAGAATTATCTTCATATTTTAAAATATAAACCTTTATAAAGGTATGCAATGTTCCCTTGTCTATGAATTGATTTTTTTTCCTGCTTCTCGATTCTGCACCCACAAGTTTGTTACTACCTTCATGGGTTTATAAATCAAAGAAATAATATTAAAACAAATAACTTAATGTTCTAATCTAACTATTTCCTTTCTTAAAGATGGGTTGTGATTTGATGCTTAGTTCCTGGGGGACTTTTAGCGATTTGTAACTAATTCTCCACTAAGTATCATCATTTCACACATTGACCCCTCTTTAAGCCTTATGGATGATCATTTTCAAGTCATCCGTCCTTCCTAGAAGCTTTCACAATCTAGGCCTTATGGATAACATTGATGGTGTATCCATCCTCTCATATGCAAATGAATTAATCCTTTCAGTATATTGACCTTTAGAGCTTTAAATCTCTCCCTTGCTTCAATCTCTTCTCTTCACAGAGATAGAGTTATTAAAGTCCTTTAGAGAACTTGTGGGTCTCTACCTTAATTTCAAATAAGGAATAACAGTTTATGAATCGTCTGACTATTCCTTGTCTACCTATTAATGATTATCCTTGTGTAGTATATTAAATGATCGAGGTTTTTCCTTTTGGTATGGCAATTCAAAATCCTTGATATATGTTTGTTTTCAACTTATATGGTTGGCCTGGTTACTCACACTTGGAGTTTAGTGTTACTTATCAGAACTCTCATTGTTGTTCTGTGGTGATGAGGATTTTATTATTATTTATTCTTTTATCCGCCAATATGTCTGATCACATCAGTTATCTCTACTTATTTATGATTGAATTGTGGTATGATCCGCTTCCTATTTGTTGTGCCAGATGCTTGTGATGACTGTCCTGGAGTATCTCGATTGGTAGTGAATAATTCCTCTGTCACATATTCCTCCACTAGGGTGGGATTTCCTATGCTGCCTAAAGACTTCCTTTTCTCCTTGAATACTTCCACCCTTGCTTTCTTTGAATGCTCTTGTCCTTTTTTCCTTCCTCATTTGATGTCATCCTGTCCTTAATGATTGTGAGTTTTAAATGGCCTGAGCGCAAATAGTCATGACTTTTGACAGGGAAGTTTGTGATCATCAATTAATTTGATTATCTTTCCTCCAATCTCTCATTCACCTATGTTTTTGTATATTTATTTTTTGATTATTTATTGACATTATACTTTGATCTTATATGTAATGCCAATAATAACTATAGTGTTGAATATGCATTTTACAATTTAATCTTATTACTTTAATGTAATTACAATTTTATATATATATATTATCATCTATTTATTATTTTATTATCATGATTTTCCTATAGATTATTAATTAAAATTAATAATTATGGCCTTGAGACTTTAATAATAATTATGAATGTCTTATCATATATTAATTAAGGTCAATAATGATACTTTATTGAAATAATTAATTTGTATAAAAAAAGAAATATAATTTCATCTTGGAATAATTTTTTTTCAAAAAAATGGATTTACTACATTAATAATGAAATATAATTTTGCATGTAAAGCTCTAGGCTTAGCAGTGAGGGGTTATCACAGTATCCCCCACTTGATTGTGCTTGTCTTCAAGCAATTTAATAGTGTCTTCTCTTTCCTAGGTGGTGTCTTCATTGGGTATATTCCTCCATTTGATTAAGTATTTTGTTATGGTTCTATTCCTCAATTTCCTTTGTCAACTATCCAAAATGACTTTAGGGTTTAAGATTAGATGACCCTCATCATTTAGGGGGGGGGGGCTAATTCTGCACATGGCTCTATTTGTTTTCCCAATACTTTTTTGAGTTGAGAGATGTGAAAAATATTGTGGATCTTACTTTCTTTAGGGAGTTATAATTCATATGCCACTTCTCCAATTTTCCTTAATATTTTCTATGGTCCATAAAATTGGGGTTTTAGTTTTTTAGCTCCATTCCTTTTTATTGAGGTTTGTTTATATGGTTGTAGTCTTAGGAATACCAAGTCTCCCTCTTCAAAGGTTCTTTTAGTGCACCTCTGATCGGCATAGATATTTTGCTAATTTTGGGCTTGCTGAATATTTTCTTTAAGAGTTTTTATAATATCAATACTTTGTTGAACAAACTCTCGTGTGCTTGGAACTTGAATTTCTTGCAGTAGTAAGTCAACAAATTTTGGTACCTCATATCTGTACAATTCTTTGAAAGGAGACATCCCAATGGACATGTGATGAGTTGTATTATAACAGAACTCGCTCAAATGTAGCCATTTTATCTTAGATATCCTTCTAGCCATTTTTTTAATATCTTGGTTTGCCCATTTGTTTGTGGATGATAACTTGTGCTGGGGATTAGAGTTGTTTTGGATAGCTTAAAAAGTTCTTGCCAAAATTGACTGATGAATTTGCTATCTCTATCGCTGATTATATTTTGTGGGAGTCCATGGAGTCTGAATACTTCTTTGAAGAATAGTTCAGCTATCTGATGTGCTACTAATTCCGTGGAGACTGGAAAGAAATGGGCATATTTGGTGAGTCTATCAAAAACTACATAAATATTATTCTTCCCCTGTACCATGGGTAAACCTGTTATGAAATCCATAGAAATGCCCTCCCATTTCTATTTAGGAATAGGTAAGGGTTGTAGGAGTCTTGCTAGTCGTATTTGTTCAACCTTATTTCGTTTACATGTCATACATTCTTGTACATGCCTTTGGACATCTTTCTTCAATCCTTTCCATAAAAACTTTTCTCTTATTTTTTTATATGTTTTGAAATAACCTTGGTGGCCCACCATTGGATTATTATGGTATTCCTTCAAGATGGTTTCCTTCATTTTTGATCTAGGGGTAAGAAACACTCTTCCTTTGTATAATATGATATCATTATGTACTTTGAAATCTTCATGTGGAATTTTCCCCTCTAATATTACACTAGCTTCAGGGTCTTTTGCATATTCAGCAATAATATCCTCTTTCCAATTTTCTGAAATGCAAGTTATCATCTTGAGGTGACCATGTCTGGATAGTGCATCAGCAACTCCATTATTTGCCCCTTTTATGTACTCTATGTAAAAATCATATGCTTGTATTTCACTTACCAATTTCTGTTGTTGATAATTAAGATCCTTTGGCTTAGGAAGAAACATAGGCTGTTATGGTCTATTTTCACAATGACTTTACCACAGACTAGGTATTGTCGAAACTTGGCTAAGGCATGCATGATAGCTAACATTTATTTATCATATATAGAGTAGTGCTTTTCTAACTCTGAGAGTTTGTGACTCTCAAATGCTATGGGGTGTTTCTTTTGCATAAGAACTACTCCAATCCCATCGCTTGATGCATCACATTGCAGCTCAAAAGGTATGGTAAAGTCTGGTATGGCTAAGACTGGGCAAGAGCTCATAATTATTTTTAGTTCATCAAATGCTTGTTGTGCCCTTTTATTCCATGCAAAATCACCCTTTCTAGTTAAATCTATAAGGGGGGAGGCAATATTAGAGAGACCTTTTAGAAATCATCTATAATAACTACATAGACCAATAAATCCCCTAAGTTGGGTAAGGTTTTTGGGTTTTGGCCATTCTTTAATAATTTTGATTTTTTCTTCATCAACACTTACTCCTTCTACATTGATTTTGTGCCCCAAGTAAACAATCTCCTCTAACCCAAACTCACATTTGGAAAATTTGGCATATAATGACTCTGTCTCTAAAATATTTATGACTTCTTGAATGTGTTGCAAATGTTCTTCCCATGTATTTCTATAAATGAGTATGTCATCAAAAAATATAAGGAAAAACTTTCTTACTTCCTATCTAAAAATGTGATTCATGCATGATTGGATAGTAGCAAGGGTGTTTATAAGACCAAGCGGAAGTACCAAAAGTTCAAAATGTCCATAATGGCATCTGAAAGCTATTTTGGGAACATCTTCTTTTCTCATTCTAATTTGATGATATCTGGACCTTAGATTAATTTTCAATAAATATCATGCACCATGTGATTCATCCATTAATTCATTGATCCTTGGGAATTGGATACCTATTTTTTATTTTTTTCTTATTCAGAGCTCTATAGTCGATGCACATCCTCATTGCTCCATCTTTCTTTTTGATGAGAACCACTGAAGAAGCGAATGGGCTACAACTTGGTTGGATGTGTCCCATTTCCAAAAATTCTTTGATAGTTTTTTCAATCTCTTATTTTTATTTATGGGGATGCATGTAAGGAGTAATTATAATAGGTTTAGCTCCTTCTAATTCAATTGAATGTTCAAATCCTTTTTTGGGGGGTAAGCCTGGAGGGATTTCTTCAAAGACCTTTTGGTTTTTTTTAGAATGGGACATATATTGATATGTATTTCATGAGAAATATTAGGTGATTTATCAAGAACTAAAAATTTAGCTATCCATTCTCCTTGATTATGTCTGAGGATATGTTCAATCCTATTACAGGATACAATTCCGGGAGACCCATCTGGTAATCCTTTTAATACTATATCTTTCCCTTCATGCTCGAAGCATACCTTCAAATTAGGATTATCAATGGTGAAATGACCTAGGGAGTCAATCCAAGGCATTTCCAAAATAATATCATTCTATAATTTCACCACAACGAAATTTGCTTTAATGGTGTGGTTATTCAAAGTAATCTCTAGTTGTGGAATGATCTCCATGCATTGACCAAGGGTTCCGTTGCCCATTACTACTTTGAATCCTTTGAATTTTTGAGTTTTCAATCTTCTTTTTGTTATGAGGTCTTTGCTAATGAAATTATGGGATGCCCTAGAATCAATTAGTGTGATCACTCTTTGACCTTTTAATGTTCCTTTGATGCAGAATGGTCTTCCCACCTTCTTGGGTGACCACTGTTAGTGTTCCATGCTCATTCTCATTTGTTTTTTGTCTTTGTTTTGGCCCTTCATCTGTACTTCCTTCTTCTATCCTATGAAGTTGTCCTTTCTTACATTGGTGATCATGTGCCCAAGGTTCTTTAGATTTGAAACACAAACCTTTTTTTTTTAATTCCTCTCTTTTCCCAATTGCTTCTTTCCCTTGACATTGATGCCCTAGATTTCAAGGTTCTTTACAAAAATAGCATGGCCTTTTCCTATTTTCTTTCCTTTGTCCTTCATTTTTTTTTTTTTTTTTGAGGTGTAAAGTTTGGATCTTTCTTTTGACACATTTGATTCTACCTTTTGAGCTTTTTGAATGACTTCTTCTACTATTATCGGACTAAGTGTAAAGTAAGAGTTTAGTTTTTGGAGCCATGAATGGGTTGTTATTTTTTTTTATCCATCAAAGTTGGGCAATACCACTTTGTTCACTTTGTCTTGCAGATCTTTGTTAATATATCTCCCTATTCTTTTTGGGGCTTTGTGTTTGTGACCCTTACAAAATTTTGCAAATTTTATAAGTTCCTTGATTTCAAGTTCAAGGCTTGCATGGGCTTTGGCATTTTCAATTGTACTATTACTGGGTTGATATATTCATTCTTCTTCTCTAGGTATTTCCTCTCTTGGCAAGAATGGAGGTCTTGGAATATGGGAAGATGATGATATTCATTACTATCCACTTCATTTGAGTTGATATTCTTTGCATGGGATGAGTTATTTTTGATAGAGTTTCCCATATTTTGTAAAGGATTTAGAAGGGCTTGTTTGGATTTCTCTATTTGATTTAATATAGTTTGATTAGTTTGATTGTTTTGTTCCATATATTATCAGACTTCATTTGCTAGGTCATTCATTGTGGTTTTATTTGTCCTTCTTTGATAAGTTTCCATAAGCCTTCACTCATAGGTTGGCAAGATCGATTCTCTGATACCATTGTAATGTTCCCTTGTTTATGAATTGATTTTTTTTCCTACTTCTCGATTTTGTGCCTGCATGTTTCTTAGTACCTTCATGGGTTTATAAATCAAAGAAATAATAATAACTATTTCCTTTCTTAAAGATGGGTTGTGATATGATGCTTAGTTCTTGGGGGAGTTTTAACTATTTGTGACTAATTCTCCACGACGTATCATCATTTCACACATTGACCCCTCTTTAAGCCTTATAGATGATCATTTCCGAGTCATCCATCCTACCTAGAAGCTTTTGCAATCTAGACCTTATGGAAAACCTTGATGGTGTATACATCCTCTCATATGCATATGAATTAATCCTTTCAGTATACTGACCTTCAGAGCTTTTAAATCTCTGCCTTGCTTCAATCTCTCCTCTTCATAGAGATAGAGTTATTAAAGCCCTTCAGAGAACCTGTGGGTCTCTGCCTTAATTTCAGATAAGAACTAACAGTTTATGAATCATCTGATTATTCCTTGTCTGCCTGTTAATGATTATCCTTATGTAGTATATTAAATGATCAAGGTTTGTCCTTTTGGTATGGCAATTCGAAATCCCTGATATATGTTCATTTTCAACTTATATGGTTGGCCTGGTTATTCACACTTGGAGTTTAGTGTCACGTATCAAAACTCTCACTATTGTTTTGCAGTGATGAGGATTTTATTATTATTTATTCTTTTATCCGCCAATATGTCTGATCGCATTAGTTATCTCTATTTATTTTTGATTGAACCGTGGTATGATCTGCTTCCTATTGAACCGTGGTATGATCTGCTTCCTATTTGCTGCGTCAGATGCTTGTGATGACTATCTTGGAGTATCTTGATTGGCAGTGAATAATTCCTCTATCACGTATTCCTCCACTAGGGTGCAATTTCCTACGCTGCCTGAAGACTTCCTTTTCTTGTTGAATACTTCCACTTTCACTTTCTCTGAATGCTCTTATCTTTTTTGCCTTCCTCATTTGATGCCCTCCTATCCTTGAGATTGTGAGTTTCATATGGCTTGAGTGCAAACAGTCGCGACTTTTGACAAGAAAGTTTGTGATTATCAATTAATTTAATTATCTTTCATCCAGTCTCTCATTCGCCTATGTTTTTGTATATTTATTTGTTGATTGTTTATTGACGTTATACGTTGATCTTATATGTAATGCCAATAATAACTATAGTGTTGAATATGCATTTTACAATTTAATCTTATTATTTAAATGTAATTACAATAATAAATATAGATATATTTTATCATCTATTTATTATTTTATTATTATGATTGTCCTATAGATTATTAATTGAAATTAATAATTACGGCCTTGAAATTTTAATAATAATTATGAATGTCTTATCGTATATTAATTAAGGTCAATAATGATACTTTATTGAAATAATTAATTTTTATAAAAAGGAAAATATAATTTCATCTTGCAATAATTTATTTTAAAAAAATGGATTTACTACATTAACAATGAAACATAATTTTACATGTAAAGCTCTTGATAGTGAGGGGTTATCACAAGGTATTACTCTTATTCTCCAAAGCCCAATTAAGAATAATATTACTTTTGTTATTAGTACTTGCCATAGGCATAGGACTATTGTAATCACTTTTTTTAAATTAGTGATTAAGATTTCTACTATCTACCAATAAAAATTAATTAATTTTGAACAATATTATATAACTAATTTTTATATAGTAGACATGCACGTTTCTTACATTTATAAATCAATGAAATTGATTAAGAGCTATGTGATTAGCTAAAAAGATTGGGATCTTATACACAAATTTCTATGAAGCACTATGCCCCTCCAAATTTCTATCCTACATTAATACATAGTGCTAACTTTCATTATTGAACATATATAATGAAATCATATACAACAACATCATCATTATAATTAATATTTATTTAAATAATTATCATTAAAAAAATTATTGAAGTAAATTTACATTTTAAAATTTTAATTATAAAATATTATTGTATTATAATTACAAATTTTTTATAACAATTTAAAATTTATATATTTAAAACTTATTGAAAATATTATAACAAATTTAATTTAATATATTTAAAACTTATCATAAATATATAATTAAATTTTAATTGCATTTAACTAATAGACAAGTAATAAGCCATTTCATGGCACTTATTTATATTTGACATTATTCTCGGCAATTTTGTAGGGCGTCATTCTACTTCTCCTCCATCTAATTTTGAAAATGTAACTTTTTTCTATGTTTTCATGGTTAAACATAATAAGTTATCAATCATATATAATAAAAATGTATTAACAAAATAAAATAAAGATTTAAGAATAATAGAAATAAAAACAAAATAAACATTTAAATTAATTATAAGTTGTAATCGTCGAAATATTTATAGTTAAATTAAAATGATTTAATGTTACCACTATTAAAAATATATATAATTATGTAATTTATTTATTATATATAATATATTTAATTAAAAATAAGATTATAGAATTATATTACTTTTAATATTATAATTTAATTTCTTAAAATCATAATTTTAACCAAATTATTAATTTTATAATAATAAGAAACAAAATAATAATTTATTACTTCTATTCTAATTTCTGTTCTTTAGTTCCTACCATAATTGAAAAGGAAAGTTCTTAAGCCATTAAATAGCACTTGTTTCATTAACAAATCATATCACATATCGCAAACATTCTCAATAATTTGCAATACGGTCGTTAGTGAGGATGAGTTTAATGAAAACATGTCAACTCAACAACAATTGAAATTTATTAATCTTATAGAATACGCTGTCTGGATACAAATCATTCATCGGCAATAGATTAATAGCTAGGGTGGTCGAGGCACTAGAATACGTTATCTGTGTGAAAAATCAAACTATTGCAGTCACTGATTATTAATCTCCTATCACAAATGATTATTAAACTGTTGAAAATAAATTCCCAGCTAATATCGAAGAATAACACAACTGCAACTTCACTTATAAAATACGGAAAGAAATGCGCAACAGAATCAACACAATATTTTTGGACAAATTGTCCCTGGAAAAACCCCTAAGGGAAAACCAGTTCTACAGATGAGAAATTATATTAAACTTCACCAAATCAAGAGATACAAAATTCCTTGCCTCACACTGGCAGAACTCCGACAACCTCCTAATTTCTCCCACTGATATTTCTCACTGCTATCCCTGCGCTAACACTGCACCCTTGCTAACACTACAAGACTGTTTGCTAACACTGCAAACTCTTTCTCCAAAACGCTTCTTCCTGTGCTCTTGCTAACACTGCAAGACTGTTTGCTAACACTGCAAACAGCTTCACCAAAGCATCTCCGCCTTGTGCCCTTGCTAACACTGCAAGACTGTTTGCTAACACTGCAAACAGCTTCACCAAAGCTTCACCCTGTGCCCTTGCTAACACTGCAAGACTGTTTGCTAACACTGCAAACAGCTTCACCAAAGCTTCTTGCCTTACCTCTCCGAATGCCCCCTAGACCCCTTTTTATACTACTCTCGTTGGTAAACCAACGACCGAGATTAAATCAAACCAACGGCTAAGATTAAGACAACTCAACAGCCAATAATAGAATTGGTTGCAAGGTGTCCAAAAGGGAATCTCTAAAATTAGTAAATAATAACCATTTGCTAATTTTTGGCAAGTGGACAAACAGCTGTCCAAACCACCCATAAATACAACCGCTATTCATAGATAAGGACGAACAGCTGTCCAAGCTACCCATAAATAGTGCTACTATTTCCAGGTCAGAAATAACAGCTGTCCAACTAACAATAATTAACACTCCATCTTAGCGAGGAAGTTGTTCTGCATGACACCCATCTTATCTCTGAAGAAGATAAATTTGGCCTTTCCCAAAGCCTTCGTCAGAATGTCTGCTACCTGCTCATCTGTAGGTATGTATTGTAGTCGAACAACTCCCCTTTGTACACAATCTCTGATGAAGTGATATCTGATATCTATATGTTTAGACCTATCATGAAACACTGAATTTTCAGACAACTTGATGCAACTCTGATTGTCACAATGTATCACAGTAGTCTCAACCTTCTGACCAAACAAGGCTACTAACAACTTCCGAAGCCATATAGCTTCACATGTCGCCATGCTAGCTGCTATGTATTCTGCTTCTGCTGAACTTAGAGCCACAGACTTCTGCTTCCTGCTGAACCAAGATACAACTCCTGATCCCAAGCTGAAACAACACCCTGAAGTGCTCCTTTTGTCTGTTGTACTTCCTGCCCAATCTGCGTCAGTATAGCCTATCAACCTGATACCTTCACCTCGAACATATCTGATCTCATACTCAACTATACCACACAAGTAACGTAGCACATGCTTAGCCGCTATCCAATGCATTCTCTTTGGTTCAATCATGAACTGACTAAGAGAGTTTACTGCAAATGCTATATCTAGTCTAGTGTTGACCAAATACATAAGTGTACCAATCCACTGTCTATATAAAGTGGGATCTACATCTTTCTCCTTAGATGTATCGTCATGCTCTGTGCTCACCTCTGGAACACCTGTCACGATCTCACGAAGCAATCTAAGTGCTCCATGATGAATATGGCCCATCCTCCTATGCCATAGCTCTCCAAGATCTCTAAGATTATTGTTGCTCATAAGTGTCTTAGGAGTATCAAACTGCAATCTATAAAGGCGACCACTCCTAACTCCAATAGTTATGGGTGATTTCCAATCCTTGTGCTTAATCAACACATGTGTCCCTCTAAAGAGTACATTATACCCCCTATCCTGAAGAACAGATACAGAAATCAAATTCATACCTAAGCCCGACACATATAACACATCATGAAGAGGAATTATCTTTCCATTCTCCCTCTGAAACTGAACAATCCCTTTCCCAACAGGGTTGAGTTTGGACAAGTTTCCCATAGAAATCTGGATGTTGGTGTCCTCCTCCTTGTAACTAGAGAAGTACTCTCTAACTCCTGTCATATGAAATGACGCCCCACTATCTATATACCAAACACACTGTGAGGTTGAGCTAACCATACAAGCTATGAGTGCAAACTCATCTTCCATTCTGCTGGAGAGTTCTTCTGCACTTGCTGAAGCTGCCACCTGCTTCTTACCCTTTTTCCTCTCTGGGCAATCACTGACATAGTGGCCAAACTCGTGACATCCAAAGCACTTAACCTTAGAAAGGTCCTTCTTCTTCTTTTCACTTTGTGAATTTGATCCTTTGCTAGATCCCTTCTTTGCTTTCTCTTTACCCGCTAGGGCAACGTTCTCTTATTCCACCTCATTTTTCTGACTCTTGTTGGCCCCATTGACAAGACTTAGTCTAAACTCCTCCTAAGTGAAATTAGCCCATAGTCGATCCCAACTTGGTAAAGTATCTCGTCCACTGACAACTTGAACAAAGACACTCCATTGTTTAGTAAACCCATTTAGGGCTATTCTCACTAGCTCATCATCACTAGGGCTATCTCCAACAGCTGCTAACTCATCCTTGACAAGTCTGAGCCTGGTGAGGTAACTTGTGACGTCTTCTCCCTGATTCATCCGGGTATTCTTTAGCTTCTCTCTGAGAATCAACTTCCTGTTAGTGGTAGCATTCTGGTACAGATTTAGAATGACGTCCCACATCTTCTTTGCTGTATCTAGCTCCGAGATATGTGGAACAATATGATCCTCGACACCATCAAGGATAATCCTCCTCGCTTTGGCATCGTCCTTCCTATATGCTGCAAGCTGTGTTGCATCCGTTGGTACAGGTACACCACTGGTAGCATAATCCTTGATACCATTCTCTTCCAACAATAAAGAAATTCTGGCCTTCCAGACACCAAAATTTGAGGCACCATCCAATCTATCCTGATCTCTCAAACCAGCTGAAGCCATCTCAAGGGTTTAAAGCAATAATAAATCTAAAGAGATCAAAATTTCTTTCCTAGGGAAAAACTCTTCTACCCTTAACAATGCTCTGATACCATGTGAAAAATCAAACTATTGCAGTCACTGATTATTAATCTCCTATCACAAATGATTATTAAACTGCTGAAAATAAATTCCCAGCTAATATCGAAGAATAACACAACTGCAACTTCACTTATAAAATACGGAAAGAAATGCGCAACAGAATCAACACAATATTTTCGGAGAAATTGTCCCTGGAAAAACCCCTAAGGGAAAACCAGTTCTACAGATGAGAAATTATATTAAACTTCAGCAAATCAAGAGATACAAAATTCCTTGCCTCACACTAGCAGAACTTCGACAACCTCCTAATTTCTCCTGCTGATATTTCTCACTGCTATCCCTGCGCTAACACTGCGCCCTTGCTAACACTGCAAGACTGTTTGCTAACACTGCAAACTCCTTTTCCAAAACGCTTCTTCCTGTGTTCTTGCTAACACTGCAAGACTGTTTGCTAACACTGCAAACAGCTTCACCAAAGCATCTCCGCCTTGTGCCCTTGCTAACACTGCAAGACTGTTTGCTAACACTGCAAACAGCTTCACCAAAGCTTCACCTTGTGCCCTTGCTAACACTGCAAGACTGTTTGCTAACACTGCAAACAACTTCACCAAAGCTTCCTGCCTTACCTCTCCAAATGCCCCCTAGACCCCTTTTTATACTAATCTCGTTGGTAAACCAACGACCGAGATTAAATCAAACCAACGGCTAAGATTAAGACAACTCAACAGCCAATAATAGAATTGGTTGCAAGGTGTCCAAAAGGGAATCTCTAAAATTAGTAAATAATAATCATTTGCTAATTTTTGACAAGTGGACAAACAGCTGTCCAAACCACTCATAAATACAACCGCTATTCATAGATAAGGACGAACAGCTGTCCAAGCTACCCATAAATAGTGCTGCTATTTCCGAGTCAGAAATAACAGCTGTCCAACTAACAATAATTAACAATCTGGAATGAAAAAGGAGCTTTTACCTAGGATGGTGTAGACCAGACGATGGATATGGGGCTTCTTACTTGGTAACCGGAATGACTAGAGGTGGAATTGGAAACCCAGGTAAGAGAACCTTGAGAAAATGAACGTGTTACAGGAGCGCTTGTCGCTAACGTGATGCTGAAACTTTGCTTCTCCAACAATTTATTGAACCTTAAAACTGACGGACTCATACTGACGTCCACTCCATGGGGCGCGTCGATACTGGCAACGTAACTGGACTCAGCGATCCCAACATTAGTCACTGTTCGTCGGAATGTAGTCGAGAGCGCTCCGCCCGCTCCTCGGAAATCAGCAGAAAAAGACGGGTAATTCAAATTCCCCGAGCGCATGCTCTCGAGATCACTGGTTGGGCAAGTCACATTTGTACCCACAATGACCCCAATTTGGCTGCTTGTGTAATTCAGGCCACAGAGATAAGGGATGTAATCGGCTGGCGATCGGTCATAGACGAGCCCCGGGTCCGCTGCCTTTTCCGGGTCTACATGTCCGGCGCCTGTGCCAAAAACATCGGCCGTAGAGTTCGTTGAGCCGTCAAGGATCGGCATGCCTTTCTTATCCACAACACTTGCCGTTGTCATCAGAGCTGATTGAATCGCAGCCGGGCTCCAGTCAGGATGCGCTGCTTTGATCAAACCGGCGAGCCCACCTACGTGCGGACACGACATCGAGGTCCCAGAAATTATATTAAACTCAACGACGCTGTGATCGTCTGGGACGCCAGTGGGGCTGATATTCGTAGGCCACGCCGCAAGAACGTTAACTCCGGGAGCGACGACGTCAGGTTTCAGGATCCTGGGATCGGCAGAACTCGGACCCCTCGACGAAAAAGCCGCCACGGTCGGCGCCTCTTTGGTCCCGAAAACAGTGCCTTGAAAATCAATTGCGGCGGTCGGTGTTTTTCCCGAGGCTACGTAAGCTTTTATGGCGTGACCGTCTTTGTAGCCGACGTAAGTCGCCAGCAAAACATGGGCGTCTGCTATGATTTCCTCCCCGGAGGTTTTATCCGAAACCAATATCATCCCCGCGCCGCCCGCCGCTTTGACAACTTCGCCCTTCTCTACCCGCGCATTATTGCCTCGCTCGCACACCACAATCTTTCCGGCGACGTCGCTGGACTTCAGGCTGCCGTTGAGACACAGATTCCCGTTTTCAGAGCTGACATGGACAAGCGGGAATGAGTCGGAGAGGCCCTTTCCGGGGTAGAGAGATTCTCCATACAAGACACTCCCGTCGCCTAGATGGACGGTTGCGATGAAATTCCTGTCCATTGTGCTGGCGCCCACCGTCATGATCCACGGCGCCTCGTTTGAAAGGGAAGAGTATCCCGGACCGCTGTTGCTCGCAGAGCATGTAACGAAAATGCCCTTCTGGATTGCTGTAAATGCACCCACGGCGATGGAATCTTCGTGGAAAGGCCCCGACAATCCGCCAATAGAGAGTGACATGACGTCAACACCGTCGGCAACCGCCTGGTCCATTCCCGCCAGAATGTCTGAATCCGCACACCCTTCGCCGCCGCAGACCTTATAAATGGCCACGTGTGCGCCGGAAGCCATTCCGTACGCAATTCCGGACGCGTAGCCGAATAAACTGGCGTTTACGACCGCTGCAGCGGCGGCGGTAGACGAGGTGTGAGTTCCGTGGCCTTCCGTGTCACGTGGACTGGGGTTACGGGTGTCGCTGCTAAAAGCTCTGGCTCCGATCAGTTTGTTGTTGCAGTTGGAGGAGTTGAAATCCGGGGCGCTCTGGCAGATGCCTTTCCACTTTGGCGGCGGGGGTGGCATTCCGACGTCGGAGAAGGAAGCGCTCTCAGGCCACACGCCCGTGTCGAGGACTCCGATGATGACGCCCTTGCCGAAGCCGGTCGCCGGCCATAGGCCGTTGCGAGTCTGGAGGCCCATAAATTGCCCGGAATATGTCGTGTGCAGTGGCAGGAGTTTGTCTGGGTACGCCGCAATAAAGCCTTGCTTCTCCCGGATTGCTTCCAGTTCTGAATCCGTCAAGGGAGCTGCGAATCCATTCAACACGTGCTCGTATGTATATAACACTGCCTTATCTTGGCTTACGAACGATGAGTACCATTCCTTGCGGTCATCCATATTTGTTAACGCCATCTCCGGATGTTCGAGGTGAACAATGTATGTCTTCTCTTTTGCATTAGCACTTGCCGCCAGCACGGCTACAGCGAACAATACAATATTGACAACCATGGAAGGATGAATTGAAAAATCCATGGCACTTATACAAATGATAAAATTGAATATCAGTAATATGAATAAGACAATGGATTATCTGCTCAAACTCATTCAGCCACAAAAAAACTAATCTGAAAAGATTATATGATACGTGCAACTTGCCAGCATATTATACGGTCTTCATCTGATTACAACTGTAGAAGAAAATCTATAATCTCGAAATCTGAATCAAAGAATCATCAAATAAAGAGTTGAGCTTCAGAGTTTCTTTTGGTTCTTCTTTGCGCACCAGTAAAATAAAAATGCTCGCATCCACCTCAAGGTGACGACCTGCTTGATTGTAAATAGGTCCCGGATATACGCCCTCCAACGTGAATATCAAACTGTAAAGGGGGACACCTGTTCGCCTTGGAAACTACGTTCATTTCGTCGGAGGATGCAATGGTAGCCTTTCAGTAAAACAAATGAGGGACCAGAGGCCGAAACGATAAATAGCATTGCCGGTGAAGGCTAATAATTTAAGATTTCTCTGCACGTATGTCCATTAGGAAACGACATGATATAATTCCTATTTTTTTAAAAGACCGTCCGCGGCAACAACTTTTATTAAGCTTATATGGGTATCATCGCAAACAACAATATTTTTTGGTTTTGAAGGATTGGAGAAGCCGCACTAGCTCTGTAAGATTCAATAAAAACAAATCCCAAAACAAGAAATATTATCGGTTGAAACAAGTGCCACGTAGTGGCCAAGTACTTAGTTAATTGTAATTATAATTGTAATTTATACAATAAATTAGATAAAAATTTAGTTCAATTTCATTGAATGTATTTTAATCATTATTATTTCACAAAATATTATAATGATAAAATAAATCTTACTTGAAAGAAATCAAATATATTTTCTATATTTATAATTTTTATTGATATTTCTTTATATAATTATAATTATATAAATATAAAACACCATTATTTTATAATAGATATATTTTGATAAATTTTTATAAAAAATAAAATAAAATATTAAAATAATTTATATTTTAAAATAAATATTTTAAATTTACTATGTTTTAAAGAATATTATATTTTAAATATCTATATTAATGATTTTGAATATTAATATTAGCAAAGAGTTTATGATCTTAGATTTTTCTTAATTTTTAACCTATTGCAACATTACTTCTAATTTAACATATACTATGCTCCACAAAATTTGTGTATATACATTAATTTGATAAGTCAATCACATAATCAATTTTTTTTTTTGAGAAATTGTAAATTTAAAAATATGATAGTTATAAATAAAAATATTAAATTTATAATAAAATAGAAAAAATAATATATTTTGATTGGTAGAAACATGATGTTTTAATCACAAGTTAAGGGGGTAAATCCATAAAGTGTCACAATACTAATTAGCCTTTTGGCAAGTACTAATAAGCTCCAAGTAACTGCCTTCCTGGTTGCATCGCCTATAGACTAATGTTTAGCAATGACAGTTATTAGTACTTATTGCTAGGTATAGTATGATTATAGTAAATTTTGCATTCTATTAGTTAACTAGTGATTAAAAACAATCATTTTTACCAATTAAAAATAAGTTATACTTTATTTTTCAAATTTCTTTTATTATTCTAAATTCTACATGTATGTTATTCAATTTTTTATGTTTGAAAAAATATTTTTCTACATTATGATTGGTTTGTAGATTTTTAGAAATTGTAAAATATGAATTTTTTTTCATAAACTAGCCATAGTAATTAAACAAAAGAGAAAAAAAATGTATGTCATATTGTATTATAATTTATTTTTAAAAAATACTTATAACTTTTATATTATAATAATATTAATTTTCTTAACTTAATTTTTTTAACTATGGCATTCCATGGAGAAAAGTAAGGCTTTGAATAGTCAATAATGAAATGAAGGGGATTTTGTCAATCCTTTGTGAGTAGATCCCTAACAATGGAGCTAAGTAATAGTCATAGCACAACTATTAAGATCTTTGGAGTAGTTGTTGATCACTCTTTGGCGATATAGAAACATGAGGATGTTGAGGTTTTGGGTGGATCTAGGAGGTAAGTCAACTTCTACCAAAACATTTTGTGAGACAATCTTCAACTTTTCAAACTATTTTAAGGCTAGACATAAATCACACTGCGTAACACATTTAGCTCTAAGACTAGAGGAGATAATCATAGGAATGATGAGGTCAAGTTCATGCTTGATTTGAAGGAAGAATGCATTCATGGCCTTCTATATGCAACTAGTGCATAAGATGTTTTGTTGGCTATCCCTTTAATCCTTTCCTTAAGCTTTGGAAGGAATGAGAAACAAGATTTTGAAGTACATCTATTAAAAATATTTTGTTTTTCATGGAAAGAAATCTTTTTTTTTTCAACAAAGAAAATTACATCATTTTCAAATATTGTGATGCTTACATTTTAGCAATAGTATTCATTCTTTATTGTCCATGATAATTTTCTCTACCTTTGTTATCATCCACCATGCAATAATTAATTAATTCAATAATAGGGGAGTATAGGTCAATGCCTTTGTAATTTATATATCACTAGGATAAGCAAACATCTTACTATAAAATTTAAATTTATTTTTTTAACAAACTATAAGATTGATTTTTAATTTTTTTTTGTATATACATGAAAATTTGTTAATGGTAGAGCTCTAGAATAAAATTGATAAAATGACATAGTGAATAAGAAATTCTACAAAATATTACTATTACAGTCTACAGAAACATCCTAGAGATATGGTTGATTAGCATCTCTATTAAAAAATGAAACTCATGTCATGGAATATTAGAGGGCTAAGTCGGTCTCATAAGTAGGATATTTTTTTCTAATTCAATTTGGGATACACATTATATTTATTTATGCATCTAAGATACTAAAGGAAAGAGTGGAAAGGTCAACTTTTGAAAATAATGATTGTGTTCATGTTAAAAGTTCAATGGGATCTGTTGATTGAATTCTTACTTCTTAGGAATCAAAAATATATAGTGAGGCTTCCTATTTCGAAAGATGGTACCAATGTTTCCACTAGATTTAGATATATCAAGGATGATTTTTTTTTTTGCATCTTTTCAAATAGATTTATGATCCAAATAATAAAGCTACATCAATATATCTTTTGAAAAATTTATTTTTATTTTTTAAAAAAATCTGAAAGACAAGAACATTATTGTAGGAGACTTGAACACCCCATTATAGTATCAAAATGACCTTTTGGTGGTATTATTACTTTTTAGGACTCAACACTATATATTGGGTCTTCCTATTTCAAAAAATACTAACCATGTTTCCACTAGATTTAGGTATACCAAGGATTTTGTTAGTTACATCCTATCTAATGTTTATGCCTGACACAATAAAGCCAAATAAATATAACATTGGAAAAAATATTTTCATTTGGAGAAAAATTTCTTGAGGATAACTACATTATTATATGAGACTTTAATACCCCCTTAAAAAATGAGGAAATGTATGGTAGGCATTTGATATAGTTTGGTAGTAAATTAGACTAAGTGGAATATTTTTTTCATCATGAGTTGGTGATCTTGATTATGCCTACAATGTTATGCAGTATCAAGCTCTCTTGTTGAAATATGGAAACACTCTTAGGTTGTGGGTAAAATTGTGAAAATAGTGAATGTCTGGGTGAGAAGTAAAATTCTCCTAATGGTTCACCCAAAACTAGATATTGATGAGAAAAGGGATAGAAGGATATGGTTCTAAAATAAAAAATTTGAACTAACATGGTGATCCATCGATGAATTCATGGACTTGTAGCCACAAATTCACAATAGTTTTCATAAAAGAACACTACAAATTCACAAGTCAATTAGAGAACCTTGTAAAAATAACTCTATGAAAAGATTTGATATCCTAAAAAACTAAAGAAAAAAAAAAGGTATGTATTTAAAGAAATTCAAAATCAATATGTGAAACACAATTATAAATTTGGGCTATGGGATATAGAATCTACATGTAAATTTCATAAGGAAATTAATTGAATAGAGTTATAGAATATAATCAAATTTTTACAACTAAACATTGAACAAAAAACAACAATATAGAAGGAATAAATCTCTGAATATCAATAGGCAAGAAATCTAAAATCTTTATACCTAAATAGTCAAACATGATTTGTGAGGTGCAAAATTGTGACCAAAATTTGAAACACTCAATAATGACATAAAAATTCAATATATAGATAGAATAAGAGGGTTAGATAGAATATAAAGGAAAGAGATAAGAGATAGAATATAAAGGAAAAATATAAATGGGATCAAACTGCTAAGAGGGATCAAACTACTTGAAACATGCAAGTGACCACCTCAAAACAATCATGGATCCAAGTAGAACTGAAGTCATAGCTCAGAAGCATGAAAAGAAATTCATCACTACCATAAAGAATAAAAAAAATGTATGAACTCATAAAATCAAATGTAGAAAGAAGCTCCTACAAATCAAGTATGTAACTATTAGTTACAATAGTCAAATTGATGAGAAGCCCCTCTCAACTTATCTTAAACTCATAATATTTCTCTAACTACTCCAAAGCTACTCAATAAACTAAAAATAACTCCTCTGATGTCCTACTAAATTCTAAGAAAATATCAAACCCCCTTTGACCATATTTACATATGTGAAAAAATAAAAATAAAAATGCAGTGTGCATGTAGAAAATAACTATCCTTTTCTTTTGAACACCATGCATGCTCATGCAAAAAATAAAATAAAAATCTCTACCTCCAAAAATCGAAACACCATGACATGCACTAACAACTCTTCCTTGATAATAGAACTCTCAATCAATCAACGTGCTAAAAAATAAAACTATTCCCCTACATCAAAGATATGACTCAATGTTGAACTCTAAGATTATCTTATTTTCATATAAATAAAATAACTATTTCATATACATTCTATATTGATAACACTTAAATTTATGTTGTTAAAATGGATCTCACACAAAAAGTGGTGAGTATTTATCTAATACACTAATAAATAATATACTCTGTATGTGTTGAATTATAAATATTATTATTCCTTAAATACACATTATATAATTTATTAATATATTAATATGTTTAAGATAGAGAAATAAAATCTATGATTGAACTTAGATATATGAGTACTAAATAACTATTACTAAATATATTTTTCTTAAATCATAAACCTTAATTTCTATTTATTGAACAAGTGCCACGTTGTGGCTTATATCTACCTTGAGTTATATAATAATTAATTAAGTACAAAAGTGAGGTTAAAAAAATGTTAATATTTAAAATAATATTATTAATATTTGAATATTTGATTAATATTTGAAGATTTTTTATATAATTTACATATAAAAAATCTTATACTTTTTAGTTTAGATAGATTAGAAAATTATCTTATATTTTAAATATTTAAATATTTGAAAATTAACATTTTAAAATATACAAATATTTATAATTAAAGTTAATTTTTAAGTTTTAATTTATAAATCTAATGGTATTATTGTAACTTAGTTTATCTTTCTATATTAAATTTTATTCAATTTTTTTTAAAAAAATTCTATATATTTTATGTGGATGACAAAATATTTGTAAAGAAATAATATTTAGTTTGTATAAAATAGTACTCATTTACAAATATACTGGTAAAATATAATCCCTAAAGAAACTTCCCTTTTTTGTTTTCTTAAAAGTGATGTTTGCCAAGAGCTAGGTGGTAAACTTTAAATTTGCATGTCTTTGTTTATTTGGTGATTTGATCATTCATCTCTATTTGAAAATTTTGTTTTCCCAACACTATATTTCATCCACATCATAAAATTTGAAGGAATAAAAAAGTGGTACGAACTTATGAGATAAGGGTAAGTTATATGTGAATCCTAACATTGCAATGTATTATTAAAAGAGTTGCCAATATGATTATGCTCGAAATGTAAATATTCAAGTAATAATGAAACAATGCCTACAACTCTTGCTTGCAACTCCCACCTGCATCTTTAGCATATGATTTTCCATGCCTCAAATGGCTCTCACCCTCGCCCACCCATCTTGATCTAGTACAAGCTTATCTAGATCTTTTCCCATTTTTATCAGTGAGATCTCAAGCCACCCCTTGGGATGCAAGTTGTATCATTGTACGAGACTCTTGTGTGTTACGTGTTGTTACTAATGATCTAGCCTTCATAGGCCCCCACCATCTCTAGGGGACAATTTCTTGTTGTGAGCTCCAAGGAAGTCATAATCCTAAAGCTAGATTGGAAAGGGTATGTCATGGATTTGAAGACACCCACAAAACATGGGGAACAACCAAAAGTGGTATTAAGATTGGAAGGACTTGTGATTTTTCTTCCAAACTTGGTGATTGACTCTATCTCCTGTAGCCTCTCTATGGGCCCTATTGCCAAGTTTGTGTCCTTCAGGCCTAATGTAGACATGGTTAGGAAGTGGTGCTTCTCTAACTAGGGGCTTGCAAGATCTTTGATGCTCTTGATCATGTTAGGGTCACTCTTTCTCTTCAGCTTCACAACCGAGGTTGATAGGAATGCCATTCTTGTGGGCTCCTAGAACTATGGTAAGATCATTTTATCGCTTGCAAAATGGAAGTAAAGTTTTAATCTAGTCCTAGATCCATACACGATTTCTCCAGTCTAGGTCTAGCTCCTGGGGCTTACTTTGGAGTTCTTGGATGAGAAGGTGTTTAGATGGATTGGGGATTATTTTGGGTATTTTACTAAACCTAACTTTCCACTAGTACTAAAGCCAAGATGGGTTATCCTAGATTGTGTGTTAATGTGGAGATGAAGAAACCTCTTCTGACCTTAATAGCCTTGAAATCAAAATGGGGTGAATAGTCTCAACCCATATTATATGAGAATGCTACCCATTTCTACTAGAAATGTAATAAGTCTAAGAACTTGGTTGTTGACTGCAAACCCTCCATCACTAAAGAAAATATAAAGGAGAAAGTATGCTCTCCTAGAGTGGTTGAAGTTGGTAGCTCTACGGAGGTAGGGGTAAGTTGTCTAGACAAATCAAAGAAACCTATGACCCTCGAGAAGGTGTTGGATATGGGTTCAAATTCTTCTCAACCTATGGAAGGTCAAGTGGGCCCTCGAATCGTAGAGGAAGGATTGGCCAAGGAAACTAGATTGCAGACACCTCCTAAAGTGCAATTAAATAATCACCAAGAGGATAACGGGTATCCTTTGGAAGAATCTATTTTAAGAACCATAACTTCTATAGGGAAACCTTAAAATGGTCTTGAGGAAGGAGAGATTCCCTTAATGGAGGTTACTATGGGTACAACTCAAGTGGTGGGTGTAGAGAATAGTTTCATGGGACTCTTAAAAGAGGTTGAGAAGACTTAGATGGAATTGGGTCCTCTAAGTCAAAACCCATCGAGGGTGGGGAACAAATACCCCCAATTTAGTGGTACCCTACAAGTGTCCATCTCAAGTATTATTGAGGTTCACTTACTGAATCCTTGCCCCTTGAGCTCACAACAGGCAATGGACACCCCTGATAGTAATGATGGATGGTAGCCAAGAGAAAAATGAGAGATTCTAGAAAGGCAGATGTTGGTTAAGCTATAAAAAAGTGAGAGATCCCCGACCAAGACCATTCACCACAAGGAGGAAGTGTGGGAGCTACTATTGGGTAAGAAAAAGTCCCTGGAGGAGAGACAAAAGCAGAAAAAATGAAATTCATTTATTAGAATGTGAGGGGCTTCAATAGCTCCAGAAAGTAGTATGAAGTGAAATAAAATATCTTTGAGTTAAAAAATGGTATACTTCTTATATAGGAGGTTAAAATGACTACTTTAACTTTCTCTAAAGTTGTTGAGTATGTGTGGATGAGAGCTAAATTATCTTATAGTGTTGCTACTTAGGTTTTTGGGGGTATAGAAACTCTTTGTAGCTTGATAATATTAGGGGTAATGATATCCACCTAAATCCCCATTTTGTTGTTGTTGGTTTTGTCTCCAAAACCCACAGATGGAACTTGAACATTCAATTTCTATGCCCCTAATACTAGGAATGAGAGACTTGGGGTATGGGAGGAGGTGACTAATATAGATCACTTGATGAGGAATGAGATTATGTTGTGTATGGGGGATTTCAATACTCTAGTTTACCCCTTTTACCTATAACACTTGTCTGAAAGTATGTATGATTTGGTGGATTTCGTAGGGCAAAATGGTCTCCCTGATATTGATCTCTGGGGAGTCCCTTTTAACTGGTCAAAAAACAACATGGGGAATAATCTTATACAAGTTAGGTTAGATTATGCTTTGATCTCTACTAATTGTGACATTCTCCCAAGTACCTCCCTAACAACTTCTTCTAGGACCATCTCTAATCATTCCATAACTCTATTTTTTTGGAACAAGATAAAAAAGGATCAGAAGGAAACCTTACAAATACAATATAATGTGGCACTCACACTTAGACTTCAAGGATTGTATCTCTCAATGGTGGAACATCCCAGTTTAGGCCTCAACCATGTTCCACATTGCTAGGAAATTAGGAAGGATACAAAAGGAGGTTAGAGGGTGGAGAAAATCATCTCCTAGTAGCATTTTTAAGGAGAAGAAGGAGACTCAAAGGAAAGTCGAGACCTTGCAAAATAATATGGCTAGTGGAAACTTATCATATGAACCACAACAAGAGGAATTTTTTGTCATTCTTAATGGAAGACGATATTAGGAATGGATGAAATATTCTAGAAATAATGCTTGAGGGTTCAATGGCTTGCTAAGGGAGACATAAAAACTTCTTTTTTCCATAGGACAAACTCAAAAAAAAAAAAAAGAGGAATACTATAAACAAACTAATGGATAAAATTGGCCAAGAGTTAATGAATGAGGAATGGGTGTCAAACTACTTTAGGAAATATACAATCCTCCCCTATCCAACAAAAATATTAATTTTAAAACATCAATATTAAAGATTGTGAACCCGATCATTGATGAACAAATGAAAAGGGACCTGATTGCTATGGGCTCGTATAAAGCTCTAGGACCTGATGGTTTTCCCCCAGCATTCTTTCAAGAGATTTGGAAAGTTTTCAAGTATGATGTTACCCATGCTGCTTGGGACATTGTTAGAACTAGAAAGTTGCAAAAAGAGTTCAACAAAACCTTTATTGTTCTAATACCAAAAATTGATGAAATGGCATGTGTAGGGGAACTTAAACCCATAAGCCTATGCAACACAATTTATAAGATTCTATCTAAGGTGGTTTTTAACTACATTAAACCCCTACTAGAAAAATTCATTGGCCCCTATCAAAATGGATTTGTCCGTGGCAAACAGATTTTAGATGTGGTGAATACTACCCATGGGGTATTCATTCCATGGATAAATGCGGCTACCAAAGTATGGCTCTAAAACTACATATTTCTAAGGCTAATGATAAGGTGAGGAGGGAATTTTTAATTGAAATTCTCATTGATATGGGATTTAAAGAAAATTTTCTATGAATAATTCAAGAAGTGGCCAATACAATCCATTTTTGTGTTCTAGTGAATTTCTCTCTTGAGTGACTTTTCTCCTCCAACCAAGTTCTTCTACAAGGGGAACCCTTGTCATCTCATTTATTCATCATTTTTGTAGAGGTGTTGGGTAGAAAATTAATGGCTTTATCCTGATAGGGATAAATCAAAGGCATAAGACCTACCTCCTCTCTCCCACTGCAAGTGCTACAAAAATTTGGTGATGATACTTTCCTTTATGGTATCTATTTCATCCATGAACCTAAGGACTATTAAAAATTATTAAATTAGTATGAAGAGTTTTTGAGTCAACAAATAAATTAGCAAAAAGTCAAGGTTTACTTATTCAATACAGAAAATGATCTTAGGGAGAAAGTGGTCAAAATTCTAAAGTGCAAGGAAGTTGATTTACTACACCTATCTTGGTCTCTCACTTATTGTTAAGGAAGCCACATCCCAATATTAGAATGGGCTAGTGGAGTGCATGCACATTAATCTTACTGGCTAGAAAGGCAAGATTTAGATTAATGTGGGAAAACTCCTACTCCTCTTAGCTTATTTATAGGAAATTTGGGTGTACTTCTTGTCCCTCCTTAAACTTTTGGGTAGATATAAGGACATTATTGAGAAGATTCAAAGGAATTTTTTTGGTTAAGAATGAAGGAAAAGACAGGATTAAATCTTGTGAGCTGGGAAAAAGTTTGCAAGCCCAAGGCCTTAGGCAGTTTGAATATTAGAAGGATTGGTAATTTGAATAGAGCCCTCTAATATAAGGTAGGGTGGATACTAGCTAATACCTCAAGCAGTTGGTGCACTATTATTCATGCTAAATAATTAAGGGGTAACTTGTTCTATCATCATATTTATAGTAGTATCCACCTTGGGGTCTAGAATCTAGAACAACATATTACACACCAGGATGATTTTGAAGAAGTGCATAAAATGGATGTTAAGGGATGGATCTACTATAGACTTCTTGGAGGACTAGTGGGTCAATGAAGGGCCACTCACCTACTCTAGGTTTTAGCTAGCTATAGAGTATTACTCTAGTTGATTTGGAGGATTTGTGAAGAACTTTTTCACCCCCAACAACCAATGAAAGATATTATACGTTGATGACAATCCTATAGAGACCAAACTGCTAAGAGAGCTATAGAAAACTATTAACAAATGATGTATCCCCACAACCCCAATGGAATATTTGTTAGTTTGGATCTCGACCCTCTCAGGAGTATTCACTAGTAAATAATCTTACACCTATACTATTAATGGTGGTGATGCTCTGAATGATTGGAAGCATGTGTGGCACCTATGGATTCTATCTAAAATTATTTTTTTCAAGTGGATGAATTTAGATGGAAGCATTCTCACCATTAACAATCTCTATAAAAGAGGATTCCAACAACAAACTATTGTGTTCTTTACAATAATACTGAGGAATTCATCTCTCACCTTCTCATTCATTATCAACATGCAAATGCCATCTAGGGTGAGATTCTCTCAAAATGAGATTTTTAGTGGTGCTTCAATGATAAACTGCATCAATTTTTTGAGTGGAAAGTCCTATCCTTCCCACTCATTGTTAAGATCCTTCTTGATGGTCAAACACCCCCCCCCCCCCCCCCCTTTGTCAATTGGAAAACTTGGAAAGAACATAATAACTACATCTTCAGGGACAATTCATCCCTCCCTGTATGGTGGTGATTGTATTGATGAATATTTTCAAGGAATGTAGTGATATTTAGTATTGGAAACCTTTGTTGAACCCCCTAGTGATTATGATCCTAAATAGGCTAATCGATGGGGTCTCAAAAAAATGGTGGAAAAATTTAACAATTTGAAGATCAATGCTAGATGCAACATGGTTATGCTATTGCCCCCTCTTCATCGTTGAAGCTAAACATTGATTGTTCAACCATGGAGGGGAGGACTATAGCTGGTAGGGCTATCCATAATGAAATAGGAAGGCTTATTGTGGCTTTTGTTGGAATCTATAGAAGGGGATTAAATATTGAAGTGGAAGCCATGACTCTTCTATGGGGCATGAAAATTACAGAAGCCAGAAGAATGGAGAGGTTAGATATCAAAGGAGATTCTATGTTGATTATTAAAGAAATGAAAGGTGATGGAAATATCAATTCGAAGATAAAAGGTGATTATTTAGGACATTTATAACATGATGAGTAGACTTCAAGAAGTGATGTTGGACCATGTCAATAGGGAAGGTAATGATGTGGCTGATGACCTAGAAAAAACATGGCATAATTTTAATGGGATGCAAATCTAGGGTGATGTCAGCTAGATCCCACTATTCACCCAAGCTTGCATGGATAGCAACATAAAATATACTAGTGCAATATAGATTGTTATGTCTGGTAAATTTTTATTATGTCGAATGGGAAGGACACATTATGGATTATATACATTAATGATAGTAGTGAAAGAGATGGTATTAACATTATTATTCTTTATGGAAAAAATAACATATGACTTTATGAATGATGTGGAAGAACAATCCACAAGATTTTGTTAGAAGGAAGTGGCTGTGAGGGACAGACATGCTAAAAGGTTATAAGGAAAATTTCTCATGCATCATAAAACCATATGGTGGTATACTTGGTATTCTCTAAACATGACATGGAAATTTCCCTTCATACATGCTAAGACAGGGTGGCATTAGGGAAATGTGAAGCCTTGTAATCATAAAAGGTTGAACAATTATACCAATAACATAATTCAAAGTAATAAAGCCTCTAAAACATCCTTAATTCAAGCTCCTACCTACAACAAGGGTATGTTAGTGGATACTAAGGGTATGTTAGAAACATTGAAGTGCTGTGGGTTTACATATAGGAAGGAGGCCTTTTTCCCTTCATGGAGAGCATTGAAGGGTTTGATGAATATGTGTCCATGCATTTTGTTGAGTCTTGGGTCAACATAATAGTGACTATTAATGGGATTTTTTTTAGAATCATTGAGGAACTCATTGTGAATGTGGGAGACTTATCTCTCGAAGGCAAGAGTTGGTATAAATGTTCTAGAGTCTTAGACAAGGTGAGTATACAGGAATACTTCCACCCTTAGGAAGAACTAGTGCCTATTCATGCTGGCTTTTCTAGAGGAGATCTTCCTGAGCCCTGGGATGTGGTTTTCTATGCTATCATCTATTACATCACACTCAAGGATTGCTTTCAGGTTCTTTATCATTACCACTTTCTTGCTTTAAACCATTTTATAAGCTATGACTTCATTTTCTTTTCGCATCTCATTTTGCATTGTATGGAAGATAGTGTTTCTAATGTCCAAAAGAAAAGGGAAGAAGGGAAACCTTTTTACATTCTTCACTAAGTCTTTATTTTCAAGCTTTACAAATCATGCCAAGCCCTCAACCCACCCGTGATTGTGAACCACCTAGCCATTTCTACCCCTTAGGTTTCTAGTAACCCGAGCATTGGGTCCTCTTTGAAGACAAATGCAAAAAATTACCCTAGCATTGAGAAAGATAGTAGCTTTATTGACTCTTCGCAATAAAATTACTAAGAAATCAAGCAAGAGGCTTAAAATGGAAAAGTTTAAAACTCCACCCAAAAAGGAAAATATCATGAGCTCTAGATCCATGAAGATGGAGACTAAAGCTACCAGGAAGAGGAAATGAAATTAATGCACACTAGTTATGACTCTGATAGAAAGGGTGTCCCTAGCCCCTCCCATGTTTTTGATACCTTTGATAGAGGAAACCTTTCCTCAGACAAGAGCTCAGGTCATGATATCACTTCCCCTATGAGGGATGAACAAAAATGTGGTGGGAAGGTGGAGGGATCCCCTAGTGGAAGAGATAAAACTAATGATAGGATGGATAGGCTTGAGAAGTCCCTTCAGGAAGTTACTAATAAACAGGAGACCTTGTACATGAGAACGAATACCATTGTTGAATACACCACTAAGGTAATGCACTTGGTGGCCAAAACTTTGTATCATCAATAAGTTAATAAATAGTAGAAGGATGTGGGAAAGCAAAGTGGGGCCACTCGCTCTCTCTTTATCTTCTTGGAGGATGACTGGTTCAAGACCCTACTAGAAAAACTTGTCAAGGAGGAGGAAGACAGGGCAGTGAAGAATGACTAAGGAGACAAAGACGAGATTTTTTCCCTATGATTTTATTTTATTTTTTTGTGATGTTATAGTTTTTTATTAACTTTAATATGCATAATTCAAAGCACTATAAGAAGTATAGAAGTACTCATAATGTGAACTATTTCTATATTTTCTGGTTTAGTCAGTTAGATACTATGCTTAATTTTGATGATGCTATTCGTACAAAGGACTATGATCTTATTTTTGAAGATGGACTATTTTTTATGATAAAAAAAGGTATTGGATGAGCTATTGTTGAATGACAACTATCTGACCTCAAACCTTTTTTAATCTAGGGTTAGCCCTCCTTTACCTTGGTTGCTTTTTAATACATCAAAAACATTCAAGTAATAGAAGTTTTAGTGAACTATAAGACAAACAAAAATACAATAACTCACAATATGTATTTCTATTCATATAATTTAATATTAGTACAGAATTAAAATGATAAGTAGTTCAACCTTAAAAAGAAAATATTATTATTCATTAAAAATAAAATAAAATTATAAAGCCTTGATGTAATCTTATAAATCAAAATGAGTATATAATACATTGTTCTTGTGAGATTTTACTCATTATTTAAATGTATATGATGTGTCTACATTTTCATTGATTGTATACACTAGTTAATATCTCTCTAGTATTGAGTATTATAAAATAATTTTATCCTTTAATTATTATAAAATATTTTTACTATATTTTAACCTTGAAAAAACATGTTTCACAAATTAAAGTATTAGAAAAGTTAATATAATTAAATTAAAATAAATATTTAGAAATAAAAGAAAATCTATTTCCATATAATCCTATTATTTATCATTTCTATAATATGGAGTAGTGCTTCCAAAAAATTCGCTCCTATAAGTCCGCAAATATAAGAGCGAACCAAATTCAAGGAAAAAACTTTGAATAATTTTAGAAATTAAAAGTTTCACATTTTAACATTACAAAGATCAAAACTAAAACTAAAAAGAAAAATATTTACAATTAATTGGTTGAGATCGAAAATATTAATCACTAGTTATAGACAAGTGATCACAATAGTATATTGTCTAAAAAAATACAATAAAACATCAAACCATAGACAGTAAGAAACTAAAAGATATAAACTTCTCTAGTCTAGGGAGTTTAGAATATTGAAAAATCCTAAATTTCTATATCTTTGAACCCTTTTTTACTTCTTCTTCTATCTAGACACCATTATAAGACTAGGGTGTTGACTGTGGCTAAAACCATGGGGTTGTTTGAGACTTAAAAAAAAACTAGAGAATCTCATATTTGCAAAAGTATGAATTAATTTTTAATTGGAAACTTTGAGAATATTCATTATATTTTTGGCTTCTTCCTTCTCACTTGACATGGGATTAGGCTTGGAATTGGATGGCTACCCTTCCCTGTCATATGATTTTTTATTGGCAGCTAAATTTTTTTCATGCATTTAATTTTAGGTTTCAAGGAAAAAATTGATTGTCAATTTTTTTTGTTTTAAAATAATTTAAGTGGTCATTTTAAATTTAAATATTAATTACGTAGCAATACATACCAAAAAAATCAAATAAAAAAATATGCTTCTAAGTTCATTGTTAGCTAAGAGATTTTTAAGTCAATATAATAATATAATACATGATATAAAAATACATACCTAATATTGTAAATTACTAAAAATAAGTTTTTAAAATTCATTATATGTTATTTCAACAAGATTTTAACTTAATATAATAAATATACAATCTTCAAAATAGAAACATATCTAAAAAGATATATATGTAATAGAAAATAATATATATTTATCATATGTATATTCATATTATAAAATCATATGCATGCATGTAATTAAACAAAATAACATACTAAGTTTCTTATAACAAATAAAATTACTTGGGTTCTCCTAAAATTTAGCCTATCAATCGATAGGAATTTAAATTTTAACATATCATATAAGGTTCAAAAGTGGCATTCTAGACCTACATGGGATCTTTATTAATATTTAGCCTATACCATTTCTTTTTTCTTTCTACAAATTCGCATGAGATAATGATTTTTCTTTTGTAACTCTATAGCTACTTGTGTTAATTATTTTTCTTGAATGTCTTTTTCCCAATTTTGATGTGCATGGGGAAAGATCTTTGCTATTGGATGCTGGCATCGTGGGTTTCAAAATTTATATATTGCTTGAAACTATGGGTCATGCTCTATTTTATGATTGTCTCAAATGACAATAAGGTTTTATGAATCTTTTATACAACATTTGATCGGAGATGAAGCCTTGAATCAGTACTTTAATATCTTTGTCACCTTTGCTGCCTATAGGAAAAAATGTAGATATTTTTTCTTCTAATCTTTTCTTTAGCTCGATAAATGTTCTTTGATTTTAATTTTTGAGTGAATTTACCCATGAATATTTTGGTGCCTCTCATCCATACTTCTGATTTTCATTGTGATACATATCTTTTAATCTATGACATTGACTAGGAATGTCAACTTTCTTCTAAAATATGAAGTTTCTTCTCTTTTCTTTTATGTGATTTAGATCTCTCTTCATCAGAAAATAGCATAGACTATTGATCTTGTCACCTTTTAGAAATTAATCAATGTATTCTATTTTTCACATTTGACCTAGGTATATGATTCTTGAATGCGACTAATTTTACTTGGAATATTTCATTCTAGGCCCGTAGAACAAACAATAAAATCCAAAAAAGTTTATTCAAACCTCTAATTTAATATGAATTTTGTTTTAAAAATGTGTCTCCTCTACTTTTAAAAGTATTTGGTTCCTTTCACATGGTTGTGAATTTTCTTGAATATATTAAATCAAATCTCATAGTTGTTTCTCTCTATTTAGGTCTACTGTAGCTGTGACTTTTCTATGGATTTTGGCTTAAATGGGGCTTTTGCTCTAGAAATTAAGATTGTGTGGGTTTTCATCTTGCAGAGAAACTATATGCTATACATGTTGTAAGAAATGTGATTTTTAAAATTTTCCTCTAAATTATAATATGTCTCCATATGTAACATGTACACATTATTCATCTAATCAAAGAAATTTAGATTTGTTTAACATTGTGATTTGAAAAAATCCTATTTCAAATGAAGCAATAGGCTTGTTAATTTCCTTATTCCATTATCATGATGGATTTCTAAAACAACCTTCTTTAATTTGTGAGTTTTTCTAGGCCCATTCTTATCAACCACCCATTGAATATGTCTCTATTTTATTTGCTGAAGTGAGTCTCTTTGATCGTACATACCATACTCCTTAGAGCTTGATTTTCTTGTACAAACATCTCAACTTTGGTAGTGCCATGAGGATATTCATGTACTTTTGTACCTATTTTCATCTTTACCTACCTAGAGCTTACATCTATTGTTGATTTTTACGACGGGACTTTTGTTTTGCTTCCCCTAGCTACAACTATTTCATTCAAAACCTCCTCTATAACTTTATCTTCATGGCAGCAAAATGGGTGACAATATGTTTTATGCTATCATTTTATTGTAATTCTTGCTATGAAAAATGCAAATTTTCTTCTCTTTCCTATTACTATAAATGCATATCTATTTACTTTGTATTGATTTTAGTTTGAATGAGTATTCTAGACAACAGTCTATATTTGATTATATCCCATGTATGGTGATATGAATATGGCTTCTGTATATCTTGATTGAATCAGATTAAATAATCATTCAATGAATTATAATTCATTTGAAATCATTAGATAAAATAATAACAGATCCTATATTAATCTATAGATGTGAATTTCTATTGATGTGATTTCATTTTACTTAATAGTCATAAAGTTGGATATAATCAATACTATCTCTACTTTGATAGCTTGTTGTGTATAAATTTGAAGCTAATGGTGATCTCAATGTGCTTTTTTATTGCATTATAGATATTATACTCTCTCTTAATATATATTGTACATTAGAGTGATATGCCTTAGTGAATATATTAAATATGCATGCTTATCATAAAGAGTTTGTACTCCATTCTTTGACTCATACTTAGCCAAATGGTTAGCAGCTATCGAGGTTATCTTGCAATTTATAGTGTTAACCAAGTAATTTAGGTTCTATCGAGCTCTATAGTTGCTATCAAGCTCTAGAATCAATAATTAGTCTACACTAAGTAGTATATATTGAGTTGATGAATATCAGTGCAAACTGAGCTTCATAGTATTTACTGAGTTGTAAAGTGCAAATCGTGGTGTCCAATATTTATCGAGTTGCATAGTGCAAACTATGGTCTCTAGTGTTTATTGAGTTTGTAGCATTAGTAATTTGAATCTAGTATTGATTGAACAAGGAAGTGTTAGCCAAGTAATTTAGTTTATACCAAGCTCACAGTATTATTGTTTAGTGCTAATCGAGTCATGTAGTGTCAACTAAGTGATTCATTTTATATGTTGAGTTTTGTAGTGTTCACTGAGTCGCTAGTGCTTATTGAGTTCATATTACTTGGAAGTGATTAGTATGAACCCAACTTCTACATCTACCAAGGGCATGGCAATGCCAAGTGTTGACAATGGTTGCCAAGTATAAGAACCTCACCAAGTCTATCTTCAAAACCCATGTACCAGCAGTTTGGTTGACTTTGTGTATTTTGGTGAAACTTGTATTGTAGTTGACTTTGATGAATTTTGATTTGGATTGGTATATATGTAATGTATTGTATCACATCAAAAGGATATGTAGAAGAACATATGATGTGAATATAATAAGAGAAGAAGTGTAAAGTAAGAAGGCTATAAGAAGTATATGGAGTAGGAAAGATTTATCTATCAAAACAAGGTGATCATTACACTCCAAAGGAATCTCAACCAGAAAATCAAAGATTAGCCACTAGTTCATCCTAACAAGTGCAACTGTTAAATCCTTTCACAAGGTAGACTTAATAGTCCTTTTAAAATCTCTTTACTAAGTGCATACTTCATTGTATTCTTTGTAAATCCTTTGGCAAGGTAGACTTAACAATCCTTATTGCTCCTAATGGGACATATCATTAGAAGTGATCAATTGTAAGCCTTAACTAGCCAACTTTGTATTGCAGTATTAAAACTTGTGGGTATCATCCCTAGCCCAATTTTACTTTTTATTTGGAAGGTTTCTAGGTCACCATATCTTGTGTCAAAGTGTTATGAATGTTTTCATGCTTTCAGGTTTTCATGCATGCAATTAGATTAGAATATATATGAAGGATTAATTGGTGTAATAAGAATAAGTTTTATTGGTTCCTAATTCACCCCTCCCCTCATAGTAACCTAGCTTATCCTATATTTCCAACAATTGGTATTAGAGATTTATGGTTCTCAAAGAAGAACTTTAATATTTTGAGCAAAGATCAGAGGCAATGGAGCTATTGAGGCTAGATAAGGCTATTGACAATGAAAAGATGGATTTGCAATTGGATATTGGGAAACTTACGAAAGAAAAGGAGCAACTCTCTCAATCCTTGAAAAGAAAAAAAGATCTTGTAGTACAAATAAATGACAAATTCTACAATGAAGAGAGAATTGAAGATATCTATTCAAAAAGAAACTTAGATGAAGCTAATGAGGTAATTAGAGACCTATAAGAAAAGAATTGTAATGTTCAAGAAGAAGTAAGAAAAATAAAAAGAGAACAAGAAATTCAGTCAGTAAGATTATGTGAAGTCATGGAAGGAAAAGAAAAGGCCAAAGAAGAGATAGAAGGAAAGAACAATGAAATTCAACATCTATCCCTTCAACAGGAAGACTTCATTGATCAATTTACTAATGCAAATGAAGAAATTATGAATCTAAGATCAAAGAATGAAAGATTGCAAAATGATCTAAACACTAAAAAGAAAACCAATGAGAAGATAATGAAATATTAAGCAGACAAGAATCAATTGAATTAGAAAAGTCAATACAAACCAAAAGGAAAAGTAGAATAGGATACATAGAAGAAGATGAATCATCCAAGCAAGGAGCTCAAAAGAATCAAAGGCCTACTTAAAATCATTATGGTAAGTTAGTTCATACATCAAACAAATGTTGGAGTAATGGTAAAACAAAATTCAATGGAAAGTGTTACAATTGCAATAATCATAGTCATAGAGCTAATGAATGCAAAGAGAAAACTAAATTTGAAGGCAAATGTCACAAATGCAAGAAGCATGGGCACAAATCTTCTAAATGAAAAACCAAGATATTGAACCCAACATAACAGATTGTGAAAGCTATATTTGGTTAGACTACAACACATAGTGTAGATGCCACTACTATGGAGAATTTAGGTACATTGGAGAAAACTATGTGAAGTATCACATATAGACAAGAGACACCACTAGAAGATTTTTTATTTGTACAAAACTTGGACATCTTGGAAAGAGCTGTATGAACATTAGAATGATTGAAGATGAAAAGAAAGCCAAAGCTGACAACATCAAAAAATAGATGAGGTAGTAATGGATTTCAAAATCTTCTAAGAATGAATGTCCAAGCCATGAAGCACATGTCACTCAAGAATTGGGTGACTCAATCATTTCTACTTGATCTCCCATAAGGATGACTAGAACTAAGACTTTGAAAAAGAAATCTTACATCAGTTCCAACTAGCTAGAAGGAAAGATCCATACCAACATTCAAGATACAAAGGGATCACCAAGTGTCTAAGGAAAATCTAGATCTTATTGAGCTAGGTCATGTTGCAAGACCCTACGAAGAAAGGTTAGGATACATTAAAATATTGAATGGACACCAAGTTATGAATGACTCTATCAAGCACTAAGGTTGAACTTAGTGGAAGACAGTCTATCGCCAAGCAAGAAATTGTACCAAGAATTTATGCTAATTTGAAAGTGAAAACTTGTTAAAAGGAAAGGAATCAAATTCATTTAAAATCATGAATTTTCGAAGAGCTATTTGCAAAAGGCAATTTTTGTTCTTCCAAATGATCTATGCATTTTTTGTTGAATATTTTTGTGTTTTCATTAAACCCTACCAAGCATGGCATCCTCCAGTAGGAAGAAGAAGAAAGGATCCAAGATGTTGGTTTGAGGAGTCGATTGGAAGGAACCAGATTTTAAGTTGAGTCTCGCAATTGCAGAAGCACTTGATCCAACTAGAGCTCAGTTATAGATTCCACCAAAGGTATTACTTGTTAATGATATTTGTTCACATTTTCTCTATTTGATACAAGATATTGAAACCCTAGAGATATATGAAGACTTGAAGACAAGTGCACACCAATTGTCAGTTGACCTAAGCTAAGCTACATTTCTACTCACTACTCAAAGATCAAAATTCTAACTAATATGCAAGAAAAATTATTAAGGGATGAAACCAAGATCAAGGCCACACTTTTAGAGATCCAAGACATGATTCTCCTAAACATGGATGCATTGTAGAAACACATTGCACATGCCAAAAGTCTCATCCATGATCTAATAACTTCTCCATGACTGCTCATGTAATAGAGTTATCAACAAAAGTGTAGATTGCATTACATGCAAGCAAGGTGTTACATGAAAATTGGGACAAGATAATGGCATTCATTTTGAAGGTGTATTATGACTTCTTGTCACATTTTTGAATTACCTTGTAGCATACTCCTTTTGGCATTTATGTCAAAAATGGGGAGAAGATGAGAAGATTAGATAAGATAAAAAGGGAGGGAAGATGTGATATAAAGACATGAAATATATAGTAAGTAAAATGTAAACATGTATGGGGACTAACATAACACTCATGTAAAATTAATCAGATAACATCAGTTACAAAAGAAATTTTCAAAAATCTCAAAAATAGATTATATTACTAAGTTGAAGACATCAGATGCAGACTAAAGATTGTTTTGAACTTGAAATTTTGAGAATTCAGTTTTTGATTGATAAGTGTTTTTGTCACTAATACCAAAGGGGCAGATTGTTGACATTATGGTCATGTTTTTTTATTAGTGACTCACACTCAGTCAAATGGTTAGCAACTATCAAGCTTATCTTGTAGTTTGTAGTGTTAACTGAGTAATTTAGGTTCTATCAAGTTCTATAGTTGCTACCAAGATCTAGAATTAGTATTCAATTAACACTAAGAAGTATATACCGAGTTGATGAATATTAATGCAAACCAAGCTTCATAGTATTTACCAAGTTTCATAGTGCAAATCGTGATCTCTAGTGTTTACCAAGTTCACAACATCAGTGATCTAAATCTAGTGTTAACCAAGCTAGGAAGTCTCAACCAAGTGATTTAGTTTATACCAAGCTCGTAGTATTAGTTTTCAACAAGTCACATAGTGTCAACTAAGTGATTCATTTTATATGTATATTTTTGCAGTGTTCACCGAGTCATTAGTCTTGACTAAGTTTAGACTACTTAGAAGTGATGGGTATGTGCAGGATCATGGTGTACCAAACTATGGCCTTAAGTGGCAGTGAAAAACTAGCAAATCAGGGTTATGTCAACTTGACACATAATTTTAAAGTGGTTCTGGATGTTACATCAAAAATTTGTAAGGAAATAATCTGTAGGAAATTGAATCTAGTTTCTAAACTACAAGGCCTTATCTGGAGAAAAAATTATTTGATTGGTCAAAAGTTTGGATTTTAATGCAGTACTACAAAAATTTCAGAGCAAAAATAAAAAGTAGGTGTATGTCTGACCACCTTAATCATAATCAAATGATAATATTTTTAAATCTAATTTTAGATATAAAAATTAGACTCATGCCTAGATGTGACACATATTTTTGGCAATTTTTATTCCAAATAAATAATTAATTATGAATTTTCTGCTATACTGTTTTCAGAATTAAAAAACTCCCACGTCTGACCACCTTAACTAGTTCAAAAAAAATCAAAATTAAGTTTTTTTTTTTTTTTTCTTATACTAGTCAAAACATAGAATGTGACACATCTTTTGGATTTCACAAATCTTATACGGTTTGAAAGTTATAGCTATTTTTCAACCAGTATGTCAATCAGCACTTTGTAGCTAACTCCATTAGAAAATAAGTAATAATTACTTATTGAACTCATAATTTGACAAAACTTACATTTATGAAAAGCTAAGAACATTCTTAAGAAACCCTTTGCATTACATCAAATTTTGGTTAAAAAAAAGTTCGTCAGCTACATGCTTGAAGTAAAAAACACATAAGAACATGCCAATAACACATTTTCAGGATGTTTTAAAGATGACCATGTAAGGTTGGTATTGAAATATATAGTAGGAATTATAAAGGTATTAATTGTTTTCATTTAGTATCAAGATGGGTGGGAAAAAAGTGGGAATAGATTTTGAAATTCTTTGAGGCATTTCAGAACTACATATTTTTCAGATCGCCACTTTTTGGCACACCATGATCTTGCACATACTCTAATTAGTATGAAACAAGCTCCTACATCTACCAAGAGGATGGTGATGTTGAGTGTTGACAATGGTTGCTAAGTATTAGAACCTCACTAAGTTTTTTTGTAGAACCCATTTACCAATAGTTGGGCTGATTTGTGTAATTTGGTGAAACTTGTAAAGTAGGTGACTTTGATGAATCGTGATTTATATTGGTATATATGTATTGTATTGTATCACACCCAAAGGATATATAAAAGAACATATGATGTGAATATAATAAGAGGATAAGTGAAAAGTAAGAATTCTACAAAAAGTATAAGGAGCGGCAAAGATTTATCTATCACAACAAGGTGATCATTACACTGCAAAGGAATCTCAACTAGCAAATCAGAGTTGCAGATCAAAGATTAGCAAGTGGTTCATCCTAATTGGTGGAATAGTTAAATCCTTTTAGAAGGTAGACTTATAAATCTCTTACAAATCTCTTTACTAAGTGCATGCTTCATTGTATGTTTTGTAAGTCCTTTAGCAAGTTGGACCTAGTAGTCCTTATGGCTCTTAAAAGGGCAGATCATCAGAATGATCAATTGTAAGCCTTAACTAGCCAACTTTATGCTCCAGTACTAAAGCTTGTGGGTATCATTCCCACCCCAATTTTTCTTTCTATTTGGAAGGTTTTTGGGTAACCATATCTTGTGTCAAATTTTAATGAATTTTTTTAATGCTTTTAATTTTTCATGCATGCAATTAGATCAGAATATATATGAAGGATTAATTGGTGAATAAGAATAAGATTTATTGGTTCCTGATTCACCCCTTACCTCTCAATAACCTAGCCTATCCTATATTTCCAACAAATCAATACTATCTCTACTTTGATACCTTGTTCTATATAACTTTGAAGCTAATGATGAGCACAATGTACTTTTTTTTGCAATGTAGATATTATGCTCACTCTTGATCTATATTTTACATTAGAGTAATATGCCTAAGTGAATATATTAAATATGCATGCTGATCATAAAGAATTTGTACTCCATTCTTTTATACCATTCTTTGAATTCTTGTGCTTATCATAGAGAGTTTGTACTCTATTCTTGTATACCATTCTTTGACCTTTTGTTTTTCTTAAATTGCATTATAATTTTCCTAGCATCTAACTTTAAATATTTGTTAGGGATAATGCTATTGTTTCTTTACACTAACACTAAAATAACTCATTTGATAAAACATTTTATCTCTAGATGAATTTTCTTAAGTTTTGATTCTTCACGCTTTATCTTTGCTAACTATTCAATATATAGCAATTACGATAGAGTAGGCTAGGGAATGTACATTTCTCAATCTTAGGAATGAGAATTGCCCTTCCTCCCACTTTATTTATTCTTTCTTGCATGTGAAGTAAAGATGTGGGACCTAGTCCTCCATCAGCTAATCAAAATACAAATTTCTTATGTAGGTAAGCACAAGTGGATCCCTTTCTTACTCTTTCTTGACTTCTATTCATTTAGTATTTTGCATGGTTTTGATAACATAACCACTACTTATTTGAAGTTCTTTAATGTACCTTATGCATTTGCTAATACAATGAAATACATTAGATTGAAAAGGTTGCATTTGTAAATACACTTTTATAACATCTTTTTATTATAATATGATGATATCTCTTTTATACATTAATTTTCAATTGCATTATTTAGAGACCTTATGTTATCTAATTCCCCTTTTGTATCATGAGCATACATAGTTGTAAAACCACTTGTATCTTTCTTGTAAATAGAAATGAAAGAGTTTTGATTTGCATTATATTATTCTCTTTCATGTAATTATTTTTTCATAATAATTGTTAATGGGATGCTCTTTCATAACAAATTGAAATGTGATCTTTTGTCATTATACTTTCTATAACTTTTGCACTTTTCTAATTTCAACCACAATACCAATCAAGAAACCATAATTATTTTGAATTGTACCAATCTAGATTAGTTGTGAAGCTCTGTATATGTCTACTAATTTTTTCCATATGTGCTAAAGTTTGCAACATTTTTGGCGACCTCTCAGGAATGTTTTCCTGCTAAATGGATTAGTTTGGTTCTTCCTTTTGCATCTATTGACAATAGGGTCAATTCACAACTTGTCAAAACTTTAAAAAAATGAAACCTTCTCAAATTGAAACTAAAATAATCAAAATGAAAAAATAAAGACATAGATAACTAAAAATTGAACTACAAAATTTGCAACATTTTATAGGAATCAATAGCAATCCCTTTTCACCCTCATTTTATGGGTGGTATGCATGGTACATTATTGTGATTATAACCTCCTATTTTGTATCATTTATATTTGATGCATATCACCCATATAGTAACAATAAAATAAGTCACTCATAGGTTTCTTTTTATAGATTGCAAAATGTGTCTGAAACACTTATTGGAAGTCAATATGAAGATGGCTTAAACATTTATTATTGGATGTCTTAGTGAATGGGCCATTATTATTGGAATCAAGCATTAGAATACATTTTGTGTCTTGTATCAAATATGCTGGTTCATTGATTGTAAATCCATCCTATGGTCAATGTTTCAGTTATCTTCCACACAAACTCCAAACAAAAAAAAACTTGAAAATGAAACTAATGAATTGATTGTGTCAAGCAACACTTATTGAACTTAGAAAACTACACATGCTAGAAAAAACATAACTACCCTAAGCTTTGAGATAGTAATATCTAGCTCAAATTAAACCATTGAAAGGTTGAGAAAAATATCTTCTTAGCCTCTTAATCAAAGGATAATTAACCTTTTTACCAACAACCAATAGGGTCTTAAGAATGAAAATAAACTTGATTTCATTCCTTAACTAATCTTGAAAAATACCTAGTTTTTCATGTTGAATATTTGGAGCACTACTACAAAGGAAAAATGTGTGGTAATTCATTGATTCCTTAGCTCAAAATCCATTTTTAGGTTAATATATAGAATTAGGTGGTCTATTGGCTTCTAATCTAGAAATTTCCTTGATTACATAGCCTCTTGTATGGATAAAAATTGAAAGTTTTTTAATTACTTGTAGTCAATCTAAAACACTTTTCTTATCAAACTGAACTTTAGGAACTATTACCCTTTTATCCATCATCTCATTAGCATTACCTATTTTTTGTTTGAACCTATTTACCCCAAGTGGAAAAACTTGAATCAAAATTCTTTCACTTTGATTTACCTAATAACCACTTTCTTGAACCTTGGATAATAGGGAATCATGTTAGAATTAGTAATATTTACTTGGTTATATTTATTAAATTTTTGATTTAAACCAAGGTATCCCTTATGCAATTTTTCCTCTAGTCAAAGTGTGAGGGCATGCCATTTCTCTGTCCTTTGGTCCATGTATCATGACAAATCATTTATGTATTTCCTTTCATAAGGAAATAAGTCTATCCTCCTTAAGAGGATATTTACACTTTGCACATACTTATTATGAATAGTGAAATTCATAGAAATGGGAGTTACAATGCAACTCCATTCTCACCTCTACAAAAAAATGCCTCACTCTCATTCTTCTAAACTTCTTCTACACACATTGTGTAATTGTAATGAACATCTCTCTCTCTCTCTCTCTCTCTCTCTCTCTCTCTCTCTGTGAGATACACACACAAACACATTCTTAGGCATTTTCCACATTCATAATATTAGAGAAGGGGTTTTCTTTACTTTCCCCTTTCAAAAATTTCTCTGTATCCTCATGTTGATCCTAGGATAGCTCTCTTTGGTTTTATGGTAACTCATTTTCATATCAATCTCTCTTTGATTATTATATCTCATTTCATTTTAATAAGTTTATTTCATGGTATAAGAGCTTTCTAATCCTTTTTTTGAGCTTGTCTCAAGTTTGCCACATTGAAAACCTTTGTTAAGAGAGAAGCTTAAAGCTTCATTGCTATAAAAGTATTTGTTGCAGATTTTTTATTCAATCTATCATTTTTATTTTTTCTTTTAATCAACATCAAAAGGTTTAAACTAAAGAGTTATTTATTTCATCTAACCCATTTTTCTCTTATTTTGAAAGGCTTACTATTAGAACAAAAAGAAGCTTTGTTCTACTTTCATTGATCTAAAACCACAATTTGCAAGTTTTATTTCAGCTTATTGAAAATACTAATCTATTCTTCATGATCTCTAAAAGAAATTAATTTTATTGTAAATTATCCTAATCATTTTTTCATCACTAATAGTCTAATATTATTATCTTCATAGAATTTCCTTCTATCTGTTGTTGGACACATATTTCTATCTAAATTGGAGTCAATTTTTTCCCCTAAATATATATCTATTATCCACTATGAAATTTTAAAGTAAAAAAGAAAATGAAAGCGTCTAATTTTTTCAACAAAACATATATTCTTTATGTATTTTTTGGGAAGTGTGCCCTTTTTATTTTGAAATTTATATTTTTTGATTAATAGTCCCTTCCTTATATAAAAAAATACAATAAAGTTACATATTCACAAAAAAGGGGTTGGGGGATATAGGATCACCTCGCAAGTTCATACAGCTACTGGCCAAAAATTAGCTATTCATCAAAAAAAAATTGAAAACAATAGAAAAAAATGAAATCCTCTAGCTGCCAGCAATGGAGGGTTCTTATCATCAGAGCCCCACCTTAAAGTGGGGAGAGTAGATGGCTCAGGGGGAGCCCAATCATATCCGCAATAGCAGTATTATCTTTGTCTTTCTCTCCCTCATGCTTGGGAGGAGAAATGGATAAATCTAGTTGAGGAAATACCCACTTAGGGTCTAGTGAGTAGAGGGCCAACCAATAGAAAGAGTAACAGGAGGAGACATTAGGGACCACCTTGAACTAGACCTCCAAGGAGGCAAGGCCGAGTGGTGCCAATCACCAGAACCTCCAAAAATGTGGTGCCAACTAAAAGCACCATCGCTAGGAGAGTGGTGCTATTGAGAGTCAGGTGTGCATGAGCAGCGAGCAGAACTACTACGTCCTTGATGATGATTGCCCAGATGAGGGGTATGGTCATCAAAAGAAATATTTGGCAGAACACAAGCAACCATATAGGGGGCATTTCCCCAATGAGCCAAAAGCTCCTGTAAGTGCGCCACCTCCAAAACCACTTTATCCATCTATACTTGAATCTGCAACATGACATTGTTATAAATACATGCTTTAGAGTACATAGCCACATTAATGTCAAGTGTGTCATGAGCATAAATGACTGCATTGTGATCTTTCCAAATGGTAAATAAGATCTCCGATATGAAAGCATGCCATATTTGGGTGTATTTGAAGGAATCAAGGTATTATCACTGAGAAGAACCATATGCCAAGAGAAAGGTTCTAGGCAGAAGGGGCGAAAGAGATCATGGATCCATCGCCAGTAACACTAAGCCCATCTATAGAATCAAAAAAGTGCAAAAAGGACTTAGGTTGACCACAAAAAGGGCAACGGCGATTAGGAACTCTAAGATGCTACAACCGGGAGCCCAAAGGAAAGCCTTGGAAAAGTACATAATTTTGGGTTCAGTAATGGTGTTCCACACAGTGGAGAACCTATAACCTCAGGTGTGATGTGAAGATTGCAAATGCCAGTGTTGGTTGAGAACATCAACCATGGGTAATCCAGCCTAGGTTTATAGCTAGTTATCAGAGATTCTGGATACCACTTCTAATATTTCCACCAAGGGCAAGAAGATTGAGTACCCACTTTGTGTAACAAATGTGAAGGCACCACAGAAACTAGAAGATCAAAAGTTTGTTAATATGGTTGAGTGAGCCAGAATTGCATTTGCATGTCTTCCCATGATTGCAAGCTCATAGTAACTTTGGAGAAAAGATCTTTAGGGGTCCTTATGCCATGTTTAAAAAAACACAGACCACTAGCCCCTTGCACCTTAGCTAGGGGAACACCTTGAATAGAAAATAAAGATGACCACTAGAGATTATGTTGATTCAAGGAAAGCCCATCTCTAAAACCATTGCCAACCCAACGAAGCTAGGGACTAACTATTTCCCAAGCTTTCCAAATACTCTTGGAAAAATAAGTACCCCAAAATTGAATAGGTTTAGGGGTAATCAGAATGGTTTGGAACCCAATCCCCTTCTAGGCTAGCTAGTGAACCAGAAAGCCTAAAGAAATAAAAATCCTTAATAGAATCTTCTAGGTTTTGGCACATAAAGTAGTATCTTGCTTCTAGGTGGATAGCAAGCCAAGGCTACTAGACTCCTTGGGAAGACTATAGAAATTTTAGGCAACTCTATGAAAGCCCTAGTGAGAAGCATCTGACGCCCAAAGGAAGTCACATAAAAGGTATTCAAGTTTGATGTATGAGGCCTTTGATAGAGCCCAATAGGAAGAATAATAAACATGGGTGGTGGCTAGCACTTTGGAACAAATTTGGAATTTGCCTGTACATGAAAGAGGTTTGGTGATCCAATACTCTAGCTTCTTCTCTATTTTGGCAAGAACCGCATTCTAGAGCTCAACAACTAAGGCTTGGAAGGTGAAGGGGATAGCCAAAATATGAAAAACATCCCCATGTTGAACCCATTTCCATTGTTATAGCTCAAGCCAAGCAGGACAAGGAAGGTAAGACTATCTGTAACAAAGGGTTTTGTGCCATAGACCCTGAAGCAAGATAGAATGTGTTAACACATTGCAAAGCAAAGGCAATATTCTCTTTATCCTCAATGAGAGTGAGGAAAGAGTCATCTACAAAATGACCATTCATAAGCTAGTCAGGAGAATCTGAAAGGGAAATACCTTGGACCCTTCTTTGGGAGATGCCATTTGTGAGAAATTACCCAAAACCTTCTGTTGCCAAGACATATAATGAGGGCACTAATGGGCAGCCTTGGTGAATTGAGTGATAAAGCCCAAATGCTTGAGATTGATGGCCATTAATGGGGATGCAAGTAGAGGCATCTCTAAAGAGAATTTGGACTGACTGGAGAAAGGTAGGGCCAAACCCAAGAGCCTAAAACATGGCTAGAATGAAAGGCCACTCGGTCCTGTCATAAGCTTTCTCAAAATCAATTTTGAGAAAGATGGCCTATTTCTTAGAATGATGAGCCCATTACGTCCCTTCCACATAGCAATTATAATATCCAAGATATAATGGGACTTGATAAAACCTATTTGTCCAGGGCAAATGATTTGTGGAAGAAGATGACAGATTTTGAGTAAGAGAGCCTTGGCAATGATCTTATATAAAATATTCAACAATGTGATGGGGCTCCAATTACAGATGTCTTTAGGTTCAACCACCTTAGGTATGAACTTAATATTCCTTTTGTTAATAAGATTACCTAGAGAATGAGAATTGTATACCTTGATATTAACCTTATGCAGGTTCAGACCAATCTCATCACAAAATGCTTTGTAAAATTCACAAGGGAAGCTATCACAACCAAGGGCCTTATCATCCACCATGGAGAAGACAACTTCCTTGAGGTCCTCTAGAGTGAGCTTCTACTCATAGAATGCATATTTTTCTAGAGTGATTTTTTTAGGTGTGACAACCAAACAAGCTTGCAGGGCTTGGTCCCTAGCCACCAAGGGACCCTGAGCTATGAATTTTTTTTCATAGTGGCGAACAAAGGCTTGAAGAATATCAAGAAGCTCACAGAGGGTATGATGACCCTACTAAATGTGCTTGATCCCCACTATAGAGTGGCATGCCCTCAACACATTAAAGAATTTGTTGGAAGCTTGATCACCAACCTCCAGCCAGTGAAGGTAGGCTTTGAGTTGAGCTCCCTGGATAGCATAATTTTTTGTAACTTGTAATTTATATTGATTAAGGATACAATTTATTTATATTTTCTCTAAAATCTTACCTTAGTTATTCTCAAAAGGCTTACAACAACCTTTTATTTACCCATGATCCATTAGCTCATATTTTTGCTGTCCATCTTTAAATCTCTTATATATACCTTTTTTAGGGGTCATCTCGCCGATTTTCTGTCTGCTGGTGTTTTATTCTTCTCAAAGCACTATAATAGTGACCACGAGCTTCATTTGATCAATCTATCCTGCCAAGCAAGAACTTTCTCTCATCATCTATCATTTCAATGGTCTTTCAACTACTCACAAAATATTATCCTTTGATTTAACTTGTCTTCTCTAGCTGAAAAAAAATCTCATATCTTTTCATAGTCAACTATGTGAAGAACTATAATATGCATTTTTTTTTATTACTTTGCTTCTTCGATTGTAACCTTCAGTGTTAGAACTTATCCTATTCATCCACATTTTTCATCAGCACAATTAGAGTGTAGATTTTTATTTTTTAGTTTATCCTCATCTTTTGCCTACTTTGAATCCTTTGTGTAGTGCATCTTCTACTTTTACATTTTCAACTTGTTTACCATTGCCACAACATAGAATTGTTCCTCATAGTAGTGGATTTTGTGCAGTTACTATTCAAAAATATTATTATTTTATGAAGAACATTTTTTTTAATACCATTTGGTTCTTTTCTCTTTAAGATTCCTTTACTTTTTCATATATTAAGTTACAATATTTTTCATTATGGCCTCTATTCTATTATTATCTTTATTTCATAATTTAGCTGATTGACTGCCTATGTTGAGACTTATTAAGCTTGTAAAAATAAGTCACTTTTAGCATAAGAATCAAACCTTAGTGTACAATATTTAAGCAGACAAGTTGCAATTCAATAATTACTAATAACACATTTGCAAAGCTTTGTTACCTGATTAAGAACAAAGATGGCATCACTAGTTCTGGGACAAGATCCATGGGTTAGTGGTCAATATTCTTACTTCATAATTACCTCACTTGATAATACAATGGATTGGTTAATTGAAAAACTCACCATGCTTTTCCCTTCCATTTTTGCTTTCATTATATGAGACAAGGTCCTAACAAATGTAGAGGAAGAGGCAAGTTGCAACAGCCATGAACTGATGAATAAAGTGTACGGACAGAGGCGTCAAGGTTGGGAGATCATTGACATGGATTCTATTCGTTGCCTAAGTTGATTTTTTATTCATTATGCTTACTAAAATATAAGAGCACTTTTTAAATATTTCAATAAATTAAATGATGTCAATCAATGTGATTTTAATAGTTTTTTTAATATATTAATTTTTTTGCTATACAATATTTGATATTTATATAACATTTTAAATTATGATTCAATGTACTAATTCTTATGTGAAATAAAATATTGAAAGTGAATTTTTTTATGAATAGTCATTTTCTATTAATAAAATATAATAAGAATACAATTCACAAAAAAGGGGCTGGGGCATACAAGATCACCCAGTGAAAGAGTTCACATGGATGAAGCTGGACTTAAAAACATGGCCTCAATCAGAAACAACAACTATTCATTAAAAAAATAAATAGAATAAACAAACTTAGGCTACCAACGCAGTGCTAGCCAAGGGAGGAGGATCATCTTTATTATGAAATCCCCACGTATCAGTGGGATTGTAGGGCAGACTAGGAACATTTGAGCCATCATCAGTAGCAACAAGATTAGGGGCAATCTCCACATCCTTAACCTTTGGCCACGGAGGAGAAATCGCCAAAGCCAGGTGAGGAAATTTCCTAGAATGCACCCGTTGAGGCCCAGGAGGAGGAGCTGGGGACCAGCTAGAACCATCGTAGGTTGGGGAAGTAGAGTATCACCTCCATCTGCCATCACCACCACTAGGTGAGTGGTGGTGGGAAGCTTGGGAGCATGGTGTGTGCGAGTGGCATCCTGAGGACTAGCGGCAAGAACGACGGCCATGAGGCATAGAGGCATCAGCCGAGGCATCTAGAGGAATTCTAGAAATGGTGCAAGGAGCATTGCCCTAGTGATTTAACAATTCCTATAAGTGAGTAGCTTCTAGGGAAACTTTATTAGCTTGCACCTGAATCTGCATAATCACATTGTTACAAATGCATGCCTTAGTGTACATAGTAATGTTAACATCTAAAAAATTGTGAGTGAACAGAACATCATTCCTATCTTTCCACAGAGAAAAAACAATTTCCTTCCTGAAGGTATGCCAAATCTGAGTGAATTTCCAAGGAATTCTAGGGGAATCACCCAACAGGATCATGTGCCATGAAAATGGTTCGGGCCTAAAAGGCTTGAAAAAATCATGAATCCAGTGCCAATAATTTTGAGCATGCTTACAAAACTAGAAAATATGCAAAAAATCTAGGATTAGGAACCCCAATGTGCTTGAGCTGACGCCCTAAGGGTAGACCTTGGAAGGCAAGGCACCAAGCAAAGTGGGCAATCTTGGGTTCTGTAATAGCACTCCAAATGGTGTCAAAACATTTTCTCCATTGAAAAAGTGAAGATTGCAAATGCCACAACTAGTTAAGCATGTCAACCATCAGAAGATGGGGTCAGAGCCATCTATACCCCATATTGGGCTTATAATTAGAAAATGGAGTGGTAGGATACCACTTCTAATCATGGCACCAAGGTTGAACAAATTGAATCCCCACCTTATGAACTAGGTGCACAGGGATGGAAAACAAAAAAAGGTCAAAAGTCTATTGATCTATATGGACAAGGTGGTACTAAACTTGCATATCTTCCCATGACCTGAAACTCATGGTGACTCTTGAAAAGAGATCCTTAGGAGTTTGAATGCCACATTTGAAAAAACACAGAGCATTGGCACCTTGAATCTTGGTGAGAGGAGTACCCTAAATTGCAAATAGGGGAGACCACCAAATGTTTTGTTGATTCAAGGAGAGTCCATTGCGAAATTCATCTCTAGCCCAAAGAAGCCACGGCTTAAGAGCTTTGCAGGCTTTCCAGGAACTCTTAATAACAAATGAGCCTTGAATGGCCACTGGTACAGACATGATGAGAAGGGTTTGAAAACCAATCCCCTTCCACATAGGCCTATTAACAAGGAAGCCAGAAAAAATGCAGTGCCTTACCAAAATCTTCTAGGCTTCATCCCCAAAAATAGCTTGGATAATCCATTTTTCATAGAGAGAAAGGCCCTATTTTCGAGTGGAAAGTAGACCAAGACCACGAAAATCCCTTAGGAGACTAAAAAAATCCCAAGCAAATTTGTGAAAATCATGATGGTCAGAACCATAATCCCAACTAAAATCTCTGAGAAAATGTTCCAGATTGAGATAGGAAGCTTTGGAGGGCACCCAATAGGAAGAATAGTACACATGAGTGGTGACTAGAATCTTAGAACAAATTTAGAATTTACTAGCAAGAGAAAGTAGCTTGGTGATCCAATAGTCAAGCTTTTTGCTAATCTTGGCAAGCACAACATTCCAAAGCTCCATAGGAGAGGCCTAGAAGGCAAAGGGAATGCCAAGAAAGAAAAATATTTTCCTATGAGTAACCCATTTCTACTAGAATTGGATGAACCAAGGTGGATATGGCAAAAAAGACTGGCAGTAGTAGAGCATTTTATGCCATTGGATGAGAGAGCTAGAGGCTTGACAAAAGGTTTCTAGATAGTTTAAATAATTTTTGATGTTTTCTTCATCCTCAAGAAGTGTAAGAAAGGAATCATTAGCAAAATGACCATTGACTAACTAGGAGGAAGATTTAGGCAAGGAAATACCATGAACCAACACTGAAGACAAATAATGAGCTAGCAAATAGCCAAAACCTTCAATAGCAAGGACATAAAGCACTAGAGCTAGAGGGCAACCTTGTCTAATTGAACAAAAAAGTCCAAAAGCCTTAAAATGTGAATTATTTATGGTAATGCAAGCATTAGCATCACCAAAGAGAATCTCCACAGAATGAAGAAAATTGGGACAAAAACCTAGGGCCTAAAGCATAGCCAAGATGAAGGGCCATTTAATGTGATCATAGGATTTAGTAAAATCTATCTTTAAAAAGATAGCCTGCTACTTGGACTTGTGAGCCCATTCCATACCTTCCTAGACATCAATGATGTTGTCAAGAATATATTTGGACTTGATGAAGCCATTTTGCTCAGGCCACACAATTAAACGAAACATGTGCATAATTTTGAGAGAGAGTGCCTTGGCAATGATCTTATAAGACACATTAAGAAGGGTAATCAGCCTCCAATTGCATATGTCCTCAGGATCACTAGCTTTAGGTATGAATTTTATATTCCCTTTATTTATTATCGCTCCTAAGCTTTTAGTATGATATGCTTCAAGATAGACTTTGTGCAGGTTAGGACCTATTTGTTCCTAGAGGTGTTTGTAAAATTCACGAGGAAAGCCATCACACCTAGGAGACTTGTCATCCAGCATGGAGTAAACTACCTCTTTAAGGTCTCTAAGGGAAAGAAGTTTCTCACAGAAAGCACATTGCTCAACCGTAAGGAAGTTTGAAGTAGTAGAGATACACTTTTTGAGAGCTTCCTCTTGAGCAACTGAATTTCCCTATGAAGCAAACATATTCTCATAATGATGAACAAATGCTTGTAGGATGTCAGGGAGACTGGATAGAACAGTCAATCCTTGTTTGATGTTTTTAATCCCAACATTGGTATGATGAGCCTGGAGAGCCTAAAAGAACTCCTTTGAGGCTTTATCACCAATCTCCAACCAGTGGAGACAGGCCTTGATTTGAGCTCCATGTCTAGTATAGTTGTCAACAATTTTCTTGTCATGGTAAAGCTTGGCAAGATGAATTTGAAAATCCACATAAAAGGGGTTGAAGGTGAGAGCCTCAGAAGCTTTTTTGAGGGAAAGGGTGTTGCCTTCATAAGATAATTTCATGAAAATTGCCAGCTGGTGCCCATAGATGCGCAAAAATTGAGCAGTTTTGGTAATGGCATCATTCCACCATTGAATCCATCCTCGCTGGGATGGCAGACGTGGCTCCAAATTCCAAACATGTTGGATGTGCATGATGGTGGAAGCATGTAGCAGCATAGATGTGTTGAGGAAGAACTGAGACTTGGCCACCTTGGGGATAGCTGTTTGCCAAGAAATGACAAAATAGATGGGATAGTTATCGGATAACATCACATCTATCAAGGGAATGATAGGCAGATCTTGATCTTCAGAAAAAGAGAAAAAAGATTGTGCAGAGATCATAGCATGATAGAGATGTTTTAAAATATGGTCAAAGCCAACTCAAAAGTTGGACCAAGTGTGCCAGACCCCACTACCCTAGTGACGGTTTGTATTGGGATCAAAAAGACCCAATTTATTTCACATGTAGTACCAGGCTTCTCTTTCCCCAGCTATCCACCAAAGGGGTAGAATGCCATCTTTTTCAAATGCCACTTTAACCATATTGAAGTCCCAACACATGACCCAAGTTGTGGGAGGCAAGTTGTTAGCTAGCCAAACCCACATCTGGGACCTTTCCATAGCATCATTGGAGGCATAAAAATTAATGACTATAAAAGAATGATTGTAAGTGGAAAGAAAAAGATAGATAATTCTATGCATGGGGTTAGAACCATGTGAAATAATAATAGAATGAAGGCAAGGTGATAGGAGAGTAATTACACCACCTTGGCTAGGTTCATGCTAAGAGGAAAACATAATGCCATCCTACCAAATGACATGGCATGCAGCAGAAAGCAGCAGGCAGAGAAAATCTAAATTAGCAAGTCTATGATGGGTGTCTCAGACATATAATTTTTTGGGGAGGCTTAGAAGACCTCGAACATTCTAGGAGAGGAATTTCATGAGAACTCTACCATATCTTCCTCATCCTCAAGACAGGAGTAGCTATTCTGCAAGAAGGTAGAAATCGAGTGGAATTCAGATGGAAAATCCTCTTACCTTATAGCCTGCCATTTCACTTTTGGTATCTGCACACATCTAGGAGGACTATGAGAATTCCTTTTCACTGATGTCATGATGGAAGAAACTATAAGAGGAGCACAAACTCCAGCCAAGGTAGAAACCCTGGTAGCTGCCTTAATCCCCTACGTACTAGCAGTGTTTGGAACTTGTGAAACCCTCAAAATAGGTTTTGTGGAAGCCACTTGTGTCCCCGCACTAGCCAGTGTGGAGACTCCTATGGGAATAGGAGGAACCACGGTGACCACCACATAAGATTGCTTAGGGGACAAGGGATTCAAGGGAACCTTTCCCTTGCACCCAACAGTAACCCATTCTTCCTTTTTTCCTTTAGCCTGTTTAGCAGGTGCTTCTTTAGGCATGGGCTTGACCCTAAGCATAGCGAGAGGGCAATCCTTGATCTTGTGTTCCATAGACTAGAACCAATAACATGTGTTAGGTAGATTCAAATAAAGCACTTTCTGGGAGAAGGTTTCAGCTCCAATATCGATTTCTACAGAATCCTTGAGAATCTTGGAAAGATCAAATTCAACACAAACACATCGCTGTGGGCAAGCATTAAAAAATTTATTAGGCTCCTTGGTGACAACTTTTCTAAGGCCTTTAGAAATGGACTCAATGAAAGGCTAGCATGGCAAGGGAGGACTTGGAAACTCGACCCACATAGGAACCCTAAGCTTTTTATCATCTGAGACTGTAAAGTCTCAGGACCATTTTTGGAAAAGAAGCAGGGAGGAACACACAGACCAAGGTCCGTTGTTAAAGATCGCATCTGCTTGCGACAGGTTAGCGAAGCAAAATAAAAAAATCCTTTGGTAAGGCTTTTCATAGCATCAAGGTGGACTCCATGAGGTGTCTAGCATTTGCTAACGTAGTCTCGTAGCATAGCTTCAGCAGGAGTCCTACCAACAAAATAACCTATCAAGGTATGTTGCTCTAACTAGTCACAAGCAACATCAAATTCTTGCAAAGGAAGGATAATGTCAGGATTACCTCGTGAAAGACCTTTAGGACAAACTTGCATGGGCATTTTTTCTGAGGCGAGGCCATGGTAGTCCAAAGTGGCAATGTGAATACCAGAAACAACTGGTTCACCACTGGCTGAAGCCATTATATCCTAACCTAAAAGCTCCCATAGTAAATGTGGTTTGACAAGTGGTGCCTATAGAAGGGAATCTCAGACGAAGATTCATACACAAGAAAATTGAAAGTTCACATGAAGCAAGAAATCCTAGTAGAGTGAGAAAACCTTGGCTAACCCTAGTAGAGCGAAAAAACCTTGGCTCCTAAAAATGAGGAATTTTGGTCATCAAGTGAATTTATTAAAAGAATATGAATGGTATAAATTTCTAAATTTAAACATACAAATAGAAATATAAAGATGTTAATTTAGAAATAACACATTTATAAAATAAAAATAGTTATTAAAATATAATATTTTAAAATGACTTCTATTATTGTAAAGATCAATGTTATATGTTAAAATTCAAAAATTATCATTTGGAATAACTAGCATGAGAGGTTGTTATAAGAATAGAGAAGAAGAAAATGGAAAAAAGAGCATAAGATAAATAAGAAAGTGATAGAGAAGGAGAGGAAATGAAGGAGGGGAGGGAAAAAGATGAAGGATAAGAAAAAATAGAATAAAGAGGAGGAGGAAGAGAAGATAAGAAGAAGAAAAAAAGAGGAAAAGGAGGAGGAGGAGGAGGAGAAGTAAAATCAAAGGAATGATAAGACAATGAAGAATAAGGAGGAGGGGGTGGTAGTAGTGGATGAAGAGAATATCAAGAAGAGAAATAAGAAGAAGAGGTAGAGGAGAAGAGGAAGAAGAAAAACTTCAACAAGAGGAAGAAAGAGTAGTATTCAAAGTTGATTCTCCTTCAATGAATTAGCTGGGATCATATCAAAATAGTCTTGGAAGCCTCTCCAATGTCACCAAAAAATAATTTAGAGATAATATACAGTGTAAGAAAGTTAATGAAATTAAAATGATAGATGTTGTGTGGTACACAACATGTAGGTTGTTGGATACATATTTCATTTTACTATGTAATTAAAAGATGACAAGTATTAAGGAATGAAAAGTTATTGAAGATTGAAACATGTTGGCCACCTTTTTCAAACAATTTAATATATCTTGAGATTAATGTAATCCTTCACTTATAAAAGTGGGAAAAAAAGAAGAGAGAAATGCACATTTTATCTAAATTTTTTTTTGCTAAAATAACATATGGAATTCATGAGATTCTTATCCAAATTATGTATAATTCAGTTAAGATATTTGAAAAGTAAGTTATCAAACACGCTTGTACATAATTTCTCAACAATAAATTTTTGATCAACCACCATAAAAATAGTAACAAGAAATACAACTGGATTATAAGTATTTCTACCTATAATTTTACCTAAAGTCAAAGGAAAATACTGCTTATCATGGCATGAGCTATAACAATCTAATAATATCAAGGTTTAACACTATAGAAAGAAATAGTCAACATTGGTAGAATAGAGAGGCAAGTTTTGACATTTACAACTATGTCAAGAGTCAAATCATTAAACAACCTTTGGATTCAAGTGGTCTTTACCTTTGAAGGATACTTAAAAATGCAAAATAACACATATATGATTCTAGGAAAAAAGTAAAGGAGGAAGATTGATGGAGGAATCCTTCATCACAGTAAATTGAAAACTACAAATTGAAATCAAATTCTTAATCAATAAAGTAGATTCATCCATTGTTCAAAATTTCTTTTACTTAGAGAGAGGGTAAAAAAAACATAAATATAGAAGTACAATTGTGTAACATATTTTTGCTAAAAAAAGTAATGTATGTAGAAAATGCATGGACACACTTTTGTAGACCCTTATACTTCATGATATCCATCATCAAGAGAATTGTAAGAGGTGAACTATAGCTTCCTATCTATGATGTCCAAGAGCTATGAGTTTGTGGCTCTCAAATGAACCTAGATTAAGAAACCCTTGCAAGGTGCACCATAGAATAGAAGACTCAAATATTAGTGGCAAAAGTGTGAATATCCAAGAATCAAGAGGCTACAATGCTAATGAAAGTTTGCTAAATGAGGTGGAACATGCAAGATTAATATAACATGTATGAAGAATTAGAAAACCACCTTGATAAGCTATGAATGAGAGGAAAGTAAGCTAAATGCAAATGAGAAGATGTAAATGCAAATGAAATACAATGTGAGTGCTCCAAGTGATTCAAGTACTCCAAAATCTCCAAGAAAACTTGTAGCATAATGTTAGCATAAACTAAAATGAAGTCTAAGAATGACGATGTTAGAATATATAGTCTACCAAATATAACTAATAGTGGGGTGCATTAGTTATCCAATTAATATCACAATTATAAACCTTATTAGACTTTAACCATATGAGCAAAATGATCAGAAACCACAACAAGATAATTATGCACAATAACACCAAACATGGTAAACTAGGGAAATCTTGGTGGAGATGATACTCACAAGATGATGTACCAATATAAATATTCCTTGTTAGAGGATGGACCCTATTAGGAGTATATAACAACATTAAATACATATTAGTGTTGGAATTATGATATATTTTTCATTAGTGCAAACACTTATTTGATTATGAATGCTTACCAAGCTCATCAATTAGTCTACAGTATATACCAAGCATTCAGTGGCTACCTTACAAGTTTAGCAGGTAAACAATTCTTACCAAGAATTCTAAAGGATACCAAGTGAATGGGAAGTTCACCAGTGTTCACTGAGCAAAGGAAGGTCAATGAAGAACTCAGTGTTCACCGAGTAAAGGAAGGTAAATGAAGAACTTAGTGTTCACCGAGAAAAGGAAGGTAAATGAAGAACTCAGTGTTCACTAAGAAAAGGAAGGTAAATGAAGAGCTCAGTGTTCACTGAGAAAAGGAAGGTAAATGAAGAACTCAGTGTTCACCTAGCAAAGGAAGGTAAATGAAGAACTCAGTGTTCACTGAGCACAGCAAGGTAAATGAAGAACTCAGTGTTCACTGAGCATAAGAAGGTAAAAAAAGTACATAGTGTTCACCGACCATAGCAAGGTAAACGAAGAAGTTAGCTTTTACCAAGTGACACTATATCTACCGAGTCACCAATGGTTACTGAGTTCCAAGCAGTATTGTGTGGCTAGTATGAACCGAGCCTCTACTTCTATCGAGTGCATGACGATGTCGAGTAATATAGTGGATGCCGAGTATCAGAAGGTCACCGAGTCAGCTTGAGGAACCCAAGTTTTCTACTATGGCTGACTCAGTTATGTTCTGTTCCCTTGTGTTTTGGCCTACCTTGTAGTTGTAAGTATTGAAATGGTATATATGTAATGTATGATATCATTTGTAACATGGTATGGTGTATATAAAAAAAAAGGGGTAATTTTTGCATATGAAGAAGGTACTGATATATTTTGAGAAAAGTAAAAAGCGAATCAATAGCAGAATAAAAGGGAATATAGCAAGGTCAACATAGGAGCAGAAAAGTTATACCTATCACATCAGGTGATCAATACAAAAAGGATCTTATCAGAAAATAGTTTTAAGTAGATCCACTGCTTCATCCTAATAGGTGAATCAGTTTATAAATCCTTTAACCAGGTGGACCTAACAGTCTTTTTGTAAATCTCCTAACAGAGTGCATACTTCACTGTATGTTTGTAAATCCTCTAACAAGGTGGATCTAGTAGTCCTACTAGCTCCTAACAAGGCATATTACTAGAAGTGATCATTGTAAGCCTTAACAGACCAACTTTATATTGTAGTATTGAATTTTTGTGGGTATCATCCCCACCCTAGTTTTACTTTCTATATGGAAGATTTTTGGGTCACCAAATCTTTGTCTACATGTGCAATAAATGTTTGTTTCATTAGTTATGCAGTAGATTAGATGAATGAATGATGAATTAAAAAAAAGAAGGCTGAATTGTTTAAAAGTTTTATAAGTTACTGATTCATGCCTCCCCTCTCAGTAACCTACCTTGTCTTGAATATTTCCAGCAATTGGTATCAGAGCTTTGTGGCTCTCAGGATAAAGTTTGACAGCTTGAGCAAAGATCAAGGACAATGGAGATATTTAGACTTGACAAATCTATTGAAAATGAAAAGCTAGATCTGGAAACGGCCATGGCTCAAATCAAAGAAGCAAAAGAGCATCTTTCTCAATCTCTAAAAAGAAGGAAGGAACTTGCAAGACAAATGAATGATCATCAATATGTTGAAGAAAAGATTGAAGACCTTTTACCATCAAGCAGTTCAAATGAAGCTAATGAAGCAATCAAGGAACTCCTAGCTAAAAATCGTTCTCTGCAGGAAGAAGTAAGGAAGCTTAAAAGAGAAAAAGAAATCCAATCCATCAGGCTATGTGAAGTTTTGGAACAGAGAAACAAGGAAAATGAAGACCTAGAGGTAAGAAATAATCAATCCCTTCAGCATGAAAATCTTGTAGGTCAACTATCTAATGCAAATGAAGAAATTATGAATCTAAGATCTGAGAATGAAAGTTTGAGAAATGATTTAATTACTGAAAGAAAAATCAATGCAAGCTTACAAAGTGATCTAAGATCTAAAAGAAAAATCAATGAAAGTTTGGAAAATGAATTGATCACTGAAAGGCAAGTCAATGAAAGAATGATGAAATCTCAAGAAGACATGATTCAATTAAATCAACAAAGTGAGAAAAAATTTCATAGACAAAAAGGTAAAGCCGGTCTTGGATATAAGGAAGAAGGTGAATCCTCTAGACCAGGTGCCCAAAGGAATCAAAGACCCACTTGCAATCACTGTGGCAAGACAGGTCATACATCAAACAAATGTTAGAGTAATGGAAAGGAAAAATTCAATGGTAAATGCTTCAACTGAAATCAGCATGGTCACAAAGCTAAAGAATGCAAAGAAAAAACAAAATTTGAAGGAAAATGTCACAAATGCAAGAAACGTGGTCACAAGGCATTCAAATGCAGATCCAAATCATTCAATCCAGCTGAACAACTTGTTAAAACAATCTTTGGATGGGACTACAATACTTGGTGTAGATGTCATTATTGTGGAGAATATGGACATGTTGGCAAAGACTGTTCAAGGCATCATTTAAGGAAAAGAGACACAACAGTAAGATGCTATACATGTATAGAACTTGGTCATATAGCCAAGAATTGCATGAATATTGAAAGAATTGAAGATGAAAAGAAAGCTAAAGTTGATAACATTCGAAAGTAGATGAGACAACAATGGATTCTTAAATCTACCAAGCAAGACAATTCAAATGATGGTTATATCACTCAAGAAATGGGTGACTCCACCATTTCCAATTAAATTTAAGAATTATCAAGAACTGCATCATCAAGCCATATCTTAAGTAGTTCCAGAATGAAAAAGTGCAAATGATCAAATCAGTATTTTAGGTTTAAGAACCAAAAGAAAGTTATCATTCACCATGTTGCATTTACCAAGTAAGGTTGGTTAGAGACTTTATTGAGCTAGGTTGGGAGTATCAAAGATTTTGTTTGATCACTGAGTGGCAAAGCTTTATCGAGTAGAGCGACGGCAGACTAGCAAGCACTATGTTATCTCATCTACCTTTGTACCAAGCATTAATGATAGTATTTCCATCAAAAGGGAAAATTTTGATTTCATTCTTTATCGTGACTTAAGAATACTCAGAACTAAAATATTTTTAGTGAATCTTGAGCAAATTCCAAGTGATTTGAAGAAAATTTCCTATGAAGAATTTGTTCAAAGGTTTTCTTATATTTACTGAGTAGCAATGGCATCCACAAGCACTAGTAGTAGCAAGGTGAAAAAGAGGTTTAGAGATGTTAATCAAGGGTACAGAATGGAAGGCACCCTATTTCAAGATTGTTCTAGCCATTGCTGAATCACTCGACCCAACTGGAGCCCAATCAAAAATTACCGTAGATGATACTATTTTCATAGGAAATGATGATCTTTGCAAAGAATTTTTAGAGCAAATGAACAAGTAATTTGAAATGTCTATGTTTGGTGAAATCAAATTCTTTATTGATCTTCAAATTCAACAAAATAAAAATGGTATCTACATCACTCAATCAAAATACATCAAGGAGATATTGAAAAAGTTTGGTATGGAAGATTGTAAACTAGTTGGGACTCCTATGTGTACTGGATTAAAACTTACCAAGGAAGATGAATCAAAAGAAGTAGATCAAACACTATATAGATCTATGATTGGAAAGTTGCAGTATGTAGTTCATACTAGGCTAGATATTGCTCTTTCAGTTGCTATTGTAGCAAGATTTTCAGCAAAACCAAGAGAAAATCACATGATGGCAATTAAAAGAATAATGAGATATTTGAAAGGAACTGAAAAAGTGTCTACCACTTCATCTACTGAGCTGCATCCCTCTCCTTCATCTATCGAGCCAGCCTCCTCAGCTCCATCATCTTCAGTCGGTATAGCAGTAAGTTCCACAATTTTGTTAGCTACATTAGCACCAATTTTTGCACCACTTAGTCTTCCCATTATAAATATTCCAGCTTGTTCTACAATTTTTTCTACATTATTTGCATCTATTTCAAATCTAGTTAGATTAGATACTGCATTGCCGAGTGTATCACCATTTTTTGATCTGGTAAATACTCCTATTGGCACTCAACCCTTAAGTATACTAATCTTCACTACTAGTCCTTCCATCTCCACTATTGTGTCCACTCCCAAGGTCAAATTAGTCATCATAGAAGCCAAACTAAAGCGACCATTAAGACTTCTACTCATTGGAAAAGAAATTCCTGAGGATATTGACCTAGATGCAGAAATAGTGATTCCAAAAATTGACTACGAAAATACTACCATTGAAGAAATGAGGTATGCTAGTCAACTAATAGAGATGAAGGCTACACATAAGAAGTTAAGGTCTAAAAGGGATAAGGAGTATAGAATAATTAAGAATACCAGAAATATAATTACAGAAGCTATAGATGTTGAAGTAGATTCTACTCAACACATTTTGATTCAGTTAGAAGAGACTGTAAATAAATTCAATGAGGACACCTCCAGTGAAGAAAAATTGATTGAAAAGGCTGAAAGGAAATTTGATAATAAGTTGCTTGAGCACATTGCTTAGAAAATTGCAATAAAATAGATAGAATTGTCCATAATTCTGGTCAATCTTGAAAATTCTTTTAATAATGTAACTTCACTTTTTGCCAAACTTTGTGATGTTACCAAATATACCAAGGAGATTAAAGAAAAATTAAATAAAATTGATGAGGATATGAAGGTCAGTGCCCAAAAGATACAACTTGACCCCAATTCAAGTTCATCCCATCATTTCAGAATCAATTTTTTGTCAGAAAAGCAGGCAGAACTATTGAGAGAGGAAGCTAGGATCATATCTACACTGATTGACATCTAGAATATGATTCTTCCTGTCATGGACACAATGCAAAAACATATTGCCTACTCCAAAACATTGATCCATGACAACAATTTCTCAGTTGTAGATCATGTGATTGAACTTTCAGCTAAAGTTCAGATAGCACTCTCCACTTGCAAAATTTTGCAAGAAATTTGGGATAAGACTTTGGCTCTTATTCTCGAGGTACATTTTGAGTTTATCTCCCATTTTGGTGTTTTTGTGTAAATATATATTGTTTAATTTGGCATTATTGTCAAAAAGGGGGAGACAGAGTACCAAAGAAGAGATAGAGACATATGTAAATAATGAATCCATGTGTATAGATAAGAGATATTTGTAAATACTATGTGCATATTGTATGGGGGAGATATATGTAAATCAAGATGTCAAATTTTGCACATAAGTTTTGGCTCATAAGTGTTTTTGTCACTAATGCCAAAGGGGGAGATTGTTGGAATTATGATATATTTTTCATTAGTGCAAACACTTATTTGATTCTGAATGCTTACCGAGCTCATCAATTAGTCTACAGTATATACCAAGCATTCATTGGCTACCTTATAAGTTCAGCAGGTAAACAGTTCTTACCAAGCATTCCAAAGGATACCGAGTGAATGGACAGTTCAGCAGTGTTCACCGTGCAAAGGAAGGTAAATGAAGAACTCAGTTTTCATTGAGAAAAGGAAGGTAAATGAAGAACTTAGTGTTCACTAAGCAAAGGAATGTAAATGAAGAACTCAATGTTCACCGAGCAAAGGAAGGTAAATGAAGAACTCAGTGTTCACTGAGCAAAGGAAGGTAAATGAAGAACTCAGTGTTCACTGAGCAAAGCAAGGTAAATGAAGAATTCAGTGTTCACCGAGCATAGGAAGGTAAACAAAGGACTTAGTGTTCACTGAGCACAGCAAGGTAAACAAAGAAGTTAGCTTTTACTGAGTGACACTATATCTACCGAGTCACCAATGGTTACCGAGTTCCAAGCAGTATTGTGTGGCTAGTATGAACCGAGCCTCTACTTCTACCAAGTGCATGGCAATGCCGAGTAATATAGTGGATGCTGAGTATTAGAAGGTCACTGAGTGAGCTTGAAGAACCTAAGTTTTCTACTATCTGGCCGACTCAGTAATGTTCTGTTCCCTTGTGTTTTGGCCGACCTTGTAGTTGTAAATATTGAAATGTTATATATGTAATGTATGATATTATTTGTAACATGGTATGGTGTATATATAAAAAAAAAGGGGTAATTTTTGCATATGAAGAAGGTATTGATATATTTTGAGAAAATTAAAAAGCGAATCAACAACAGAATAAAAGGGAATACAACAAGGTCAACATAGGAGCAAAAACATTATACCTATCACATCAGGTGATCAATGCAACAAGGATCTTATCAGCAAATAGTTGTAAGTAGATCCACTGCTTCATCCTAATAGGTGAATCAGTTTATAAATCCTTTAACTGGGTGGACCTAACAGTCTTTTTGTAAATCTCCTAACATAGTGCATAATTCACTATATGTTTGTAAATCCTCTAACAAGGTGGATCTAGCAGTCCTACTTGCTCCTAATAGGGCAGATTACTAGAAGTGATCATTGTAAGCCTTAACAAGCCAACTTTATACTGCAGTATTGAAGTTTTGTGGGTATCATCCCCACCCAAATTTTACTTTCTATTTGGAAGGTTTCTGGGTCACCAAATCTTTGTGTACATGTGCAATAAATGTTTGTTCCTTTAGTTATGCAGTAGATTAGATGAATGAATGATGAATAAGAAAAAGGCTGAATTGTTTAAAAGTTTTATAAGTTATTGATTCACCCCTCCCCTCTTAGTAACCTACCTTGTCCTAAACATTTCCAACAATTGGTCCCTATTAGGAGACTTTGAATCCATGCTAGGAGTTGTGTCAATCCCATTAGTAGTTGTTGAAGCTAGATGAATCCACTATCCAAACAGCTTCTGGGAAAGATCAACGAATCCACTGTCCAAATGATCTCTGTATTATTCCTTGCAAAATAATATAAATGAATAGTACCACTCCAACTTTTTGTTGTAGCAACCAAATTTATTCTCCTTCTAATCTTGTAACGAAATCACAAAACACGCATCCAATAATCCCTTGGATCGCATACTCACATATTCAGTAAATACTCTTCTCCTTTTTGCACTTCACACTTAATACAATAATCACAACTCCATCCTCATATTAAAAACAAGGAAAACATCTTTCCTTTATACCATATCTTCAAAATAATTCTTGAGTCAGCCTTGAGGCTTTTCTAATTAATTTTTTTTAAAGATAATTAATTAAGTTTCAATTTCTATAGCACCACCATCTCACAATTTATACAACTTCTCACATGTGTGGCAATAGGGCTTGCACATTTGAACTGTCATCTATCATTGGCTGGTTGTACATCAAATGATTATATCAATGTCAAAGTATATAATGAAAATATCAAAAAAATAAAAATCTTAGGTACTCTATCTCTGTACTACTCTATAAATTAGGTACAACTTTTATACATTTTCAACTTACATGTTTCACATTGAGTCACATCATCATAACACTATGCTGATCATGCCCATGAATGCACATCACTAGAAAATCAAAACATTGTCTATACAACTAAGATCTCCATCTACTACTGTACTAGTCTTTATAGACTTACTTGTATGTTGACATCAATGACAAACATAGTCATGAATGCAACATGTCAATACTCTCCAATGTTTAAGATACTCCCCAAATATAATATCATCATCATTCATGCTAACAATCTCCCCCTTTGGCATTGATGGAAACATAGATAAAAAATATCTAAGTTCCAAGAATACCAAACAATACTCTATTGCTACTATTGTACTCATATTTTCAAATCCTCTTGATCAATCAAATCTAAAATCCTATGGAACACTTCTTTGTTGTTGTTTTTCTTCTTGTATATCTCCCCCGTAGGGATATTCCTCTATCTCTTACATGAATCTTTCTAAATCTCCCTAATAAAGTAGATATTTCTCATGCACTCTTCTTCCCATACATACTTAGGAGATTATTTTCATGCATATTCTCACCCATTGACATCAATTTCAAAGGTGTCAACATGTCAAATTATTTTCTCCAAGTCTTGAACTAGCTCAAGTGTCCAAAGAAATTGTTCAAGACCAAATATCAAGAGTCCTCAATGACTCAGCTCATTGCAGATACTCCCCCATATAGGAAGTATCAACATTCAATCCAATCTAATAATAGTGCTCTATACCACTAGACTGATGCAATTACTACATAATCTACTCAGAAGTAGGTAGGTGCATAACTCCAAGAATACCTCTCCAGTACTCAAATGTATCTCTAAGTAAGGGATTTGTAAATATATCTACAATATGATCTTTAGTAATCACATACTCTAATCTAATCTCTTTTTCTATTCCCTTCTCTCTCAAGACATGATACTTAATAGATAAATGCTTAGTCTTAGAATGCAATATAGGATCCTTAGCCATACTCACTATACTTATGTTATCACAATAAATGATAATTGTTGAAATTTAATTGAAAGGATCATTGCTGAGAAAGATTATTGAAAGGATGAGATTGTTGAAGAAGATTATATGTTTCAATCATTATTTTTTCACTGATGTCAAACCAGCTATGTGCTGCTAAGACAATTGCTTATAAGATTCAAGTACTATCACTTAGTTGATTGATGAATAGGATTTGATCAATAAGATGTAACATAAGCACCTTGAGGAAAGGTTGAGTTATGATTATGTAATGAAGTACAATGATCAATTAAGATAATGATGACATGATGAATTCATAATCTACTTAAGGTTAGAAAAACAAGTTACATAAAGATTGTCTACTAAGCTTGACCAAGTGGATAATAGGTGCCAAGAAAATTCAGTGCAAGCTAAGCAGAAAGTTAGTTGGATCTGAGCAAAAGAAAATTCTAGTGGATGTCGAGCAAGACAGTTGATGCCAAGTAAAATTTAATTGATGTCAAGCTTTAGTAAACTTTATTCAATGCTTAGTAACATGGTATGTGTTAAGCATCAGAAGGATGCTAGTGCCAAGCTCCTACATTATTTTAAAGATCAGAGTTTCACCAAATCTAAGCCCAGAAGTTTGTTTTCTTGAAACCTATGAGCCATGAGAAAGATAAGGTTGATGAGATGGTGGTAAAGAACTTGATATAAACCATTTTTAGGCAAATTCAAATAGATTATAGAAGAAGTTTTTAGAAGAGATATGAAATATGGGATAGATACATTGTATCCTACCTAATCCACTTGAACCCTAAATTTGACCATGGAAAATAAGTGGGAAAATATCCTAATTTCCTATTTATAGGAATGCCTAGTAATGAAGAAAAATTTTCATGTGCGAGAACCCAAGGAAGAGAAGGAGTTAAGGATTTTGCTTCATCAAGTGACCTAAGAGAAGAGTTTGCAATGGCATGTTAAGTAAGAAGGCTTAAAGAGATGAATTCTTGAAGGGTGAACAAGCTATCAGAGCTGCAAAGTATGAACTCTAAGTAGAATGCAGGATTGAATAGAGATCTATAATCCACAAGAGAAGTTGTCAGTTGTATCAAATCAAAACTCTACTATTACTCTCTAATAATTGTATTAGTCTAGGGTAAATCCTTTGGATTAAGGTTGACCTAACAATCATTTGTAAATCCTTTAACCAGGTGGCATTCCAAGTGAATGGCCTAAAGTCCTCTAACAAGGCTCACTTCTAATAGGGTGATTGAAATCCTTTAACCAGGTCACATTTAACTGTGTATTGTAACCTTTAATAGGGTTGTCCTTTTATAGGGAATCACTTCAGGAGAGTGAAAAAGAGTAGCATGTTACTAGTGGTTTTTCCCAAATTGAGTTTCCATGTAAATCATTGTGTTGAGTGTACTAATGAATTTGTGATGTTTCATGTTTTACATTTCTGCAAGTTGATTTTTTAGTAACATACAAGTTTTTAAGTGATTGCATAATCTTATGGATGCATGCATGGGTATGACTATTTTATGGGTTCACTAATCCATGAGAAGTTTTATTTATATATCTAGACCTTGGATAACTTATTCACACACCTCTCAGTTATTCTAAAGAATTCCAACAATTGGTATCAAAGCCATCTTCTTAAGAGGACTAGGTTGAAGGTACTAGAAGCACAAAGATCAAGATGTTGAAAAGAGATGTACCCAAGCTTAATAGATATAACTTTCTTGGATGGAAAATTTTGGAAAATTTTGATGAAGCTACACCTTAGAGAACTTGGAGATCAAGCACAATCTATCATTACAATGGAACATGTTGATCCAGTTGGAGCCCTAACTATTGAAGATATGAAGAAGAAGAAAGAACATAGTCAGGAAATGTTGGAGATTGCCTCTACTCTAAGCTATGCCAAATTTGATGATATCAAAGGCTGTGATACTAGAAAGAAAATCTAGGATGCCCTACACACTCTCTATGGAGGAGACAAAAATGTTCAAAGAGCCAAATCTGAGAGTCTCAGAGGTAATTTTGATGATATGAGAATAGAAGAATGTGAGAATATTGCTCAATATATTGCTAGAATAAAAGAAGTTTTTATTGAAATAAAAGGAGCTACTAGTCATATAGATGATGATACTATGTTAAGTAAAGTATTAAGAACACTACTACATATTTATGCCATTAGAGTTTCTGCAATTCAAGAACTAAGATGTATTCTAGGAAATGGTCTAACCCTTGATTGTCTAGTAGGTAGAATCACTACTTTTGAGCTATCTAACTATGACAATTACAAACCTGAGAGTGTTGAATCTTCTTTCAAAGATAAGTTATTATTGAAGGACTTTGATGAGCTGAAGTAGAAGAAGAAGAGGAAAAGAAAGATAAAATATGTGTCTAGTGACAGTGATATAGATGAGGAAGATGTTGAACAACTAGAAGCACTATTGGCAAGAGGATTTCACAAAGGTAAAGGCAAGTTCAAAGGTAAGTTACCTATCATTTGTTTCAATTGCAATGAGGTTGGTCATATTGCTGCAAGATGTACATAGAAGAAGAACTATAGAGATGGAAAAAAGTACAAAATAAAAAGAGAAGATAACAACAAAGATTACAAAGATAAAGGAACAAAGTCATTCTACATTACTGAATAGGAAACTAGGGATGATTCTGATGAACATGATGATGAAGTGGTGTATGTTGCAATGAAGGATGAATTTGATGAAGATGAGGAAACTACACTTGTGACTTGTGTGAAAAAAAATGATAGATGGATCATTGACAGTGGATGCTCACATCACATAACTAGAGACAAAAGTAAGTTCATTACCTCAAACTGTTATGAAGGAAATAGTGTAAGATTTTGTAATGATGCAGTATGCTTGATGAAAGGGAAAGGTTTTATCAAACTCACAGACAAGATTTCATGTGACAGTGCTTACTATGTTGAAAGACTAAATTATAACTTGTTGAGTGTGTCACAATTGAACAATTTGGGATGTAAGGTTGAATTTGAAAATAAGATTGCTAAAATATATGACACAAATGGGAAAATGATTAGAAAAGGTGATCAAACTAGAAGTAATCTATTCTATATTGATATAGAGGATGCTACTTGTCTTGTTGTAAGATTTGATGATGTATGGCTATTGCACAAAAGGTTATGTCATGTTAATTTTGATAACTTGGTTGGTATCTATAACATGAAGAAAGTTAGAGGTTTTCTTAAGTTGAATAAACTTGACAATACAATGTGCAAACAATGTCAATTCATTAGTGCATTTGACCCCATTTTTAGACCAAAATTTTCAACCATCTATTTAAATGTTTTAGATTTGTCGAAATATGCAAGGAAAATTTTCTTTTTTTTAAATCCATGCTTGTGTTGGTCAAAATTTTGACCAACATGGGCTTCATATTATTTTAAAAATAAAAAAGGTCATACCCTATTTCATTTTTATTCACACTCATTGTTATGCCAAACACAGGCTTCATCTTTGGTCTGTTGAATGCTTAATCTCCCACCTGACCCTCAAACCTTTGAGTGTGGTGAGAATTGCAGATCTAACTTGTTTGCACCACTTTGAGGCATTGAATGAACTCTATAGAACCCGCGGCATGCATTCAGGTCTTCTTCCAATTTGATACGTCAAATCAACATCCAAAGAGTTGTGAAGAATCACTTTGCCCACAACTGGCTGAATGAGGGGCTTTATGCTTTGCACCATCTTGTTCTCAAAATCACCAAGGCAATATTCCAAATTAGGGTTTTCTTTTCTTTTTCTGGTTTCTTTCTCTTCTGTTTCTTGAAGATTTTGTGTGAAGTTCTCTATTTGTTTTTTTTGAAAGGGGGTTCTATTTTTGCTTGTGTGGATGGAAAAGGCATCGATTTTTGGAGATGCCATTAGCTATGTACAAGACTTGTAGAAGTAGGTGAAGGACATTAAAGTAGAGATCAGCAATAGTCATTGAACTCTTTTCAAGTATCTTTCATTCTCATCCCCTTAATGGGTATGTCAACAAAATCAAACTTCTTCAACTCGTATCAATGTCTAAAGGCCTTCACACCACCAAATTCTCTCAAGGTTGAATCTCAACATCTTCCTTTTGCAAGAGCACAAATAAGATGCTATCTCAACATCCCCCACTTATTATCAAGGAACAATGGGCAAATCACTTCCTAGCTTCAAAACCTTAGCATTCTAGTTTTTCTCTATTTTAATTTTCTTTATTGGTTGCAATCCTTGCATTTCATTTGTACATAAATTTATCTACCAATTTGTGAAAACATTTTTGGTTGTTCATATTTTGATCTACAATCTATGAGTTTTTTCTACTAGTATTTTGGTAATCTTCGTGACATCACTCAAGGTCAGAGAATAAAACAAAATGAATAACAATTTCAAAGTTTACCCTTCAAAAATTTCTTTGGTAGTCTTATCAATTGTTATAGAGACCCTTTCTCATTTTGATGATGAAGGATATATTCAGAGAGTGAGCAAAGTATATGGCAGTTCACATTGGGCTAACTATGTCACACTTACTAGTATTGTGCAAGATGTAACTTTTCTTATTTCATTGCAAACACCTAAATTGATATTGGCATGTGCTCAACATTATGATAACATGAAAAATAAAATCTTTGAACCTAATGATATTGAACGGATTCTTGGTATACCAATTCATGTATAGGATGCTTCTTAACAATTAAATATGCATGAGATTATTATGATAAGCATCTAGATTGTCATATTGATTCTATTAATTATAATTGGTTGAAAAAGATGGGGTAACATTTACTAGATTTCCAATTATACTTTTCAATAGTGAGTTCATTGAAGATATGAAAAACTAAGCTTATTGAATAGAGTTGTAGGGAATCTCACTACTAACAAATTTCACCCTTGGATGTTTTGGTGTATGCCCACTACAATAAATAAGGATGGAATAGATTAGTTGAAAAATATAGAGGCAACAATTACTAGATTGCCAGAGATACTTCACAATTTTGAGTCATTCAAGATATGAATGACTTAATTAGCATATTGAATAGAGTCATGGATAATCTTATTGCTAACAAATTTGACCTTGGAATATTTAGTTGTATGCTCACTATTAAATAATAAATAGGGATGGAATATATTAAAAAAGATTAACTAATGATCACTTTCATGATCCAACTTTGTAATGTACATGAAAGCAAATGTATACCTAGGACCTCCTACCTTGTATGTCTCTTGGAAACAAGAGTAGTATTCCTAGGACTAAATAAAGTGGGAGTCACCCGATGTGGTCAAAAGAGAGTAAACCCTGCAAACACTGCATTTGCCTATTATCTCATCAAAATCTAGGAAGATGATCCTAATAAGAGAGTAGCATTGCAAGCTATTACCACCATTGTGTTGAGATAATGGGTGTTGCACACATTGCATAATATTGTTATTTTATTATTTTATTTTATTATGTAATGTTGTACCTAGATAGACGTGCAACATGTAAAGATTCCCATGGAATATTCTTGATGAGTTGTATTGTAACATTGTGATAATATTTCATGTAATTATTTAATATTGGGGAAAAGAATTAAATGCCCAATATTAAATATGGGGTCAGTGGGTTAGGTAGCACATGGTTTTAGCACATGGTTTATGTAATACCACTTAGTGGTTTTGTGGGACTTGCTACTATATAAGCAGCCACAAGGGTAGGTGTTGTAGAAAGTGAGAGAGAGAGTGACAAGGAGAAGACAAAAGGCAAGAGTCGAGCGAGACAAGGCTTGACAGGTTAGCCAAGGGAGCATTTGTGAAGGTTGAAAATATGGCATGGGATGTGTGGATTCATGCTTATTCACATAGTTTGCTCGGTTGTGGCTGTGGCCATGAAGGCTTCCATGCTTGTATGGAAATGGTATATTTTGTTGATTAATACATGGTGATGGATGCTTTTGGAGGCTAGGTTTTTCCCTCAATGAGGGTTTCCCAAGGTAAATCTTGTGTCACAATTTTGTGGGTATGTTGTCTATTCTCTCGCATGTGGATTTTAATTCCTTATTTATTTTAGATCTATTATGGGTTATGTGGAAACAATTATATTCTTTATTGCCAAGTTTCCTTACAATTGGTATCAGAGTTATGGTTTTATTATTGTAACCCTAGATTGAATCCATGGGAATGCATGAGAGGATAAAAGAAAAGGGCAAGATATATGAATGATTTATTGCAGATCTGAGGGTTTTGGGTTTGCTGTTATGATGGGATGTTAAAATATTTTGGGCATGTGAAATTGTTGGACAAAAATATTTTTTTGGATGTTTCATTTAAATGAGGGTTTTGGGAGTAGCTTGCAAAAATGACCTCTTGGGTAAAAACAGACCTCACCATTGGATTCGGGTCGACATTTCCATAAAATTTGATATATAATATGCCCTAGTTTGGCCATGTTTAGAGGAAATGAAAGAGTTTTTTGGTTTCAGCCCATGATGGCTGTCAAATTTAATCCCGTTGGAATTTTCGTCACTGAAAAAAATTAAAAAAAATGAAAAATCGTACTGAAAATGGTAAAAAGAATGTCTTAGTAAAATGGCCATAACTTTCTCTCAAAATATCAGATTTCAGAGTTCTTATAGGCGTTGGAAAGCTAATTCAGAGCACTATAAGATGGTGTAGGTTTGGTTCTATGATTTTGAAATTTTGTCAAGTTTTAAGAGTCCTAAAGTTAGATGTTGTTTATTTTGAGCATGGATTAGGGCATAACTTGGGCATACGGAGTCGGATTTTGGACTTCGAGTAGTCAACGGAAAGCTCTTAGAGAGCTCTACACATTGGTTCAGATTCAATGTAGGTTTGGCATGATTTATTTCTTGAAATATTGATCTAAACAGTTTATAGGTATATTTTGACTATGGTAACATTGTGAGTTTATGGCATTGGAGATGTCCTTGATGCTACATGGATTCACTTCTTTGAGATGTGTTGAGTGGATTGGTTATAGATTTGACATTATCTTTTGCAGTGGGAGCTTCTTGGTATATATGTGGCAGGTATTGCTCTTGAGGCTTGTGATTGCAGGTTACAAATTGGATATGTTGGTGATATGAGATTCACTTGTTATACCTTTTTGAGGTATGGATAGTTGGATGGGTTTGGCACTTGCTGTGGGTGCTATTTCAGCTATGGATATTTTGACAACTACGGATACATGTGATTACCTTTGGATCAGGTTATTTGTGCTTGGAATTTTAGTTGGTATAGGATTTTATGATCTTCTAATGCGACAGGTTGGGTAGTTTTCTCTTTGGATGGCTTCTATGTATATCCAGTGGGAGTGGCATAATAGGAGGTGAAATCATTCATGTTCGAGATGCTGGATACTTTGATTTTGTTGTGGGTACCAGGATGGAGCACTTGGTGTATTTTGATCCATGATGGTGGATGTGCTGGGAGGGATTGTTCCCTTGTTCATTTATGTGGCTATGGATTGACCCTATGCAATGTATACAACAAGTGGGAGATTGTTGAGATAATGGGTGTTGCACACATTGCATAATATTGTTATTTTATTATTTTATTTTATTATGTAATGTTGTACCTAGATGGACCTGCAACATGTAAAGATTCCCATGGAATATTCTTGATGAGTTGTATTGTAACATTGTGATAATATTTCATGTAATTATTTAATATTGGGGAAAAGAACTAAATGCCCAATATTAAATATGGAGTCAGTGGGTTAGGTAGCACATGGTTTTAGCACATGGTTTATGTAATACCACTTAGTGGTTTTGTGGGACTTGCTACTATATAAGCAACCACAAGGGTAGTTGTTGTAGAAAGTGATAGAGAGAGTGACAAGGAGAAGACAAAAGGCAAGAGTCGAGCGAGACAAGGCTTGACAGGTTAGCCAAGGGAGCATTTGTGAAGGTTGAAAATATGGCATGGGATGTGTGGATTCATGCTTATTCACATAGTTTGCTCGGTTGTGGCTGTTGTCATGAAGGCTTCCATGGTTGTATGGAAATGGTATTTTTTGTTGATTAATACATGGTGATGGATGCTTTTGGAGGCTAGGTTTTTCCCTCAATGAGGGTTTCCCAAGGTATATCTTGTGTCACAATTTTGTGGGTATGTTGTCTATTCTCTTGCATGTGGATTTTAATTCCGTATTTATTTTAGATCTATTATGGGTTATGTGGAAACGGTTATATTCTTTATTGTCAAGTTTCCTTACACATTGCATATTGGGGAAATTAGTTTATTCAATTGTCTACATATGTTTATATTAGAGTTGGAGTCTTTACTAGCATTGCATATAAATTTTTGAAGTATCCTAGTTTCAATTAGAGAGTAGGTATGTTAACTCTATTTTGGTGGCATAAGATGTAGGATTACAAATAAGATGGTCTTCCTAGGCTTACAGGAACAAATTCTCTATTGATTATCACTTTCTAACCTTAGATTGAGGACATGCATTGCTTCCTTTATGTGAGTGTAGTTGGTAACCTCATGCATGTTATAGTTTGTAGTTACACCATACGGGACATTGCTCAACCATTGAGAGTCATGAGTTGGGAGTCCTAAGAAATTCGAGCTTTTGAGTAGTGAGAGTCCTAAGTTTAGTTAAATAGCATTGGATTATGGTTAATAGGACCTTTAATTATCTCAAAGATGCATTAGAGTGTTTGATTTGTTTCTGGGAAGGAAATATTTTTAGGGCATTTGATGTTCAAGGTTTTTTAGACTTTGATTAGGTAGTTGTGGAAATTAGATGGTTATATGGCTATTACTCATGCCTATAAGGAGGCATTTTAGCTTTGGATATTTTGTTTGGACATAAGATTGAAAAATTATATAGTAATTAAAGACATTAGATTGAAACATGATATTTTGGTTATCAAGTATGATAGATTTAGTGCCATCAACTTGGTAAATAGCCTCTACTTTTCATACATGGATGAAGTACATTGATATGTGGTATCATTTTATCAATGATGTGTGGATAAGAGGGTTATGGTCAAGCAAGTGGAATTTTTTTATGAATGTTGTAGGTTATTTGATGAGCTTATGGGTATAATATATAGGAGTTTAGATGGTTCACAATGGCTACAGGAGTTAACCCTTAGCATAAAGTTCACTTTGTTGGACCCCTTTATTATTCTTGCAATGTTGCAAGTGATTTGATGAAATTGTGGGTATAATATATAGTTTAGATGGTGCATGATGTCTACAGGGGTTAACCCTTAGAATAAATTTCACTTTGTTGGACCCCCTTATTATTCTTGCAATGTATACAAGTGGAAAAATTTTAGGAGTAGGGATTAAGTGTTTTTTACACCTTGCAAGTCCAAGGTCTAGTTGAAATTTTTTAAGATTTCTTATTTTTACTATTCTAAATTATGTTCTCGCATGGAAAACTATGCCCTAATTCAATAAAATCTTGAGATTTGTAGTCGGTAGTTTCTATCACTTTCATTGGTCTTATGATGATTATAATAGTTTAATCAATTTAGGGGATTATTGAGTGAACTATGACCAGCATCTTTAATTGCTTGTTTATAGTTGTGTACTGGTAAATTTTGTCTCATGGTGAAGCATTTGGAATTGCACCTCGATCCCATGGTCATTGGCTTCAAACTAGTCCAAGTTGGAAATCACATTCTATTTCTAGAGGAGTTACTTTTGGAGTTGTGGTTTTCATTGGTTGAATGTGGAGTAGTTGGATATGGTTTTTTTAAACCTTGAATCATTGTTTCTAAGGTTTTTTTGGCCAATATATTAAGGGCCTAAGATAGTGATTATAAGTCAATATCTTGCATTGTTATAGTCTCTCATTTTGTTCTTTGTATCTCTATGCTCCCTTGAGGCTTTACTCTTGACATAGCTATTTGGCCTTAATCCTTATGGTATTGGTGTTATTAGGTTTCACCTAGTTCAGGTATACCCCAGTTTCTTTCTTATATTCTCTAATTTAACTAAGATGATTTGGAGGTCTCATTGATTTACTTCCACTATTCTTGGATATTAATATCCTTTGTATATTTCATGTTTAAAATGAATTCAAACATATACGATTTACATTTGTATTTTAAAAGTGCTCAGGTAGGGAAAAAATTTCATGATGAAGGAATCCCCTACTTCTATAGCATATTGATTTCTATGCAATAATCATCAAAGCTCATTTTTTTGTCGGGTGTTTTTCTTTCAAAGAGACTAGAATTTATTGGAAGAAATGTAGAGATATGGTTATAGTTTTTATTGTCTCTTCCATATGGGTATGTGCAAGATCATGGTCAACCAAACTATGCTCTTAAGTGGCAATAAAAAAAAAAAAATTAGGGTTATGTCAACTTGACGTGCAATTTTCTACTTGTTATTAACTTTATATCAAAAATTTGAGAGAAATGAATCTCTAGAAAATTGAATCTAGTTTCTAAACTACTAGGACTTATGTCAAAAAAATTAAAGTTGATTAGTGAAAATTTTAAATTTTAATGCAATATTACCATAATTTCAGAACAAAATTAAGAAGTAGATGTATGTTTGACCACCTTAATCAAAATCAAATGATAATATTTTTAATAATATTCTAGATATAAGTAGTAGACTCATGCCTAGACGTGACACATAATTTTGGGTATTTTTATTCTAAATAATTAATTAATAATTATTTTTAGAATAAAAAAAATCTCTTGTTTGATCACCTTAACTAATTCAAAACTCTACAAAATTCAATTTTTTATGTTTTTTCCTTATAGTAGAAGAAACATATAATGTGATGCATCTTTTGGATTTAAATTTTTTTGTACCAATTGAAAGTTATAGTTGGTTTTCAAGTAGTGTGTCAGTCAGCACTTTATACATAACTCCATTAGAAAATAAATAATAATTATTTACTTAACTCATAATTTGACAAACATTACATTTATGGAAAGATAAGAACATTCTTAACAAACCCTTTTCATTTCATCAAATTTTGGTCAAAAAAAAGTTGTTAGCTACATATTTGAAATAAAAGTCACATAAAAATAGGACAAAAGCACATTTTTAGGATGTTTTTAAAGTTGACCATATAGGTTTGGTATCAAAAGATATAGTAGACCTTATAAAGATATTAATTGTTTTCATTTAATATCAGGGTGGGTGGCAAAAAAGTTGGAACAAAGTTTGAAATGGTTTGAGATATTTCAGAACTATAGATTTTTTAGATCGCCACTTTTTGGCACACCATGATCTTGCACATATCCATATGCATCATTTTTTTTTGGGAATTTTGTGCACCGATATTTTAGTTTCCTTTGCCATGTGACTTGAAAAAATATCTTGATCACAACTCCCTCACTGGAATAATTCCAGATGCATTTTACCAGCATCCTTACCTAAAAGAAATATAAGCATCCTTTTAGTTATATACACCTAGAATGGGTTTCCATGAATAGGAATAATTTTTTGTCTAGCATGATAATTTCTGAGCAACATCGTAATTGCAAGGCTAATTGCTTTTGCATTTCTTAGGATTCAGGGCTTTTGAATATGCTTATATTGAATGCCAAAAGTTGAATAATAACCTCTACAAGTGTATCCTTAGCTATATAGAAGGAAATCAATTTCACTCTAGTGTCAAGCCTATTGGTGTTCATAAAATGATGGAGGTATCAGACACATAATTCCTCTTCTAAGGAGCTTGTTTTTCATTTGATTCCTTAGTACAATAGTCAAATAGGAATAATTGTAGAACTTGGTAGGCCACATCCCATGGAGTTTTGCCAGTGAATGAAGTATCTAAGATTGAAAAGGTGCCACTTGAATTTATTAATGTAAGAGATGATGAAATGAAATTCAATCAAGATACAAATGGAACTATATTTGTTGAGTAGTTGACTCCAAATACTCTATTTTGGCTTTCCCGATGGCCTACAATCTATTCACTTGGCTTTACATTTGCATTACCACTAGTGCTCCTATAGACTTTGATTCATAGCTTGAATTATTTTCCCACCTAGGTGATTTTGTTAATTGGGTTTGTTGAAGGGTTTCTGGGTTACCGCGATCAATGGCTAGTTGTTACATTCCAATTTTTGCTACATTAAATAATGTTCTAGTCGTTGGAAAAACTTATGTGAAGTTAGTTATTTGATAAATTTGTTATGGTTCATGTGAAATTGATTTATCAATAAAATTGTTGAATATTTAGATTTTATGAAATGAAAATTTGGTTATTAGATGATGTGTCATGTGACATGCTAGTTAACCATTAAGATGAATTTGGAAAATGAACAGCTTAGGAATATAAAATGATTATGTGATATTTTGTTTTAAAATTTTTTCAAATTATTAGAAATATGTTTTGATTGGTATGTATAGAAATTCAATTTTATTGTTTGTTCATGATTCAAATTCAATAGCTTTGTGTTCTACTACTTAACCTATTTTTGATTTCTGCATGCACACTCTTTATTCTAATATATGGAAGGAACACTCAAACTCAATGATATTAACATTGATAAACTTGAAATAACATCTTGTAAAATGTGCATATTAGAACCAGTGATGAATTTTTATCATTGGGCCTTGGTTCCCTTCTACTTATTCTTGATTTTCTTGTAGCTTTCTTAAATTTCCCAATATTTATATCCATATTGTTATTGGGCCTTAGCTTCCTTCTAACTTTTCTACCTATTCTTGCTTCTTTCTTGAATTTGTTAGACTCGATTGTCATTTTTTAGGGCTTTATGAAGATATTTATTTTCATTGAAATGACGTTCAATGGTATATATTTTTTGGGATCTTATTTATATACTATTTATTAGTCCTAGTCTTTTTTTGACAGATGGTGGTGGGAAGAAGCTTTGATGTTTATGTCCATTTGTCTTTTTTAAGAGCTTTGAATGGAATGTGTGAAGATTATCCATGAAGGTGCTTTGAGAACCATGAAGCATCTCTTTTCATTTTGCTCCTAAAATACATCTCATATATTTTCATGTGAGTGCAATTGGTGCTACAAATTAGTATTGTCAATGATTTCGTGGTAGCTTCCTAGTTTCAGATGAGAGGATTCATATTCACAATCCATTTTTATAAATATAAGGATTCAGGAGAATTGTACATCCTTATTAGTGTTGTTTCCCCAAAATCCTTATTTTGTAGCTCAATTCATTGGCTTCAAAGTATTGCAAATGCTTTATACTTCGTCCTCCATCTTATCCATCTTCTCCACATCAAAATCTTGCTCCTTAAAAAATTTTGGAGTTCCCTGTCATCTATGCATTTTAATTTATAATTGTTGAATGTATTGTTCACGTGGACTTAAGAATCCTTGTCTTAATCCATTTTTACTAGGTTAGTATGTACTTTTTGAAACATTTTGGTCCAGTTCATCCTTCTCTGAGCTTTTACTTAAAAGAATTTTAATAGTTTACATGAGTTTCTAATGAAAAAAATAATTTTCATCTCTTGAGTTGTTTTTGCATAATGCCATAAGCAACATGATTTTTATTTTCATAACCAAATGATTTTTTATTTGTATTTATAGTCAAGGTTCACTTGTTTCAATTTTTAATTTTTTCATTAGTACACCTATATTTTCTTTTCTTCAAGTTTTCACTGCAATATGTTTGTTTTATATTTAGGGTTCACTTGTTTTAGTTGTTAATGCAATTTGTTTCTTCTTATATAGTGAAAAGTGCCAGTCAATTAATTTTGAAATTAGCATTAAATAAAAAAGAAGACAATAAATTTTTTATTGAGGAGATTGATTAAAAAAGATATGCCATTGAAAAAGGTCTCAAATCTATGCAATTAATTCTTAATTTTTCACAATGAAATTTTAGATCCATTTTCCATGGCAGCTATGAAAGCAATTGATGCTATAGGGAAGGCTTTGCAAGCTTAGTAAGAACGGTGGCAACCATAGGTAATAAAATCATTCTCTAAGTAATTTGAGGTAGCCACTAGTGTATTTTATATTTAGTGGTTAAACATTTCAATTTTGAATAAACAGAATTGGTTATTGGATTTTTTTTTGTGTTTACTATCTTTCCATATGTAGGCTCGATATAGGCTCTAGCTTGATCCTACTGTTGAAGAGGTAAAGAAGCTTTGTGGCCAATGTCATAAGAATGCTAAATCAAAGTGGGTGCTTTTCCATTATAATGGACATGGAGTTCCAAAGCCCAAAAAACATGGGGAAATCTAGTTGTTTAACAAGGTTACATTTAATGTTAACTACTTAGTAGAACATAATTCTATATCTCTTATAATCTTGTTAGGTAGCTGAAAGCTATTTTTTTTAGGTGAAGGATTACACACAATACATTCACCTATCAGTTTATGAAATAGAATCATGGCTTGGGACACCCTCAATTTATGTGTTTGATTATTTTGCTACTGGTATGATTGTGAATACTTTTCTAGAGGTGAGTTTTACTCAATAAATTGTGAAGTGCAAAGAATATTCTATGATTAATCCAAATAGATACATATACCCCTTTATAAGTTAATTTTTTGTTTGATTATATATATATATATATATATATATATATATATATATATATATATATATATATATATATATATATATATATATATATATTTCTCAACAGGGCCTTTAGTTGATGTACAATGTCAAGACTAGGGTTTTGGTATTTCTTCTGCAGTCACAGTAAAGAATTGTATATTACTTGCAGCTTGTGGAGCACATGAGATTCTTCCTCAGAGTGCTAAATTTCTAGTTGATATCTTCACTTCATGTCTCACAACACCTATTAAAATTTCATTGCAATGGTATTATCTTATTCTCATACCTCTAACCATCTCATTCTTTTTACACATGATTGGCAAACAACAATTTGTGATGTACTAATAGCTAGCTCCTTTGCTAGGTACAACAACTAGACATATTAGGGAGTGAATTAAAAACATGGTTTTTGGTATAGAATAAATTTAATATAGAGTTTGGGTAATGACTATTTATCTATATTTTAACTTAAATTATTCTCATTTCCCTCAAATATGTGTCACAATAAATATAGTGTTTACATGTATCATAATATTGAAACAATTCTCTGAGGTAGGGAAAAGTTGTTTACTATGCATAAATAGCTCACTTCTAATGGAATGGAACTTAAAAACATTGGGATACTAAAATTAGTGATCCTTTTATTCCCATCCCATTGGGAAATTTTTGGTTTTTGCAATGTATGTTACTACTTTTGGATTTATGTTTGCTAAACATGACTACATATTTATCTAACAAGACATAAAGAATTACCAAAATGCCCATATTTAATGAGATAGATTTATATTATGTCACTTCCCAACTATTAAATTTACTATTATGCTCAATAGGCCATTCTTGTTATACAACACTTTGAATAGTTTTCATTAGCATTTGAATGCTCTTTTGAGATCAATTATTCCAAGCATATGAATAATTATTTTGATTGATTTTAGGACCTTCCTAATTGTTGTAAGATTTTGTGCAATTCAAATTGCTTCTTGTGTTGCATGATTTGTGATAGAGCATATTCAATGTCATTAAATTACATCAAGTTGAAATCCCATTTGACAATAAAGAAACTGCATCCTTAAAGGGGCTAAGTTTTTATAAGGGCATCTTCTTATTTAAGCATGCTTATAGATATACTATTGTAGATCAATCGACATATCCTACTTATTAGCTAATTGTATATGAGGCTTTCACATGGCTTAGTCTCAATATATCTTTTCTTCACTATTTAAGATTATGAAGATTATCTTTGTACAACAATTTTTTTGCAATTAGAAAATTGTTCTTGTATTTCTATGGGTCTCTATGTATGACATTCATGTAAAGGTCTTATGTTGCAATATTGTATTTACTATGGTTTTGGAGGAAGAAAAATACAATACATGCAAATAAAATCATATGTAGAAAGTGATAAAATGGTGTGGAAGAAGACACATACAATACAAAAAAATGATATCATATGTGTGTGTGTGTGTGTGTGTGTGTGTGTCTATTTTAGAGAACACATTTTTATGTTATTCTATCAGGATTCAAATATGTATCTTTCAAGTCAAACTCATTGATCCATATCTTGTCAATTGTGTTCTTATGGGCATGAATGGTCAACCTTCCATCTATTGCATCTAGGTGATGCTCACAAGGGTGAAACATCATGATATATCACAAGGTCACCCATCCTTGTACAATGCTAATGATTCTTAGTTGGAGTAGTTCCAAGATAAGTCACCTTTTGGGAAGTCTTGATTCTTACCCATCAAAGAATTTCCTAAATTGAAAAGTGAGACGTGGACCATTCATGCCCATAAGATGGTTTTCTATGATACACATTTGATGAATTATTGGTGAAAAAATTTGATTCAAAAAAATATGCAGCTAAATCCTACTATGGCATAATGTAAAAATTACCTTTTTTGTCAACCTGATTTGTGTGTACGATTGATAATACATTAGTAAATAGAAAATTAAGAGCTAAAATTCAAACCATAGTATGCCAATTTTGCACACAAAAACTTGGTCTTATCTATCCCATATTAAACCTTTAAACAAAAGCCCACATTGGCATGTTGTGATGGTTAAATAATGGTGTTGTTCTTTCCATTAAGATTCAAATCCTGCTAGGGTGCTAGTTTAGTTCCTCCATTTCTAGGAATTCTATGTCAATAGCAGGATCCTCCAAAATGAGAAACAAAATGTAGAATAAAAGGACTATTAGATGATGGATCGTGTTTTCCTATCGCATTGAGTTTTGAAATTTTTTTGAGAAAACACAATTCTGGTGCTGCCCATACTAAAACACTAGAAAAACCAAAAATAAAGACTAAGAGACTACAAAGAAATGAGCTAAAAGATATGTGTAAAGGAACAAGCTAAATAGATATGCCTATTCTAGCAGCTTTTAAAAATCAGTGTGCAGTGGAAGTAGATTCAACTCCAAAGACAAGTCTATTTTTTACTAATTCTGGCATGCATGTTTAGGAGAATAGCAACTAAGTGGTAAAAAAAAAATTCTCTCTGCTTTCTCAGGAAGGGTTTCTCCATCAAACATGGCTTCTAGTATTCAAGCTTTGCCTTTCCATAAAGAACCTATCAATTTGTTTGATCCGATGGAACATATTAAAGAATTGGAATTTTCCTCTAAATATTTTTAGAGAAAATGATAAAAAATATCTATGTATTTGGAGTAAGAATTAAAAATTATATTTTCAAAGAGTTTGATGAAACTTTTTTTATCACACCATACTATGCTAGCTTCAATATTTATTCGTTAGTTCTGCAATCAATATATGAAGCCAAATAAGCCTGATTACTAAATCTTACTAGTACTTGTTTCATGATGAGCTAGAATAGCATACCCAACTCAAAATGCTCTTCCTAGTATCAACATCATGTGAAAATTTTGTTTTTAGCATGTTTCAACTCATAATAAATTGTGCTATTAAAATATTAGAGTAGATGTTTTGCAGTAGTTGAATGTTGGCTTACACAACAAAGTTATTCTTTTTTCTCCATAATTTTCTACAGGACTTTATCTAGCCTTCCAACTACCACTCATAGCTCTGTTCTAAGACAAACCAATGTATTGAAAGTAGTGAAGAGTGTTTGAAACTTTTTATTCAAATATCCTCTAGGAATTTCATTTGCATTGCTTTCCAATAGTACATTGATCGTACTAGATCCTTATACTCTAGTATAGATAACTTTTTTTGTTAAAGTTCCATAGAAATATCATTAGAAAGTGTTCATTTCCAAACAAACCTCATAAATAAAAAAATTCTAAATGGAAATATGCTTTGAGTGAATTGAAAAACTAAGTTCTAGATGCTATACTTAAGGAAGTTGTACCTCAATGGAATAATGTTGTAGCAGATGTTAGGGATATCAAGGAAGAATCCTTGAGAAAGGTTAAACCAGATCTTTTAGACAAGGAAGTGAAGGAAGCATTGACCAAGCATGACCAAAGTGTGTTTTCTAATTTTGAAATCTGATTATCATCCATAAAAGCTTAGTTTATTCACCTCCTTCTCCACTCATAGTAGTTTTCTTATTCATTTTAAACCCAACTTCATCTTTTAACACCTTGGCATGCCTCCAAAATAGGGTGGAAATTGGTGACTATCTAGAAATTGAATTTCAACTCATGGTCAAATTCTGACCTAGAGCTAGAATTCAATTTCCAACTCATGGTAGGATTCTGACTGAGTTGGAAATTTTCCAAGTTTTTAAGAAAACTAAATTTTTGGTCTCATATCTTTGAAAAATCCAACTTTTCCTTGTGGTTATTAAGAAATGCACATGCATGAACCCTAAATCCTAAAAGCAAAAGGTGAAAGGTGGAACTCAGAAGATTGAATTGGGAAAGGTTAAGATGCATGTGGAAAATATGAAAATGGGAGGCTATAGTCACTATTGTACACCTGGAAAATGTTAGCATATAGCTTTTTTTTAGATGTTCTTCTATTTGCAATGCTAAATATGATTGTTTTAGTTTTTTTAGGCTGATTATAGTGATGCATTGGCTAAAAATTCTACAGATAGTGATGATGTAAAATCTACGAAGAGGAAAGCCATATTTAATGCTTGATCTATTATACTTTCATTTCAATATTTCTAGCTTCTTTCAGGCATTCTATAAAATAGTTCACATGCATTGCGTATGATTTGACATTTTGCATGCATCTTGCACTCTCTCATTCAGCTAATGATGGATTACAAAGAGTGATTTGAAATGATGATGCTAAAAAACAAACACAATCAAATCCAAAATGAACTTGCATTACAAATGGATTGCAAAAATTTGATATTGTTAATTTTGCATGCATGTCTACTAGGACAGTCACAACTTAAACATATGTAAATAGAGATTTATATATCTTTAAGTTGTGATTGTCCTAGTAGACATGCATGAAAAATTAACAATATCAAATTTTCACAATCCATTTGTAATGCAAGTTGGTTTTGGATTTGATTGTGTGTGTTTTTTAGCATCATCATTTCAGATCACTCTCTATAATCCATCATCAAGTAGATGAGAGAGTGTAGGATGCATGAAAAAATGTCAAATCATATGCAACACATGTGAAATATTTTATAGAATGCCTAAAAAAAATTACACCCAGGCATTGGTCCAAATTTTGACCAATGCTAGAAAGTTTTCTACTAGCATTGGTCAAAGTTTTGACCAACCCTCTGGAAGTTTAGACCAATGCATGGCAATTTTTTACCAAGAATTGGTCAAAATTTTCACCAATTCTTGATAGAAATAGTAGCCAATATTCTAAAAGATTTTGACCAACATATTGGTCAAAATTTTAACCAACCAACAAGTGGGTCTAAATTTTGATGAGAAAAACTATGACCAACTAGTTGGTTAAAATTTATACCAATGCTTGGGTCCAAATTTTGACCAATATTGGTCGAAAAATGAGGTCAAATATACTAGTGGTTAGGCAAAATGAAAAAGTCAAGCTTTAAGAGTAAAGCTTATACCTCTAAAGAAATACTAGAGATTGTTTATACTAACTTGAGTGGACCAATTTATGTGCAAAGCTACAAAGGAGATAAGTACATAATGCTATTTGTTGATGATTATTCTGGGATGATGACCATTATGTTTCTGAAATAGAAATCTGACACTTTTCATATGTTTAAGTGGTACTTAGCAAGAGTTGAGAAAGAAACATGTAAGAGTCTAAAATGTTTGAGATCAGACGGAGGAGGAGAATTTACATAAAATGAATTTGAGATGTTCTGTAATGACAAAGTAATCAAAAGATAGACATCTGCCCCCAGAACCCCTCCACAAAATGGAATAGCTGAAAGGAGAAACAAGTCTATAATGGACTATGCTAGAACACTCATGATGGAGAAGAATATTGCTTTGAAATACTAGAGAGAAGCTATAAGTATAGTTGTCTACACCTTGAACTATGTGTAAATCAAGAAAGGTACTCATTCAACACCTTTTGAACTATGGTATGGAGACTAACCCAATGTAAAATACATTAAGTTATTTGGAAGTAAATGTTACATTCTTAAAGATGTTAGTAATGGAAATCTTGATGCAATAAGTGAAGAAGGTATATTCCTAGGATACTCCACAAGAAGTAAAGCTTATAAGTGCTTAAATACTAACACTAACAAAATTGTGGAAAGTGCAAATGTAAAATTTGATGAATATAAAAAAGTAAATGAGGCTAAACACATGAAAGAACTAGAGGGATACAAATAACTTGTATACTTTTATGATGGTATGCCTACTAAAGAAGATGCTACAAATCAAGTTACAAACAAACAACAAGTTTTAGTGACTGTCGAGTCACATCTTGTAAATGCTGAGTTGCATTTAGGAATCGAGATACATTTAGATGCTAGGTTATAGAATGAATTGGGTACACATTATGATTCTAAGATTGATAGAGATATACATAGTGATTCTAAATTTGGAAGAGAAAATGAAGAAACAAAAGCTGAACCAAGATTTTCAAAATATGTCAAAAGACATTATCCTACTGATGAAATCATTGGAAATAAAGATGCTAGGCCAATGACAAGAAACAAATTGAGAAGTGAATCAGATTTATTGAGTGTGAAGGAACCCAAAATACTAAAAGGTGCATTAGAAGATGTTGATAGGTATAAAGCCATGGAAGAAGAGATTGAACAAATAATAAAGAACAAAACATGGAGTCTAGTTCTCAAACTAGAAGACAAGAATGTGATTGGCACCAAGTGGGTATTTAGAAACAAGCTAGGTGAAAATGATGAAGTCACAAGAAATAAAGCAAGATTAGTTTGCAAGGGATATGCACAAGAAGAAGGAATTGATTATGGGGAGACATTTTCCTCTATTGCAAGAATGGAAGGAGTAAGAACTCTGCTTGCTTATTATGCATACAAAGGTTTCAAAGTTTATCAGATGGATGTTACATCTACATTTCTGAATGACATATTAGAGGAAGAAGATTAAATAGAATAGCCAGAAGGTTTTGTTGATGTTAACAATAAGAACATGTTATGTAGACTAGACAAAGCTCTATACAGTTTGAAACAAGCACCAAGGGCATGTTATGAGAGACTTCATACTTATCTTGTGAAGATTGGATTTGAAAGGATTGATGATAACAACAATCTGTACATGAAGACAGAGAAAGGAAAAGGTATTTTGTTATCTAAAATATTTGTTGATGATATCATATTTGGAGGTCAAGATTTTTTATGCAAGGATTTTACAAATTAGATGAAGCAAGAATTTGAAATGTCTATGTTTGGATAGATCATTTTTTTGTGGGTTTGCGAGTATATTAGATGAAATATGGTATATAAATCACTCATTAAAAGTATGCCAAAGAAATATTGAAGACTTTTGGATTAGAGGATTCCAAACTAGTAAGTACATCTATGGTGATAGGACACAACTTGTCAACGAATGATGATTCAACTGAGGTGAATCAAACATTATACAAGTCTATGATTGACAAATTGCAATATGTAGTACATAGAAAACCTAACATTGCATTATCTATAGGGATAGTTGCAAGATTCTATGTTTATCCCAGGGAGAATCACTTAATGGCTATAAAGAGAATAATGAGATATCTAAAAGGAGCAAAAGAGTTTGGTCTATAGCACAAGAAGAATGAAAATTTTGAATTGAAATCCTATATTGACACTGATTGGGCTGGAAACATTGATGATAGAAAGAGAACTAGTGGAGGAGCATTTCTCTTAGGGAAGAGACTAGTTACATGGACTAGCAAGAAACAAAGTTGTACTTCACAATCTACACCTGAAGTTGAATATGTTGTTGCTATTGTAAACTACACAAACAATGTATGGATCAATCAACTATTTAAACGAATGAAAGAAGAGATCATAGAACCGTTGATACTTTATTTTGATAATACAAGTACTATCAATATATCAAAGAATCTAGTGATGCACACAAAAACCAAGTCCATTGCAATCAAGTATCATTACTTGAGAGAGATAGTTCAAGATAAAGAAGTAAAGATGGAATATGTTAATACAAAGGAGAAAATTGATGATATCTTTGCAAAAGCATTACCTAAGGATGCTCATCAATATCTAAGAGGTAAATTAGGGGTGATAATCCTATCAAAGGCTATCTAAGTAACAAGAGGAGTTCCTTGCATCAACCAAGCTAATGTTCACATGTTACAAATTGATGTAGAGGATCTTAGTTTAGGAGCTGCCTAAAGTAATCATACAGCTAAAACTTCAAATCACTTACAAGCAAGGTGATAGAGGGAGAAACTAAAGAAACTACAAAAGCCTATATTTGCATGTATTGAGATGACAAGTTTTTGGTATATGTCTTTGGAATTTTTGTCAAAGAGGGAGAAAGTACATTAAATTGATCATCACCAAAAGAGGAGTTTGTTGATAAAAAAGGGAGAAAGTATATCAAAGAAAGATATCAAGAACTTAGTTAGAACAGATAGGGAGATATTGATCAGAGAGCTAGAATACATAATAGATAGAATATATAATCATAGAGGGAGAAATCCTAATCTACCTAGTAAGAGGGAGATACAAGAAGGAACTTAGAGGGAGTTATAAGAAAGAGTTCTATAACCTAATCAGAAGATGGAAGTTTTTGACAAAGGGAGAAATTTGGATAAATGTTTTATTTTTCTTTTCGGTATTGTCTTACTATTTTTACATAGTCAGTTTGGTTGAACGTGATGTTCATCATTTGATTGACTTAGTTGATTAGTTTGGTTTGCCATCAATGTGAAAGAGTGAGATTGTTGAAATCTGATTGAAAAGATCATTACTGAGAAAGATTATTGAAAGGAGATTGTTGAGGAAGACTATGTGTTTCAATCATTTTTTTGTCACTAATGTCAAACTTGCTATCTGCTAGTAAGAAAAATTATTATAAGATTCAAGTGCTATCACTTAGTTAATTGATGAAGAGGATTTTATCAATAAGATGTAACAAAAGCACCTAGAGGAAAGGTTGAGTTATGATTATGTAATGAAGTACAAAGATCAATTAAGATAGTGATGACACGATGAATTGATAATCTACATAAGGTTAGAACAAAAAGCTACACAAATATTGTCTCCCAAGCTTGATTGAGTGGATACTAGGTGCCTAGAAAATTCAGTGCAAGCCAAGCAGTAAGTCAGTTCGAGTCGAGAAAAATAAAATTCTAGTGGATGTCGAGCAAGATAGTTGATGCTGAGTAAAGTTTAGTTGATGCCAAACATCAGTAAACTTTACTTGATGCCAACTGATTTTACATCTGATGCCAAGAAATGTAGTATGTGTCAAGCATCAAAAGTATGATAATGCTAAGTTGTTGCATTATTTTAAAGATTGAAGATTTGCTGAATCTAAGCCGACAAGTTTGTTTTCTTGAAACTTGTGAGCCAAGAGAAAGATAATTTTGATGAGGTGGTGGCAAAAAACTTGATGTAAACCATTTTTAGGAAAATTCAAATGGATTCTAAGAGAAGTTTCTAGAAAAGATATGATAGATTGGATAGATACATTGTATCCTACCTAATCCATCCGAAACCTAAATTAGATGATGGAAAATGAGCTAGAAAATATCCTAATTTTCTATTTATAGGAATGTTTGGGAATGAAAAAAAGTTGGCATGTGTGAGAACCCAAGGAAGAGAAGGAGTTAAGGGCTTTTGCTTCATCAAGTTACCTAAGAGAAGAGTTTGCAATGACATGTTAAGAAAGAAGGCTTAAAGAGATGAATGCTTGAAGGGTGAACAAGCTATTAGAGATGCAAAGTATAAAGGCCAAGAGAAATGGAGGACTAAATAGAGATCTATAATATTCAAGAGACACTGTAAGTTGTATCAGATCAAAGCTCTATGGTTACTCTCTAACAATTATAGTAGTCCAGGGAAAATATTTTGGATTAAGGTTGACCTAATAGTCATTTGTAAATCCTTTAACTGGGTGGCATTCCAAGTGAATGGCCTAAAGTCCTCTAAAAAGGCTCACTTCTAATAGGGTGATTGAAATCCTTTAACCAGGTCACATTTAACATTGTGTATTGTAACCTTTAACAAGGTTGGCCTTTCATAGGGCATCACTTTAGAAGAGTGAAAAAGAGTAGCATGTTACTAGTGGTTTTCCCTAAATTGGGTTTGCACGTAAATCATTTTGTCAAGTGTCTTGATGAATCTATTATGTTTCATGCTTTACATTTTTGCAAGTTTATTTGTTAGTAACATAAAAGTTTTTAAGTGATTGCATAATCTTATGGATGCATGCATGGGTATGACTCTTTTATGGGTTCACTAAGCTATGAAAAATTTTATTTATATATCTGGACTTTAGATAACTAATTCACCCCCCCTCTCAGTTATTCTAAAGAATTCCAAGAATATTAGGTTGTACAAACTCAATCTTGATATCCTTTAGCATATGTTTCATCCATATGAATTGATTACAATTATTTGTTGCTACTACATACTCTACTTCTATTGTACTCTGTGAAATAAGATCTTGTTTCTTTCTTAGCCCAGAAACCAATCTTCCTCTAAGGAAAAATGCTCCACCATTGGTGTTCTTTCTATCATCCATACTACCTACCCAATCCATATTAGTATATGCTCCTAGAGTAAAATTACTCAATTTATCATACTATATTCCATAGTCAAATGTTCTCTTCAAATATCTAAATGTCCTCTTTATTGATGCATAATTATATTCTTTAGGATTATCTTGAAATCTAGCTACAATCCTAACTACAGATTCTATATATGGTCTAGTGTGAGTTAGATATTGTAAACCTCCAATCATGGATCTGTACTTCTTCTCAATTGTAGGTATCTCATCTTTGCTAGATAACTTGTGACTAGTTATCATAGGGGTATTGACAAGCTTACAAATTTCCAATCCAAATCTCTTCAACAAATATTTCAAGTACTTAGCTGGTGAAATGAAAATATCATCACTCTTCTCCATAATCAACAACCCTAGGAAAAAATTCAATTCTCCAATCATACTCATTTCAAATTCATTTTTAATTTCTTCAACAAACTTATCACTTGTTTCATCATTACTTCCAAATAAGGTATCATGAACAAATATTACTATTATTAGCAAACAATTTTCAATTTCTTTCAAATACAAGTTACTATATGTCATACCTTTATAAAATCCATGTTTTTCCAAATAGTTTTCCAACCTTATATGCTAGGTTCTAGGTGCTTGCTTCAATGCATACAAAGCTTTCTTTAGCCTACATACCATATCTTTCTCTTTTGTTAGAGGGAAATCTTCAGGATGCTCAATATATGCTTCTTCAACTTCTCTAATTAGGAAAGATGATTTAACATCGATATGATATACTTTGAACTTCTTATTCACTTTATAAGACAAGAACATTCTTACTACTTCCATTTTGGTTATAGGGACATAAGTCTCCTTATAGTATATGATTTATTTAGATGAGTATCCTTTGAATACAAGTCTAGCCATGTTTCTTAGAACTTCACCTTGTTCATTCATCTTATTTTTTGAATACCCATTTTGTTCCTATCACATTTAAGATGAGTTTAAATCTACGAACTAAAACCCATGTTTCATTCTTCACAATAAGATCTAGTTCTTCCTTCATTTCTAAATCTAATGATTCCCTTTACATTCTTCATCTACACTCTTAGGTTCAACTTTATAAATCAGACATAATGCCTCATTAACTTTGTTTCTTGTCATCATAGCTTTGTCACTGCTCCCAATTATCTACCCTATAGGGTGATTCTTTGGAATTCTCCCATTAGAGGTAGGTGTTTCCATCTCAAATCTTATCTCATCTCTAGGTTCATATCTCTGTTCTCCTCTTTTGTAATAGTTTACACATCATTCTGTAGATCATTGTTAGTCTCAAAGAAAACTTCTCCATTCAGTTTAACAATTTCAGAATCATTTTCTTCTTCATTTGAATTGTAATCTAACATCTTTTCCTTAGCTCCAAAATTTTCATCAATATTTACATTTTTGCATTCAACTATTGTCTTGGTTCTATGATTAAAACATATGTATGCCTTTCTTTTCAATGAATAGCCAAGAAATATACCTTCATCACTTCTTGGATCAAACTTACCAATACCATCATCTCTCTTAATGTAGAACTTGCTTCTAAATATTTTGAAATACTTAACTGATGGTGAATGACCAAACAATTGTCCATAAGGTGTCTTGTTCATACCTTTTCTAATCTATACTATGTTCAATGCATATATTTGTTTATTAAATACTTCTCTTCAAAAGGTCTTAGAAACATCATTCTCAAACAAAATTGCTCTAGCTACCTCTACTACTAATTTGTTTCTTCTTTCTACAATCCCATTTTGTTTAGGTATCCTCGGTGAAGATAGTCATCTCTTGATTCCATTCTCTTCACAAAACATGTTGAATTCTCTAGAGGTAAACTCTCCTCCTTTATGCAACCTCTAACATTTTATCTTAACACCATATTCATTCTCACTTCTATTCTTAAATATCTTAAACTTCTCAAAAGCTTCATAATTATCTTTAATAAATGCTGGCCACATCATTCCATTGAAATCATCAAAAAAATCATGAAATATCTTTCACCATAGAATATTGTTGCTCTAAAGGGACCACTTAGATCCATGTGAACAATCTCCAGCTTCTCTGTGGTTGTGAACTTCTAGCTAGGAAATGATACCTTCTTCTGTTTATCCAAAATACATTCATTAAAAACAAGATTAGTAGGTTTTATTATCTTAGGAAAATCTCTAACTGCAAATGAGATACTAAGGTAGAAGCACAAACCTGTGTCACCCTTTTATAAAGGAAAAGGCTAACAAAAGTATAACTATTCATCTTCAATGACATAAATATGGTAGTATTATTTAAAATTTGATAATTATGTAAACTAATGAAATCTGTAGAAATGGATGAATTTTAGGCTTATAATTTTTAATAATTATTTCAAATAAGAATTGATATATTTTCATAATTTTTAAAGACAATATTTTACTTGTTGAAAAATGTTGAAAATTAGGGGTCTAGTTCCCACCATAAAAAAATAAGGAAATAAATTTATTTCCTTCGATCTTAGATTATGTTATAGATAACATATATAGCTAGAACAATCAAAAATAAAATTTGGCTTTAAATGTATATTTTATCTTTTATAATTATTCAAATTTAACTCATCTGCAATTGATAGTTTTCATCTCCCACCACATTTTTCAAATTAAATCTTTTCTAACCAAAATAAAAATTATGCATTCTTGAAGAGGACTCTCTCCTCTAGAACATCATGTGATTTTTAATTTTTTTTGATATGTTTAAATATTTTTTCCTTTCTCAAACTTAACATCTTCTTGAGTGTTAAAATATGTAATTGTAGAATTTTATAATTACAATATACTATATCTAATTAAAACACTATAAACTCTATATGAGAATATTCTTGACTTTGAATTCTATAAAATGGTGTTTATATGTTATTTTAAAAATATCATAAAAAATGGTAAGAGTTATTGAAATATCAGTTTTCTGAAATAATTTTATTTCTTTATTAATTGGACACAAACTAGTATAAAAGATGCATTTAATAGACATTTCCAATTGTAAAAGTATGACAACATATATAACTTACCTAGAGTGAATTTATCTAGACCATATGTTTGAATAAAATTGATGTTTAGATAGAAATACTCAAATTCAATCGTTTTGATAAGTCATCCTGAAAGGTGACACAACTTTGTACTTCTACCCACTAACTTTTACAATATTATCAATGTTTATATGACATAATATCCTATGCCATAACCAATTGGTATCCACTGTAGCAACCAAACATGTCATTTCAATGGGATTCAACTAAAATACATTACCTCTAGATCTAGTTCTAGTTCTAATCATCTTACCATCTTTATCTTTGATAGTGGAAGTCTTTTCTGTGAATTGCAATTGATACCCTTTGTCCACCAACCTTCCAATACTCAACAAATTATTCTTTAATCCATCAACAAAATAAACATCATTAATCTTAGTTCTTCCATCTAAAGTAATGGATTCAAACCTTTTAATATAATGGGATGCATTGTTACTAACTTTAACAATTCCTCCATCATAGTTCCCGAATTTAACAAACCTATTCATATCACCAGTCATGTGATGTGAACAACCATTCTCTATTATCTAATCAGATTTCTTTTCAACATGGGAAACTAGAGGCTTTTCTTCTCTAATTTTTCTATCAAGATCATCTTCCTTAATAACTACAAATCCTAGCTCACAATCACTTTCACTCTAAACTTTTTCATCAAATTCTTCTTCTTCATTAGAATACAAGAAATTCCTAGGTCTCCTAGGGTTTAAATTTCTTTTATACTTTTTCTCTATTTTAAGGCATTTAGATGCATAATGACCAAACTCATTACAAGTCAAACATTTAAAGACATTATTACCATATTTTTCTCTTCTCACAAGAAGTGTTTTAGTATTCTTGTCTTCATCAGATTTGGTTCTACTTGTTGGAAATGTAGATGGGGTAACTAAGAGGGGGGGTGAATCAGTTACCACAAAAACAAATCCATAGATCCCTTAGATGTCAAACAAATTACTGACTGCTATCATTTGGTAAACATTCACAAAAATGTTTTAACTCAGTAGATTAACTTGTCATTGATCTTTAAGAATTCACAATTATTAACATGCATGCAAAAGTAAATAACATGAACACATGAGACACTAGATTTAACATGGAAACCCCATATGCGAAAAACCACCAAGTAACTAGTTACCAATTTTTACTCTTCTAAAGTGAGCCCTGTTAGGAGCCGACCCTATTAAAGGTTACAAAACACACTATTAGGTGTGACCTGGTTAGATGATTTAATCACCCTATTAGGAGTGGACTTGTTAGAGGTCTTTAGAACAATTTAGTAGAACTATCCACCTTGTTAGAGGATTTACAAAATGGCTATTAAACCAACTCTGTTAAGAGATTTTGGAATCACTACTACAATGGATAGAAAGTAACAATGAAATGACCTGAATAAGATGCAACTAAATTTGCTGATTATAGATCTCTATTCTACACCATTAGATCCTCCTTGATCAAATATATCTTTGTTGATCCTTAATGATCTCTGATCATCCTTCAAAATTTATTCTCGTAATAATTAGTCCTCCACCACATTCATATCACATCAAATTTACCATACTTAAAATTTGCAACTTGACCTCTCATATATACCATTCAAAGTATCAAGTCATCTCAATTACAAGTTATAATCATCTATGATCATTACCATAGTTAGCTAGAAATAATACTTAAAAAAATTAAGTATTAAATCATAAATTGAAAAATTCCTTTATTGGCTGACCCTACTCAGTAAACATTGCTTTAGAAAAAATTTCTTGATTTAACCATCTCATCTCGGTTAGCACTGCAAATTCTACAAAATCCTTTGGGTACCGAGTGAGCTCAGTAAGAATAGAATTTCCTTTGTTGACCATGAGAGCTCGGTAAGAACTCCTTTCTGCCACATTTTCCTTTGATGATCAAGTAAACTTTCTAGACACTAAATTTCCTTTGTGAACCTTGAAAGCTTGGTAACAACTGTCTACACAAGGTAAAGTCTAAGAAGGCTTGGAAGACACTATAAATCTTCTTGCAATCCAACTAGGCTTGGTAAGAGCTCATAGATGACTTGTATGACATTTGTTTAACATCAAAGACAACACACAATTGGATAATTGTATCCAACAATCTCCCTCTTTTGCATTGATGGCAACACATGTCATAGCATAATGAAATTTGAGAACAAGACTTTCTCTAGTAGGAGGGTTTCTCCCTCTAGAATTTTACACCTCAAAATTTAGTTATCTGCAAGAAAATTCTCTCTTTCATATTAATCTCTCCCTCTTGCATAAACTCTCTTTCTTGCAAATTTCAAAAATATATGATAGTAAACTCTCCCTATTTGACAACATATGCCAAAGACAACCCAACTCAAATTAATTTCAATGTACGTTAAGTATTGATTCATATGTAATGTCTTCATTACTTTGTTGCATCAATTGATAAATCTTCAATTCTATTCCTGTTGATGCATCACTAAAACTATATTTTAGTGAGTTTCAAATAGGGGATGACCCCTAACTTACCTCTTAGATAGAAGAATGCATCCTTAGGTAAAGGCTTTGTGAATATATCAGAAATTTGTTCTTTTGTATGGACATATTCCAATCTTATTTCCTTATCCTGCACCAATTCTCTGACAAAGTGATACTTTATAGCAATATACTTGGTTTTGGAATGCATCACTAGATTTTTTGAAATGTTAATTGCACTCATATTATCACAAAACATAACAATAGGTTCTTTGATTTCTTCCTTCATACCTTCCAATAATTATTTGAACCAAACAAGATTAGAACAGTTTACTACTGCTGCAACATACTCTGCTTCTACTGTAGACTAGGACATACAATTTTTCTTTTTACTTGTCCAAGAAACCAACCTCTTTCTAAGAAAGAAAGCTCCTCCACTTTTACTTTGTTTGTCATCAACGTTTCCTGCCCAATCTTTTAAATCTAGATTTCCTCCAAGTTCATACCATAATCCATAATCTTTAGTACCTTTCAAATATCTCATGATCCTTTTGATTGCCATCATGTGATTTTCTCTTGGTTTTGCTGAAAATCTTGCTACAATACCAACTACAAGGGAAATATTAGGTCTTGTATGCACTACATACTACAACGTTCCAATCATAGATCTATACAATGTTTGATCCACTTCCTTTGATTCATCTTCCTTGATAAGTTTGAATCAAGTACACATAGGAGTCCCAACTAGTTTGTAGTCTTCCATACCAAACTTTTTCAATATCTCCTTGATGTATTTTGATTGAGTGATGTAAATACCATTCTTATTTTGTAGAATTTGAAGACCAACAAAGAATTTAATCTCACCAAACATTGACATTTCAAACTCCTTGTTCATACAATCTTATTATTATGCAATCTCTCATACCATGCTCTAAGGCCTTGTTTAAGACCATACAATGTTTTATATAATTTTTAGACCATGTCCTTCTTGTTTGAATCAACAAAACCTTCAAGCTATTCAATGTAAACCTCTTCATCTAGTATACCATTGAGAAATTCTGACTTGACATCCATCTGATAAACTTTGAATCTTTTGTATGCGACATATTCAAGTAAGGTCCTAACACCTTCCAATCTTGCAATAGGAGAAAAAGTTTCTCTATAATCTATTCCTTCTTCTTGAGAGTATCCTTTGCATAGCAGTCTAGAATTGTTTCTTGACACCTTACCATCTTCATTTAACTTGTTTCTAAATACCCACTTAGTTCCAATCACATTTTTGTCTTAAGGCCTAGGTACAAGAGTCCATGTTTTATTTTTCTTTATCTACTCTATCTCTTCATTCAAAGCCTCAATCCAACTTTTATTTTCTAATGCATGTTTGACACTTCTAGGTTCAAAATTAGCAAGTAAACAAGTACCTTTCAACTTACTTCTTGTCATAGTTCATTCATATTTGTCTCCAATGATTTGTTCTGGTGCATGATGCCTCCTGGCATACTTGGCTAGCATAGGCTTCTTGACTTTTGAATGACTTGAATTGTTATCTTCTTATGGCTCAACTTCTAGTTCTGGTTTCTCAGGCTTTGTAGCTTTTGATTTGGTAGCTTCTATTGTAACTCGGGTCCTTGCAACTTGATAGGCATTATCTTGGTTTGAACTTCCTATGACTTGATTACTGAAGACTCTAGAGTAGAAGATTTTTTATTCATAGGTGTACCTAGCACTATATCAAGTTCAATGAAAACAAATCTTCTATAGTCTTATGGTTCCCTTTTGCTTTCTACTTTAGTTCTTTCTACAAACTCATCAACTTTCACATGTGTACTTTCTATAACTTTGTGAGTAGACCAATTCAAACATCTATATGCTTTACTTTTTCAAGAATATCCCAAAAATATTTCTTCATCGCCCTTCACAACAAATTTTCCCTTTCTAGATTATTTCAAAATGTAACATTTTCTTCCAAATACTTTTAGGTAACTTACATTGGGTTTATAGCCATACCATAACTCATAGGAGGTTTTGAATGAGTCCTTCTTTATTTGTATTCGGTTCAAGGTATAAACTATAGAGCTGATAGCTTCCTTCTAGTATTTGATAGCAATGCTCTTTTCAATCATTAGGGTTCTTGCATAGTCCATGATAGATCTGTTCCTTCTTTCAACTATTTCATTTTGCTCGAGAGTTCCAGGTGCTAAGACTTGTCTTTTGATTCCCCTTTAAATAAAAAAGTTATTGAACTCATGTGAAATGAATTCACCACCTCTGTCTAACCTCAAGCATTTTAGTCTTTTTCTTGTTTCCTTCTCTACTTTGGCCAAATACCATTTGAACTTCTCAAATTCTTCTAATTTCTCTCTTAGGTACATGAAAGTCATCATTCTTGAGTAATCATCAACAAAAAGAATGAAGAAATTTTCACTAGTATAGCTTTCAATTCCAGTAGATCCACACAAATCAATATGCACAATTTTTAAAACTTCTTCAGATTGATAGTTCTTACTTTTAAAGCTAGTCTTTCCCATCTTTCCAATTTGGTAATTCTTACATAGACCAACCTCAGGTTTCTTTATGTTAGGAATTCCTTTTACTTTCCTAAATTTACTTATTTTCACCAAGTTATCAAAGTTCACATGATACAACCTCCTATGCCATAACCAACTTTCTTCTACTTGAGCAATAAAGCATGAACATTCACCAGGTTCAAGATAAAACAAGTTACCTTTTGTTTGAATGCCTAATCCTATCAAATTTCCTTTTCCATCCAGCATTCTTTCTTTTCCATGCATGAATTCCACTTTGAATCCATTATTGAGTAGCTATGCCACACTCAACAGATCATGTTTAAGTCCTTCTACCCAATATGCATTATCACATACAAGTTCTTTGGTTAGTGGGATTCTTCCTTTTCTTTTTATGCAACAAGGTTCATTATTACCAAACCTCACACCGCCACCATCATAGTCTTCAAAATGATCAAACTTAATTTTATCACTAGTCATGTGATGAGAACAACCACTATCTATAATCCATGTATCATTTTTTCTCACATGAGAAATAAGTGTCATTTCCTCATCATTATCAAACTCATCCTTTACAACAATGTAAACAATTTCTTCTTCTTCTTCATCATTAGAATCATGAGAATTCTTAGCCATGAAACATGTTTTCTTACCTTTTTCCTTGAATGATTTGAAGTCTTTATTTCCATTGCACTTGTGACCTTTCTTCTCATCCTTGTTCTACTTATTTGGGCATCTAGCTGCAATATGTCCAATTTCTTCACAAGAAGAATAGATTAGAGGAACCTTACCTTTGTATTTCCCTTTGCCTCTTGAATATTTCCTTGCTAGCAAAGCTTCAACCACCTCAAGATCACTGTCTGAACTTTTCTCTGATTCTTCTTCACTATCTGACTGAGAATCCTTTATCTTCTTGCCTTTCTCCTTAACTGAAATCTTGGCTTCAAATGCTAATTCAATGTTCTTGGTAGCTGGAACATAATTATCATAGTTATCTATCTTGAATTTTGTCAATCCTCCAACTATGGCCTCTAAATTTATCTTATGATATGCTTCACATCTTCTTTCTTGAATTGTAAAAACTCTGATTGTATAAATGGGAAGTAGTGTTCTAAGAACTTTACTTATAACTATTTCCTCTTTGATATCTCCTCTAGAAGCTTTCCTTGCACTAACACTTGCTTTGACTCTTTCAACATATTTTGAAATATTTTCATCTTCTCTCATCCTCATCTAATCAAATTAACCTCTTATACTTTCTACTTTAGCTCTTCTTACATTATCATCACCTCCATAGATTTCCTTTACCCTGTTCCACATTTCAAAATTAGTTTTACAATCCTTGATATCATCAAATTCTTCATAACTTAGGGAAGATACAATATCTATCATCATGTTGTTGTGAGTCTTCTTTTCAGTAATATCATTGATAGATAATGTGCCAATAGGTTCTAAGTATGCTTCATCTAGATATTTTAGTCTTGTATCTCCAATGAAAGCCAAATGAAGTCTCATCAGTTCCTGCCATGATAAGAATTTGTCCCTATTATGTCTTGGAATTTCCCTCTTGTAACACATCTTGATCTTTAGCTTAGATCCTTGAAATCTTTTCTTGCAAGCACCAAAAGCTCTGATAACAATTTTTGAAAGTGTAGATGGTGTAACTAAGAGGGGGGTGAATTAGTTACCACAAAAAAAAATCTAGAGATCCCTTTGATGTCAAACAAGTTACTTACTCCTATCACTCAGTAAACATTCACAAAAATGTGTTAACTCGGTAGATAAACTTGTCACTAATCTTTAAGCATTCACAATTATTAACATGCATGCAAAAGTAAATAACATGAACACATGAGACACCAGATTTAACGTGGAAACCCAATATGGAAAAAACCACCAAGTAACTAGCTACCAATTTTCAATCTTTTGAAGTGAGCCCTCTTAGGAGCCAACCTTGTTAAAGGTTACAAAATACACTATTAGGTGTGACTTGGTTAGAGGATTTAATCACCTTATTAGGAGTGGCCTTGTTAGAGGTCTTTAGAATAGTTCAGTAGAACTATCCACATTCTTAGAGGATTTACAAAATAGCTGTTAAACCAACTCTGTTAAGAGATTTTGGAATCACTACTACAATGGATAGAAAGGAATAATTAAATTACCTAAATTACAGATCTCTATTCTACACCATTAGATCCTCCTTGATCAAATATAGCTTTGCTGCTCCTTAATGATCTCTGATCATCCTTCAAACTTTATTCTCACAATAATCAATCCTCCTCCACTTTTGTATCACATAAAATTCACCAGACTATAAATTCACAACTTGACCTCTCATATATACCATTCAGATTATCAAGTTAGCTCAATTACAAGTTACAATTACCTATAATCATTACCATAGTCAACTAGAAATAATACTTAAAACAATTAAGCATTAAATCATAAATTAACAAATTCCTTTACTAGCTGATCCTACTAGGTCAACATTGCTTCAGAAATAATTTCCTGAGTTAACCATCTCAACTCGGTTAACACTATAAATTCTATGAAATCATTTGGCTGCTAGGTGAACTCGGTAACAAAAAAAATTTCCTTTGGTAACCATGAGAGCTTGGTAAGAACTGTTTTCTACCAAATTTTCTATTGATGATCGAGTAATCTTGGTAGACACTGAATTTTTTTTGTTGAACTTCAAAGCTTAGTAACAACTATCTGCACAAGGTAAAGTCTGAGAATTCTTGGTAGACATTGTAAATCTTCTTGCAAACCAATTGAGCTTGGTAACAGTTAACAAATGACTTGTATGCCATTTGTGTAACATGAAAGACAACACATAATCGGATAATTGTATCCAACACTATTGGTACTAGCAAAATCTCCATGTGTACTTGTGCTTCTAGAAAAATTTGGTCAAACATTCAAGGCATTAAAACCTAGCTCCTCTCTTGTCAATTCTCTTGATTCTCTTAGACCTACTTCTATTGCTTCCAATCTTCCAAGAAACATTTCCCTAGTAAACTCCTTGGTACGGGATATAAGTAGTTGAATCATCTAAGCTACTTTCCTAAATGGTGGTGTCAAAGTCTTCAAGATCTTCCACACAACTTCATCTTCTTCTTTTTTTCCACCAAATGTCTTGATTCCTACAACAATCTATGATATCCTACCAATGTAGTTTCTTATAGATTCATGTTCCATCATGTTAGCATCTTGAAATGCACATATCCAATTATGCAATCTTACTCTTTTTGTATGTGTATCACCTTCAAAAATAAATTCTAATACTTTCCAAATTTTATGATATGGTTCAAATGGCTTTACCTGACTATATTCATTCTCCAGAGGAGATGATAGTAAAGCTTCTTTGGATCTCATGTTACACATGAGTAAATCTCTCTATTTTACTACATTCTTCAAGGTTCTCTTCTTTAAAAATTGTCTTTTCACTCTTTGTCAAAAGCTAGTAACCCAGGCCCATACACAATAGATGAGTCTTCATCTTATCCTTCCAACTATCATAGTTGGACCCATCAAATCTAGAACTATCCTTTCTAAAAATATTTTCCATCAATCCCCCAAATTTGTTGAGATTATCCTTCAAGGACCTAACACTCTAATACCAATTGTTAGAATATATAGCCTACCAATATAACTAAGAGTGGGGGGGTTGAATTAGTTCTCCAACTAATATTAAAATTATCAACCTTATTAGACTTTAGCCATATGAGAAATATGATCAGAAACAACAACAAGATACTCATTGACAATAACACCATATATGCTAACTAGGAAAACCCTTTATCAAAGGGAAAACCCCAATGCACATGATACCCACAAGATGTGTTGGAATTTTATATAAATGGAGAGGGGAGGAGGGGGGGTCAACTAGTTATCCAAGGTCCAAATGTACAAATAAAACATTTTAGCACTTCAACTTATACTTATGCATGCATTGATCATTCAATATCTAAAATCTTTTGCATATAGTTGTCCTAGGTCAAAATAACTTTGTAGAAATGTAAACATGATATACCAAAAAATCAATCACACATTTTAACACAAGGATTTTACTTGCTAACTCAATTTGGGAAAAACTACTAGTAACATGCTACCAATTTTCACTCTTCTAAAGTGAGCCCTGTGAGGAGCCAACCTTGTTAAAGTTTACAATGCACAATGTTAAATATGACCTTGATTAAAGGATCTCAATCACCTTGTTAGGAGTGAGCCTTGTTAGAGGACTTTAGAATATTCTATTAGAATGTCACCTTGTTAAAGGATTTACTAATGACTATTAGGTCAACCTTAGTCCAAAGGATTTATCCAAACTAATATAGTTGTTAGAAATTAACAAAAAAATTTGATCTAATAATAAAACAACTCACATGTAGATTATAGGTCTCAAAATTAGTCCTCCATTCTCCTTGGCATTAATCCTCTTCATCTCTAATGGCTTGTTCACCCTTCAAGTCTTCAACTCCTTAAGCCTTCCTTTTTAGTATGCAAACTGGAGACTCTTTCATTTGGACACCATATGTGGAAACACCCTGAATTTCTTGTATTTCTCATGTTTGTAGTCTTGAAAAGTTTCTTCTAGATTACTATCTCCTTATATAGATAATTTAGGTCTTTTTCTGCTCAACCATAATCATCCATTTTAGGGTTAGGTTAGATTAATCGAATCTTCCCATCTTTCCATTTTATCCCCTTCCAGGAACTTCCTTTACAATCCTCTTTGAATTCATCTCAAAATAATTTATCTTTAATTTTGTGCCACTAACTCATCATACTTATCTTCCACATGCCTCATACAATTCAAGAAATTAACTTTTTTGGCTCAGATTTGTCAAATCTTTGATCAAAGTCATTTTATTGGCACTCAGCATTAACATGTTGTTTGGTCAACAAACACTATCTTCTCATGCTTGGCCAACACTAGGTTGTTTGACATACACTAAGTTTCAGTAAGTCACTACTGCCATCTTCTAACACTCAACACATACTAAAAAAATTCTTTTCTTAGTACATACTGAACTTTCTTAGCTTCAACTAAGTTTTTGCTATTCTTGCATTGACTTGCTCAGCTTCCATTGTTTGCTTAGTTAGGCTTGGCAGACACATTTCTTTTCTTATCTATCTTCTAGTCTTTTCCTTGAAATAACATTTTAGTATAGCCTTAAGTAGAGAAACAATACACTATATCATCAAAGTCTTGCTTGATGTTAATGCTCTTTTTCTACACCATATAATTCAACCTTTCTCTATGTTCTCTTATTATCCTTTCTTTTCAAATCCTCTTCATTAATCAATGAAATGATAGCATTTAGACCAAAGTAAGAAATTGTCTCACCAAAAAGTAGTAGGTTTGACATCAGTGAGAAAATAATAATTGTTCCATGATAGGTTTCATTAGTCTTCTTGATTTCAACAATCTTCCTCTTTGGAATTGATGGAAAACCAATACCAATAAAAATACTAAAAGGAAACTTAGTACCTTTTACTATTGAAATATATCCCTCTATCAATATGTGTGCCTTCTTCTGTATATTCAGAGCTCTTCCTTAGATGGTCTTGTCCCTCTTTGACAATATTTCTCCTTCCTTCTCTAATATTTACCTCAATTTATTCTTTTGGTACAACTCTCTATATATTCTCCCTCTTTCTCACACCTCTATCTCTCTCTTTGGAAAAAATCCCAAAGACTCGTTATCTATACATGCAAATATAACCAATTCAATTTTTCCCTCTATCACCTTGTGAGTGACTATAAACCTTCTATTTTAAACTACTTCCTTACTTCAGGCTAGTCCTAAAGTAAGACCCACTGCATCAAGTTGTAAAATATGTCACTCAACTTAGTTGATGTAGGGAACTACTCTTTCTTCTTAAGTAGCTTTGGATAGGAGCATCACCCCTAGCTTATCTCTAACATATTCATGTGCATCCTTAGGTAAAACTTTTGTGAATATATCATCTATCTATTCTTTTTTATTCACATATTCCATTCTCATTTCTTTGTCTTGAACCAACTCTCTCAAGTAATTATATTGATTGCAATGTACTTTGTCTTTGTGTAGATCATAGGATTCTTAGATATGTTTATAGCACTTGTTTTGTCACATTAGAGTACCATAGGTTCAATGATCTATTCCTTCATTCCTTTAAGTAACTATTTAATACATACTACATTCATGCAATTCACTACAACAACCATATATTTAGCTTTAGTAGTAGATTGTGAAATACAATTTTGTTTATTTTTGGTCCAAGTAACCAATATTTTTCCTAAGAAAAATGCTCCACCACTTGTACTTTTTTTGTCATTAATGTTTGCAAGCCAATCAACATCTTTATAGTCTCTCAATTCAAACTTGTCATTCTTATTATAGTATAGACCATAGTCTTTTGTCCCTTTCAAGTATCTCATAATCCTTTTAATATCCATTAAATGATTCTCCTTAAGATTTGTAGAAAACCTTACAAAAATCTCAACAACTAATGCAATATTAGGTCTATTGTGAACTACATCTTGCAATTTTCCAATCATAGACCTATACAATGTTTGATTTAGTTTAGTAGAATCACCAATTTTGGATAGTTTGTGTCTTATCACCATAGGAGTGCTAACTAGTTTTGAATCCTCCATACCAAAAAAATTCAAGATTTCCTTCACATACTTGGACTGAATGATGCAAATACCATATTTCATTTGATATACTTGTACTATAGCAAAGAACTTTATCTCTCCAAACATAGACATCTCAAACTCTTTCATCATTTAACATGAACATGTCTTACACAATGCATTTTTTCCTCTGAATATGATACCATTAACAAATATTTCAGCAAGGAAGATTCCTTTACCTCCTATTTTCAAGTACAAATTGTTGTTGTCATTAGTTTTCTCAAAATCAATCTTCACAAGATAGTTGTGCAATCTTTCATACCATGCTCTGGGAGCTTTCTTTAAACCATATAAAGCCTTATTTAATCTACATACCATGTTCTTATTGTCTAGATGAAAACATCCTTTAGTTTTTTCTATGTAAACCTCCTCTTCTAGTATACTGTTAAAAAATACTGACTTAATATCCATTTGATAAACTTTGAATCCTTTATAAGTAGAGTTGCAAAGTTCTCACTCCTTCCAATATTGCAACTGGGAAAAATGTCTCTGCATAGTCAATTATCTCTTCTTGTGCATATCCTTTGTAAATTAACCTTTTTTCATTGCTTGTGAATTCACCATTCTCATCCAACTTGTTTTCGTACACCCACTTGGTTCCAATAACATTATTAATCTCATGTCTAGGTACTAGTGTCCAAGTTTTGTTCTTCTCAATTAGATTAATTTCTTCTTTCATGGCTTTACTCCAGTCTCCATTCTCTAATGCATGCTTCAATGACTTAGGTTCATGCATGCTTAAAAAAGATGTGTCATTTCTCAACCTACTCCTGGTCATTGGTCTATCTTCTTTATCTCTAATAATTTGTTCAATAGGGTGATATCTTCTTATGTACTTTTATCATCTTGGCTATATTCTCCTTTCTTCAATTATAGATTCACTATGCACTTCTCTATTAGGTAACTCAAAATTCCTTTAATTTAAATTGATCTCAGTATCAAAATTTACCTTGGCTTCTAATTTAACTCAACTACTGAATGCAACTCAAAATCCATTCTATGTGAGTAGATAATCATTAATTCTTCTTGATTAGAAACTTAGTTTGTATAATTATTTGCATCATCAGACATGCCTTCATATAAGTATATAATGACTTTGTAATTTTTTAGGTTCCTTCTTTGGTTCATCTTCATGTACTTTAGTATATTCATCAAACTTTACATTGCACTTTCCACAACTTTGTTAGTGTTAGTATTTAAACTATTATAAGTTTTACTTCTTATGGAGTAGCCTAGGAATATACCTTCTTCACTTTTTACATCAAGTTTACCATTTCTTTTGTCCTTAAGAATGTCACACTTTCTTCCAAATACCTTAAAATATTTGACATTGGGTGAGTATCCATACCATAATTCAAAAGGTGTATAATTTGTATCTTTCTTGACTTGTACTCAGTTCAAGGTATAGATAGTTGTACTAATAGCTTCTCTCTAGTGTTTCAAAGAAAAATTATTCTCCATCATCACCGTTCTAGCAAAATCCATTACACATCTATTTCTCCTTTCAACAATCCCATTTTGTGGAGGGGTCCTATGTGAAATTTTTTTCCTTTTGATTCCTTTGTCATTGCAGAATATTTTGAACTCATTTGATGTAAACTCTCCACCTCTATCGAATCTTAGATATTTCAAGCTTTTACTAGTTTCCTTTTCAACTCTTGTCAGATACCACTTAAATATTTGAAAAATATCATATTTTTCTTTTAAAAACATTACTGTCATCATTCTAGAGTAAGCATAAAAAAATATGATAATTTACTTGTCACCTTCGTATCTCTATGCATCAATTGGTGCACATAAATTAGTATGAGCTAATTCCAGAATTTATTTTGAAGTAATGTTCTTGCTTTTAAAACTAGACTTTGCCATCTTGCTTAACTAACATTGTTTGTAAATCACATTATTAGGTTTCTTCAGTCTTGGCAAACCTCTAATCCTTTTCAGCTTATTAATACTAACCAAATTGTCAAAATTTACATAACATATCATTTTGTGCCATAGCCACACATCATAAAATTCTACAACAAGATAAGTATCATGATTCATGTCAAGATAAAATAGATTACCTCGAGTTTGATCTCCACTTCCAATTAGTTTTCAATCAATTGATATATCTTAGGCTTCCTATTATCAAATTCAACTTTGCATCCTGAACTATTCAATTTTGACACATTCATAAGACTTAATTAAATTCCTTCCACATAGTAGGAATTGTCACACATGATATCAATGTAGTTGCCTCATCTTCATCAAAATGATCTTTCATAGAAGCATAGACTACTTCACCATCATGATCATCGGATTCATCATTAGACTCTTCTTTAATAGTGTAATAAGTCTTGTTATCCTTATCCTTATAGCCTTTGTTACTATCACCTTTTCTACCCCTAAATTTGTCTTCATTCTTTTTCTTTTTAGGTCATCTTTTTGCAATATTACCAACCTCATTACAATTAAAACATATGATGGGTAAGTTTCCTTTGTATTTTTCTTTCCCTCTATGAAATTTCCTAGCCAATAGTGCTTCTAGTTCTAGCTCTTCATCATTTGTATTCATGTCACTAGCAACATGTTTGACCTTTTTCTTTTCCTTATCTTTCGATTCTTTTAGTATCAGCTTAGCTTTGAAAGTGGATTCGACATTCTCAGATTTGAAATTATCAAAATTTGAAATTTCAAAAGAAGTGAGTCTACCAACCAGTCCTTCAAGGGTTAGATTACTAATAGGAGTACGCATCAGTTCTTGTATAGTAGAGACTCTAATAATATAGATAGGCAACATGGTTCTCAATAATTTTTTGCTCACAGTCTCATCTTCAATATATCCATTAGATCTTTGAATTGCATTAACAACATCTTTAATTATTCCATAGTATTGGACTATAGTCACCCCTTAATGCATTTTCACATCATCAAATTTTACTCTAAGAGTTTAACCATTTGCTTTCATCACATTCTTGTCTCCTCAATAGATCTTCTAGTAGAGAATCCCACATCTTCTTAGCAGAATAACATTCTTTGATGTCACCATACTTTGGATAGTTTAGGGCAGATGCAATATCCAACATTTCCAAATTGTGTTCATTCTTTTGTTTGAGTTGTTAAGCAATTAGGGTTCCAACTGCTATAACATGTTCACTGGTGACAATTGACTATGCATAATCTCCAAGTTCTCCTAGATATAGCTTCATCAAAATTTTCCATCCAGGAGAGTTTTCTTTGTTCATCTTGGTCACCTCCTTTCTATAATACATCTCAATCTTTAGCTTTAAGTACTTTCAAATTGTTTATTTACAATAACTTGACATTCTAATACAAATATTTGGAATGTTTAGAATAATTGGTGGGTTGGGGGGGGGCGTGTGTGTTGTGTGAATCATTTATCCAAGGTCCAAATAAAACTTTTTATTACTTCAACTTATACTTATGTATGCATTGATCATTCAGTATCTCAAATATTTTGCATATTGATGTTCTAGGTCAAAATAAAATTACAAAAATGTAAACATGAAATACTAAAAAATAAATCACATATTTGACACAAGGATTTTATGTGGAAACCCAATTTGGGAAATACAACTAGTAACATGCTACCGATTTCCACTCTTCTATAGTGAGCCCTATGAGGAGCCAACCATTTTAAAGGTTACAATGTGCATTGCTAAATGTAACCTTGACTAAAGAATTTCAACCACCCTAGTAGAGGTGAGCCTTGTTAGAGGACTTTAGAACATTCAATTAGAATGTCACCCTATTAAAGGATTTAATAATGACTATTAGCTCAACCTTAGTCCAAAGGATTTATCTAGACCGACATAGTTGTTAGAAAGTAACAACAAGACTTGATCAGATAATAAAACAACTCATTTACAGATTATATATCTCACATTCAGTCCTCCATTATTCTTTTCATTCATCCTCTTTGTCTCTAATGGCTTGTTCACCCTTTAAGCCTTCAAATCCTTAAGCCCTCTTTCTTGTATGCCAACTATAGAATCTTTCATTCAACCACCATATGAAACAACACCCTAGACTTCTTATCTTTCTCAAGTTCACACTCTTGACAAGTTGCTTCTAGCCTACTATCTCTTTATATAGAGAATTTAGGTATTTTCCACTTAACCACAATCATCAATTTTAGGGTTAAGTCAAATTCATTGAGTCTTTTGATCTCTCCATTTTATTCCCTCCTATAAAATTCCTTTAAAATCCTCTTTGAATTATCTCTAAGTAGTTTATCTTGAATTATGTGCCACTAGCTCATCATACTTATCTTCCACACACTTCATACAATTCAAGAAATCAACATTTTTGGCTCAAATTTGTCAAATCTTCAATCAAACCCATTTTACTAGCACTCATCAATAAGATGTTGTTTTCTTGGAAAACACTATTTTCAAATGCTCAATCAACCCTAGGTTGCTTGGTATACACTAAATTCTTCTCATTCACTATTGCCATCTTCTGACACTCCACATGTACTAAACTTGCTTGACTTCAACTAACTTCTTGCTCAACCTGCACTAACTTACTTGGATTCCAATATTTTCTTAGTTAGGCTTGGCAGAAACATTTCTTTTCTTAGTCATCTTCTATTCTTTTCTTTATTAACATTTCATTGTATCCTTAAGTAGATAAAAAATACACTATATCATCAAAATATTTCTTGGTCTTATTGCTAATTTTACACACCATATAACTCAACCTTTCTCTAGGTTCTCTTTTTATCCCTTCTTTTCAAATCCCCTTCATGAATCAATCAAATGATAACATTTAGACCAAAGTAAGAAATTATCTCACCAAAAAGTAGCAGGCTTGAATTTAGTGACAAAATAATGATTGTTCTATGATAGGTTTCATCAATCTTCTTCATTTCAACAATCTCCTTTCAACAAGATGATGTAATAATATAAATGTTCCTTGTTAGGTGTCTATAAAAAATTCAATACATATCAGTCCCTATTTGAAAACTTTGAATCCCTATTAGGAGATTCCAAACCTATTAAGAGTTGTGGAAGATAGATGGACCCACTATCTAAACAGCTTCAGGGCAAGACCAATGAACCCACTGTCCAAATGATCTTGTATTATTCCTTCTACAATAATAGAAATGAATAGTACTTCCCCTTCCTCTTTCTATCCCATCAACCAAATTTCTTCTACTTCTAATCTTATAACCAAAACACAAAACTCCAATCCAATAATCCCTTGGATCACTTACTTGCATTTAGTAAACATACTTCTCTTTTTCGCACTTACAATGATCAAAACTCCATGCTCATATTAAAAAAAAGGAAAAAATCTTTCTTTTATATCATATCTTCAAAATAATTCCTTGAGTCAACCTTGAGGCTTTCCCAATTAATTATAATAAGATAATTAATTAATTTGCAATTGTAATAGAACTATCAGCTCATAGTCTATACAAATTATCAAAAGTGTGATACTAAGCCTTGTGTATATTCTAATGTCAAAGGACTATGCATCAACATATTATATCATTGCCAAAGGATAAAATGAAAACATCAAAAATTGCTTCTCAGGTACTCTGTCTCTATACTATTCTCTATAAATTAGATATAACTTTTGTACATCTTCAACTTATGTGTTTCATATTGAACCACATCATTAGAACACTAAATTGATCATTCCCATGAACATGTATCACCATACAATCAAAAAAATTATCCGTAAAACTAAGATCTATGTCTGCTACTCTGCCAGTCTTCACAAACTTATTGCTATGTTGACATCAATGACAAACACATTTATGAATATGACATGTCAATACTCTCCAATGCTTAGGATTCTCCCCCAATTTAGTATCATCAACATTCATCCTAAAAGAGATGAGATCCTTCCTTTTAAAGATAAATGGATAGTAGTAAATAGGAGGCAAAAATAAGAGTGAAGAATGAGTCTTGAGTGATCCATGTGCACAAGAATCTCACCTAAGAAAGATCAATGGTCATCTTTAAGTAGAAAAACATATGTGGAGAACAATTAATAGTCCACACACCTTTGAAAGTTTTCCCCTCACATGAGAGGAAAATGTTTTTTTCTTTTTATTTTTAAAAATTATTTTTTTTTCATGTAAACACTAAGGATAAGAAAAATTTTGGGGACTTTATTTAATTAAAATGGTGCACATTCTTTCAATTAAATAAAATACTTAGGATAAAGTGGTCAAAAAATAGGTTATAATCAAATAAATAGTAAAGTGACGATTTGATCAAAGATAAGTGATGAATGAAACATTGATAAATAGTTGATCATGAATGCATAGTTAATAACAAATGAGACTTATCATTAGGAAAGATAGTCAAGACAAAATCATTACCTAATATGATTGTTAATATGTCCAAGTAAGGAGCCAAAAGTTAGTAGATAATCCAAGTCAAGGAAAATCAAAAGCCAAGATGAGTACTAACAAGCCTAGAGTAAATAGATAGATGAAAGATTACGTATATAGTATTCTTGGCCCTTGAGTATTGAAATCTAAAAGAGATAGAGAATGTGTAAAAATAAGATAGATTTGATCAATTCAAGATAATCCAATTTCCACTATGATAGACAAGAGATCAATACCAAAGAAAAACCACCAATTGTAGATATTATGTCCCAAATTGATTATGTTTGATAGAATGATAAAGCATAAGACAAGAATAAAGATGAAAGAAAAATTAATAAGAAGAGAGCAAGAAAGCAGAGATGATGAAGAAATGAAGAAATGAATATTTCCTTTGAAATATTTGAATGTTAAACCTCAAAAAGGCTAGTCAACTCTATAGAATAAGGCACAATTTTTTAAAATGTGATTGTAACCATCAAGATTAACCTATATTTTGATTTTGATCTTGAAAATGGATCAAAGACATCAAAGTTAGGTAAGAATGAACTTTTCATGGAAATTTTATGAGTTAAAAAATTAGGTCAAAATGAGGTTAGAGATCTATATGAGGGGTTGGATTGGTCATTTTCAAATCATTTGTCTTATTTATTTTTTATGTTCCAGAGAACACAAACAGAGAACCATGGAAGAGATAAGGGTTCCTATCAAGCTACATTAATTTGAGCTTAGCTGACTACACAATCAAATCAACAATTTTCTTCCTTGATAAGTAGATAGTATCCAATCTTTGTTTTGAGTTGTTTTGAGCATTTTTCATGTTTTCTCACATGTTTTAATAGCATAGGGAAAAAATTCATAAGGCACTAGCATGGAAAATCATTGCAGCAATATTTTGTAAATTGTTGTATGATAGCTCTAGTCTATAAAAATTATTTTCTTAGTGTTATATGGTCTATCATATAGGTCATACACATGAGTCATGCGATCCTAGATGAATTATTGCTTCATAAGAAAGTATCATACCAATATAGAAGAAATTATTATACAATACCTATTCAACCAACAATGCAGTGCACCTAGGAATTATGTCTTTTTTATTTTCAAAGTCTTAGTTGATCATTCTTATGGCTGAGTAATGATGTTCTTAGTGTCATTATTATTCTCATCTAATAGAGACTAATACATTTACATATTATTGTGATGAAGGAGATATTTATAAAAAATTCTATAAGGGCATCCAAGCTAGTGGGGTTAAAACTTGTGCCCTAGCTAGATCCCACAAAGAGGGATATACTTAGAGACATGGGATTTAGAAAGTTACTATAGTTGTCACATATCATAGAAAACCATGGTCTCTTGAAATCCCTAGAAAAGAGATGAAATTTCATGCATAATACCTTCAATCTATAGATAAGTGAGGCCACCATAAAACTTGAGGATGTGTATGTCATCCTTTGGATCCCATGTGGTTGAAAGGTTTTGAGTGTGGTTGATTAGTTTTTAGTCTTAATGTATACTTAGTCTCTGTGATATCAATTCTGACATGCAAAAAATTGTGTTTTTGGTATACTTTCGTTAATCTCCTGAGGAGGGTAGATTTGTGTTACAAGTACAGTTCTCGGAGGATACAATCCTTGATAGATACATACTATGGGAACTTATGATAGAGCAATATGGGGAGGAGTATTCACTCACATGTATAGTATGCTCCTTAATAGAACATGACTTGATTACTAACAATAGCTAGAGGCCATTCTATGCAAATGAGAATGATGGGGAGACCCTCATAGACTCTAAAAATTTCCTTGCAAGGATATATCATAAATTTGCAGTTTCTCCTTAGAAAGCGTGTTTTCGTTATCTTAGAAGGGATAATCAATGACACCCATGAAATAAAAAAGTTTCATTGTTTAGAGAAGAGGGAGAAAACACTTTTCAAAGTATCAATGTTTACATTTTAGAGTGAAAAGGATTAAGGGATTGCAAAGTAGTGATTTATGGAAAATTTAAATGTACTAGCACAAGGCAACTATAAAGTTGCAATATTGTTCTGTTACAGAAATACCACTAATTAGGTAGTGAAAAGTGATGATTTTTTTTGTTTTGGAAGAGATGGCTAGGTCACCTAGAGTAAATGCAAAAATGATTTATGATCATCTTGCAAGGTGAAATAAATCATATCATGTACTTTAAAGTACAAAACATAAATTACATGAATGTTGAGGTGACATATGAGAGAAGTGGAGAAGTGGCCACTTGTGTGAAATGTATGAAGTAAGAAATGAGAAATAAATAAGAAATTAAGGATATACGTTATTAAAAGTAAGAAATCATTCTCTGTGAAATATCATTTCAAACTCAAGAGACCAAGTCAAAAAAGTTATATCATTACGACTGTGAATATTGGAAATAATAAGCTAAATCTTCTCTTTGAATCTGAGTTTCTTTTCAATGGATCCTAAGAAGGAAGTTAGTTCTAAGAAAGAAGTAGTTGTTAAAAGGGATAAAGGTGAACACTATGAGAAAAAAATCCACAAAATACTCCAATAATTGTTTCTTGACTCCTCTTCTACTAGGACCATGTCCATATTTTCTAATGATTACCATGTATGTAAAGATTAAAATGTCTCAATTTATGGTAGGCACTTATTCTGGTATTTTATGAAAAGAAGGATGAAAAGGTTCTTAAGAATTAATGCTTGGAAAATAGACCTAGAAAAAATTATAGTTCCAAATGTGTATGTAGATGTTAAACTCATAAGTATTTTAGCTAAACATTATGAACCAGTTACAAGAATTGTTAGGAAGCCATACAAAATGCTTCTATTGGTTATACTTAGGTCTTGCATTGAAGAATATTTTGGTTTAACCATGCATGTCCTAACCAAGGTAGAATGAGATGAATTTAAAATTTATTATGAAAGACCAATGAAATTAATAATCATAATAATTCTAAATTTCATTAGTAGAGGTAAAAATAATAGGTTGATTCCTATCAAGAATATGGGTCCTCATTCTATTGATAGGTTTATGAGATTCTTAAAAAACACCTTCTATGTCTGGACTTAGTTTCTTGGAGAGGATTTGAAAGATAAAATTCCCCTTTATTACATGTACATGTCTATGAGGATTCAAAACCCTCATTCTTACCTAGATTTTTACTTTTCTAGAAAAATTCAGAGAATACTTCATACACAATTAGCCAAGTGGAGGACCATTAAGTCTTTCAAAAAAAATTATCTTCTACATCACCTTGTATTTTTTCAAAATGATGAAAAATTAAGGAGTTCATTGAAGTTGAATTCCCCTAATGACCAAGGAATCTCATTCCCCATATGTGGTGTAGGGCTTGGGATAAGCATGGTAAGGATGAGGATTTGAAGGTATTAAGAGATATGGGGATATTGCTTGGAGGTTTAATTACTGGGAAACCCAAATAGATAAAAATGATTTTGAAACCTAAAGAATATTTTCATGATAATAAATATGAGTTCAACTATGGGGATTGGATATTCAAGCCTAATTTTACACCACTTTAGTTATATGGATATAGGTAGAATCTCCACAAGCTATCTTAATTTGTGTCTGAGAGAGTACATTTTCATGAATTTATCAAGGAGTTGATGTGGATAGAAAGAGGCATTACACAACCTAGGAGAAAAGGGAATCATATTTCCCCTTTTATAAGATTTGATGGTTTCATAACAATGTATTCAAATATAAAGGAGGTGTAGGAGTACATTATGAATAGATTTGGATTCCAAGGTGATAACGCAAGGAAATATGATCCTGAGGATATTTCTCCATCACTTTAATATTAAAGAGGACATCATAAGAAACTATGACCATATTCATAAGATAATGTAGAGGATGAAGAATTGGGGAATCCTATTAAATATTGAGAATCAAAGGCTATGCAAAGGTTTCCCTTATTTCTATGATGAAATAGACATGGAGTCTATTAGGGTTGACAATTACATTTAGGATTTTAATGAGTTATATCTACAATATGTGAAACATAAGAAAGGTAAGGAGATTGAGTAGCCTCATCCTTCACCAACCCAAAAGAATTTTTTAAAAAAATTGGTTCTTCTACTTTAGAATAAAAAGCTAGTGCACTTGAAGAGGGTAGTACCCCCTTAGTAACCTATGGTGATTTTCATAAAGTGGGAGGGTCAAAAGAAGTTGCTCATATTCTAAGAAGCCTAATGGAGGATGTTGCAACTAAAGTTTCATAGCCTACACAAGTACTCCAACAAAAACTACATGGATATCATGCACTAATATTAGAAAATGATTTCCCATTTATTGACACCAAAGATGAGAGAGAGAGGCTACCTCTAAGAGGCTTATTCAGAAGGAGGACTTTACTGAGACCCATAAATTCAAAGATTTTTGAAATAAATATAAGATAAATAATTTTGATGAAAGGGAAAAGAAAATGTTCAAAGAAGTTGATGAATCACAACATGTTGTTATTGTTGAGCATATGATTGATGAGTTATATTTAGATGATATAACCTACAAAGAAGAAGAAGTGATGAAAATCGTTTACAAAAGTGATATCCTAATTATGCCTAGCTTAACACTCAAAGAATTGTTCTTGTTAGACTAGGTAACAAAACAATAACATGTGACATTTGTCACTGAAACTTAGAGATTGGAAAAGATAGAGAGGTCTAGGATTGATCCAAAAAAAGAGACTTTGGCTACCTACATCACATTAAATCATGATAAGTCCAAGATGAATGATATCTCCATGTGGACATGGGGAACTAAAGTAGTTAAAATAATAGATAATACCAATCCTTCAGTTTATGCTACTAAGCTAACACATAGGGTGATGTTCAATAGGGATCATCTTAAGAATATGAAGGAAAGGATTGAAAAACTATAGATAAGGGAGATGGCTATGAATTTTGTAATTAATGAAATGCATACAAAGACTCTAAGGATTGAAAGTGAACTTCATAGTCTAAAAACCCTTCGCCCACTAGATTTATTGTTTTTCATCAACCAACACTTATTATTATAGTCTAGTAAAACGGAACCCAAAGAGTTCAAGGAAGAAAACATACATAAAAAATGGAAAGAAGAGAATTTTATTTAATAGTTTTTTTTAGTTTATATATAATTAGTTAGTTATGAATAGTCATGTTCTAAAGAGATATAAAGCTCTGCTACACCCCTCTATTTTGTATAAGAAAGATTACCAAGATATCATTTTATAGTAAATAGAAATATGACAAGTTACAAGTTGTTAATGATAAAGATACAATCATTAATCAAATATAATTCTCCTTTTATGCAATATTACATGATAGATTGAACTCTAAAGGTTGGTGAAATTCAAGGTTTAACAAATTTGAAATATTTTGCTATTGTTTCTTATTTTAAATAGTAGTATAAGATACTTTCCTTTGATGCTCAATTAGGGTATTTGGATGTTGCATAATTCATTTTTCAATGTTTTCCTTTTTAATTCATGTTAATATTGAAGGATTGAATATTATATTATCTTTGATCATCAAATATTACATAATGTGTAGTGTTTTTCTAATTGGTCTCCATCACTAGGTTTAAATTCATTTAGGCCATCATTCATATTCCCCAATTCCTCTATCCAATAATTGAAGGTGTTAATCTCATATTGGTTTTGACAAGTGAGTATCTATACACTTAAGTCATTTCCTTAGTTCATGTCAAACAAGTAACATATGCTAAGAACAACATATAAGTTACTGCATGTCAAGTAAATAGTGAGTGTCAATTCACTCATGTGCTAAGTCACTCAAGTGCCAAGAACATAGTGTATACTGAGTGATTCAGGAGCCAAGTAAATAGTGCATGTCAAGTCATTTAGATGTCAAGTGACGATATTGAAGTCACAGTTTGTGTCGAGGACTAGGGACTTCAAGTGCTAAGCTACACAATTTTTTCATAGTTTTTTGTATTGGCACAAACCACTATGTAAACCATTTTTCAGCCAAATTAAAGATTGAGCTATGATATTTTGGTGATAATGATGAATCTCAATTGGGAATCCCTATGTGTTGCATGCACCCAATTAGTTAAAGGAAAGGTTTAAGTAGCAATATGGATGAATCACAACCGTTGATTCATACCTAACCTTAAGTCACCTAGGTCTTCTTAAGGAGGGAAAACCCTAAACATCATATGTGCAAGAGAGGGAATGAATGAATAATTAAGGAGAGATTTGCATGCACAAACTAAGACATTCATGGTAACCAAGGCATTATGATCTAAATTAAAGTTGTAGAATTAGCTAAAGAAGAAAAAAGGAAGAAATTAGTGAATAGAAAAGAGTCATCTAATCAAGAAGGATCAAGTACATAGTAGGATAGAGGTGATCTACAATCAAGCATTAGAGTGTTGATTGCAAGATCAACATTGTGACATTCAAAAAGGTGAATTAGTTAAATCTCTTAATAGAATTGTCCTAACAAGTTGTATTGAAATCCTCTAAAAAGGTGCTTACATAATTGTGAGTTAAAGTCATTTAACTAGGCACACTTCTAACAGGTTGTTGAAATTGTTTAATAGGGTAAACCCTAATAGTTTTTGTAAGCCTTTAATAGGCCAGACCTTTCATAAGGTAGATCATGTTTCATGGTTAAACATTGTAACCTTCATTGGATACACTTTATTACTGCAATAGTGATTCAGATTTGTGGGTGTCATCCCCACCCCAGGTTTACCTTCTCAATGGAGGGTTTCTAGGTAATCATATCTTGTGTCATATATGTGTGGATGCCTACTTGTTTATGTGCTTTAGATCTATATGCTTTACATAGTATTTTAGTTTACTTATTAAATGTATGAGATGAATGTGTGGTGAATATTTATGGGTCAAAGTTTAAAGCACTGATTCAAACCCCCCTCCACTCTTAGAAGTTTACCTTTTCTATTGTAATTCCAAAAATTGGTATCAGAGACTTGTTCTCTAAAAGTGAAGCATAACAACTTTGAGGAAATATCTTGGAAATGGAACTCTATAAGTTGGGAAAGATTATTAAGAAATAGGAGATTGAAATACATCTCATTCTACAATAGTTGAATGAAGCAAGAGAAGATCTAAAGAAATTATTGAAGAGAAGGAAGGAAATTGTTATTGAGGAGAATGACACACAATACCAAGAGATGGACACTACTAAGCTATTTGAAAATGGAGAATCCAATGAATTTGATCCAACAATTATAGATCTAATGGAAAAGAACAAAACCCTAGTTGAAGAGATCAAAAATCTTAAGTTAGAGCAAGAATCACAAGCCATATTACTATGTGAAGTGACTAAACATAAAAACAAAGCTATGGAAGACAAAGTGATGGTTGAAAATGACAAAAGAGTTTTGACTCACATATTGGAGGAGAAATAATTTGAGGTAACTAGGATTTTCAACATGCAATTGGAAACTTTGGGACAAATGGTGAATGAAAATCATGAACTAAATGCCAAGGACATTGAGATAACAACACTAAAGTTGTAGAATGAATAGTTGAGCAATGATCTAAAAAGGGAAAAGTAGTTTGTTGAAACTCTCAATAAATAAAGGGAAGCTATTATGTACTTTGAACAATTGACGAGGTCTCCTAGATCTAACAATGATACATCCAGATTGGGATACACAAGTACTAAAGAAGGATAATCATCCAAAAGTGCCAAAGAAAGAAGTAATAAAGGTAGGAACTCAAAACCTACTTCTCATAATTGTGGTAAGAAAGGACATACTACTAATGCATATAGGAGCAAGACTTTCAATCAGAATGTTAAGCAAAAGAGCATGGGTAACTACCATAAGTGAAACAAGCAAGGTCATTAGGCACACAAATGTAAAACCAAGACCATGCACACTCAAAGATTTGAGGGATATTGTTATAACTATTAGAAGTATGGTCATAGAGATTTTGAGTGTAGATCCAAACCCATGTGGTCATCAAACATGCAAACAAAGGTAAAGAATAATGAAAACTCTTATAATTGGAACTATAATACTAGGTTTAGTTATTACTATTGTCAAGAGTATGGACATGTTCCTGACAACTGTATTAGAACACATTTTAGGAGTGACTAAAAATGGTGGTTGAGTTGAACCACATGTTTTAGCTATTTGAAGACTAGCCACATTAGCCAATATTGTCCAACAAGGTCAAAAGTACCAAGTTGTGAGTTTAATAAAAGGAAATGCAAGGAAGATATTGAAAATTTCAAAAATGAGATGAACATGACATGGAAGAGAAACAAGGAATCTAGCACATCAAGTTTAGATGGGATCACTTCACCTAATGGGTTAGGTGACCACACCTCATTAAACTTAGCAATCAAGAGGTATGTGGGAGTAATATTTTTAAAAAAATTATACCATACATTAGTTCCAAGGATCTAACTCTAAAAAGATTACATACACATGAATAAAGATGCAAAGTGTTATTATAAATCAAGGAAAATCTTTAAAGTTTTGTTAGCTTTTTCGTGTTGCTACCGAGTGAAATGTTAGTGGATGCCAAGCTAACAGAATTGGTTAGTTGAGGAAAAGCTCATAATTATTACCAAGTGAATGGAATGACATGTGGATTCTAACTGAGCCAAAAATTAGTTGATGTTAGGTTTACAATTGTGTAGACACTTAGCATTAATTGCAGTGTTTTAAGGGCTATTTGATCAATTTATGCTCATTTAACATCATTCAAAATTGAGAAAGAATATGAAGAGCTAAAGGAAAACTAAAGAATTTCATCTAAGAATTTTTAGGAGATTTGAATAGCTATTTGACACTATTTCATTAGGATTTGTAAGGTATTTATCGTGTGCCAAGTTACGCTTCAAATTTTGTAAACCCTAGATTTATGTGATGGCATCTAGTTCTTCAAAAGTGAAATGTGTAGAGGGAAATCAAGTCTTAAATTTTTAGTTAATTATTAATGATATTAAACAACCTATTTTCAAGGCTATTCTAGACATAGCATATAAGAAGGATCCCTTTGGTGTGTTCTATATGATACCACTATGAGTCTTAATGACACAAGCTGCCAAGAATTGTTATAATTACAAGATTGCAAGCATAGGTGACATGGAAGTTAGAGAAGAATTTTTAAGACTATTTGAGAATGGAGCATTGAAGACAAAACAAAACATTGTTGAGACAAAAGGGTTAACTCATGCCCTAGATTTTTTGAATGTTTTCAAAACTGAGTCGATCAAGATTATCTTAAGCATAATTCATGATAGCTTTGTATGTTTAGATAATGGGCTGGTTAGAATCACAAAGAAAAGTTTTCATAGGGTAATAGGGTATCCAACCCTAGATTGGCCAAAGACTATGAGAAGTGAGTTGAAGGAAGTCATTGAAACAAATACAAGAGCAGTATGGAACACAAGCGATATAACCATTAATACAATAAAAGATCCCCTAATAGGTTTTTCAATGAGGGTAATTGCAATGAGTTTTATGAGTCAAGAAGATTAAATAGTGTACCTTGCATTATAGTGGACATAAGCTACAAAATTGTGAAGATGGATCATGCTTATGATCTTGCCAAGTTGCAGTTGTAGAAATTGTTTGAAAACTTGGGAGCAATAAGAGAAAAAAAGAATGCTCAATGAAAATTTGGATCTATTTTGGTATGTATTTTCTTTTGTTGACAAAATACATTTCCTACTTTTGGAAAGGTTGCATGGAAGAAAAATAGATCAATTGCAATATATATATATATATAGGAGAATTCATTAAACAACTAGGCAATAACTCTAAGTTAGTAATGACTAGTTATTTTGAAGATTTCAAACAATCTATGAAGAAGGGATTAAGAATACTAGTATCACTAGTGGAGAAACATTATGATGATGTTTTCTTCCTAGTTGACACTGATCATTCATATGTTCAAGAAAAATTTCCTAGAGGCAATTAGGTTATGAAATAAATGTTGATGAGGCCTCTACAACAATTACAACATTACTTGTAAAAGAAGTGGACAAACAAGCCACATCGTTTGGTGACTATGAATTGGCCAAATAAAAAATCATTATAAAGTTGAACACTACCCCTACAATAAGGAAGAAAAAAAAACTGGTCAAGAAACTAAAAGAAACATTTGGTGAAGGAGCCAAGGAAGAGGAAGAAGAAGAAGAAGACATGCTAGCTCTATTGGAATTATTTAGAATTACTGAGAGGGCGGGGGGGGGGGGGGGGGGGGGGGAACTAGTTATCTAGGGTCCAGATGTATAAATAAAAGTTTTCACAACTCAGTGAACACACAAAACATTCATACCCATGTATGCAACTATATGAATATGCAATTACTTAGAACTTGTAGGTTACTATCAAATCAACTAGCAGAAATGTAAGGTATGAAACATAATAGATTCATCAACACACTTGACACAATGATTTAACATGGAAACCCAATTTGGGAAAATCCACCAATAACATGCTACTCCTTTTCAATCTTTTCAAGTGATGCCTTGTGCGAGGCCAACCTTATTTAAAGTTACAATATACAGTGTTAAATGTGACCCAGTTAAGGAATTTTAATCACCCTATTAGAAGTGAGCCTTGTTAGAGGACTTTAGGCCATTGACTTAGAATGCCACCCTATTAAAGGATTTAATAATGTCTGTTAGGTCAACCTTAATCCAAAGGATTTACCCTAGACTGATACAATTGTTAGAGAGTAACAATAGAGCTTTGATCTAATACAACTTACAACTTCTCTTGTAGATTACATATCTTTGTTTAGTCATCCATTCTACTTGGCCTTTGCACTTTGCAATTCTATTAGCTTGTTAACCCTTCAAGCATTCATCTCCTTAAGCCTTCTTTCTTAACATGCCATTACAAATTCTTCTCTTGGGTCACTTGATCAAGAAAAACCCTTAATTCCTTCTCCTTTCTAGGTTCTCGCATATGACAACCTTGCTTCATGACCAGACATTCCTATAAATAGGAAATTAAGATACTTTGTCATTTTCCATTGTCCATTTTAGGGTTTAGATGGATTAGGAAGGATACAATGTATCTACCCCATATCTTGTATTTCTAGAAACTTCTTCTAGAATTTATTTGAATTCGACTTAAAAATGATTTACATCAAATTATGTTTTACCAACTAATCATCCTTATCATCCTTCTGGTTCACAAGTTTCAAGAAAACAAACTTGTCAGCTTAGATTCAAAAAATCTTTTATCTTTAACATAATGTAGTAGTTTGACATTATCAACCTTCTACTGCTCATCACATACTATGTTACTCATTATCAACTACAAAATCACTTGGCATCAACTTAAGTTTATTGATGCTTGAAATCAACTAAACTTTACAAGGCATCCCCTGTCTCCTTGACATCCACTAGAATTTTTTTTAACTCAGCTCCAATTGACTTTCTACTTGGCTTGTACTAACTTTTCTCGACACCTACTATCTAGTTGGTCAAGCTTGGTAGATAAACTTTGTTTAACTTATTCTTCTAAACTTTCTTAGTGTATCCAACATTTGTAAACTTAAGTAGATTATCAATACATTACGTCATAATTGTCTTTATTGGTCCTTGTACTTCATTACATAATCATAACTCAACCTTTCCTCTAAGTGCTTTTGTTACATATTATTGATCAAATCCTCCTCATTAATCAACTAAGTGATATTACTTGAATTTTGTAAGTAAATGTCTTACCAAAAAATAACAAGTTTGACATTAGTGACAAAACAATGATTGAAACACATAACCTTCTTCAAAAATATCCCTCGTAACAATCTTTCTAATCAATGATATTTTCAATCAGATTTCAACAATGTCCCTCTTTGGCATTGATGGCAAACCAAATTGATCAACCAAGTCAATCAAATGATGAACATCTTGTTTAACCAAACTGACTAGGTTAAAAGAGTAAGACAATAACAAAAAGAAAACTTGTACTTGAAATTTTTCCCTCTATCAATAACTTCCATATTCTAATTAGGTTACAAATAATCTTTCTTATAACTCCCTCTGAGTTCCTTCTTATATCTCCCTCTTTCTTTTATACTAGATTGACTAGCAGAGTATCTCCTTCTAATGGCGATCTTTATAGCTCTCTAATCAATGTATCCCTCTTTGTTCTAACTTGATTCTTGATTTCTTTCTCTAATATGCTTTCTCCCTCTCTGATCACTTTCTCCCTCTTATATCTTACACTTGATCAATAAAAATCTTCTTCTGATGATGATCAGTTTAATGCCTTCCTCCCTCTTTAACAATAATGGCATAGACATATACCAAACACTTGTCGTCCTTAAAATATGTAGATATAAGATTTTGTAGTTTCCTCGGTTTCTCCCTCTATCACCTTTCTTGTGACTGATTTGTAGTTTAGTTCTATGATTACTTTAGGCAGCTCCTAAAGTAAGATCCTCTACATCAACTTGTAATATTTGACAATCAACTTGTTTGATGCAGGGTAGTCTTGTTGTTTCTTAGATAGCCTTTGATAGGAGTATCACCCTTGATTTACCCTTTAGATACTCATAATAATTCTTAGGTAATGTTTTTGTGAAGATATCAGCAATTTTCTTTTTTGTATTGCAATATGCCATCTTCACCTCTTTATCTTGAACTAATTCTCTTACATAATGATAATTGATGGCAATGTGCTTATTCTTTGTATGCATCTATCATGCCCTAAATTTAATAGACCAATACATGACCAATCTTTTTTATTTTTTCATTTTGTTGTACTTTAATGAAAGTATAACAAGAGAGAATTACACAAGTAACTATATGTAGTAGATATTCTCTAATAATTGGAACAGAGGTAGAAATCTCAACTTTCATGGTTACAAGTACACGAGTGCATCACAGATGCATTCATGTGCCAGAGGCAAACCTAATGACTCCTAGGTATGTTGATACTTCGACATAGGTCTTAGGTTAACTAGGTTCACTTCCTTCATATTATCATCTTGATAGTGATTCCATTACGATATGTTCATAACTTTATCCTTAGAGGTCATAATGGGTCATAATTATTTTACGCTCTTTCATATTATAGTTTGTGTATGAAGTCTTTATATAATGTTGATTATTTTCCAGGGCACTTATTACAAGAATAATTGTTTTGCATATCCCTTAATTTATTTAATTTTACATTTATTTATTTATCTACTTATCAATTTTTAGGTTTCAAATTAGATATTGGAATATAAATTCTTTATCCATTTATTTATCCATCAATAATGGCAACCGCCAAATACAAGGGTGAAACAATACTTTTGATTAATTAAAATTAAATGATATTTCACAAATGATATAAATAATTAAAGCTAACATTCGTAAACATGTATTTATTTGTTTATTTAATCTAAGGAAAAATTAATAACTTCCATTACTAAAATGTACTCCTAAAACACCCTATTTAGCAACATAATTTACTAATTTAATAAACATTAATATCACTCTCCTTAGTTTCAATAATGTCAACTATCCAAGTTTAACTCTATTCCAACTATAACTCAATAAACAAAAGAAAAACATTAACAAATTACAATAATTTCCTAAATATCTATACCCACCCATCCAATTTTAAAAAACTAAAATTAATATATACATTCCCGATTAATTTTTCTATTTATGACATACCTTAAGATTGCTAATTTTAATAGAGATCTTAAACATATTCTAATTTTTTAGTGAATACTAGCAATGATTACATCCTAACCTATGTGGCTGCCCAAAATCTGAAAGTAATATTAAATGCATACACTTTTTCTTTTAATTAAAAAAAAAACAGCTCCTAAATCCTTACCATACATACCTACCCCTTCCTCAACTAGGCATGGTGACTGGAGGGTCTCCACATGCTCATTGTTTCCCATTCCCAAGTTATCTATTTTGGAGAGAAGGTGGGTTGGTAGAAACATGGTAATAATTTAACTTCGTAAAAACACAACTCATTAATCTTTTTGATCCTCCTTTTTGCTGCTCACGTACTCAAGCAAGTGGTATATACTCAAAAGCAAGAGGTATGAGGGAATGGAAGGTGGGTTTGATGGGGCAGCCCACCCATCCTAATTAAATGTGGTTTCCAACTTAGGTGCCATAATATGGGAAAGTCCTAGTTAGGACATGGGATTGTATGCTTTGTTGAACTTTTAATGAAAACAAACATGGCTCCCTTTTGAATTGATAGGTAAGGGGGTGAGTAAGGATGTGACCCATCCCCCTACTTACAATATATTTAAAAAAAAAAACCATGAAACCCGTCACCAAATTAATTGCCCTAATGGCCTTCTTATGGAAGGTATTATATTATATTATATCATTTTTTCGTGTTACTCCTGAAGGTTTCTATCATAATCATGATAGTGACTTATGCATTTAATATCATATTTGAACAATTAGGTCATTCTTTATTTTATTTTTTTTAATATTATAATGATTGTATCTTGGAAGAGATTTTTTTTGTTTGCCCATCCATTTTCCAGAGGGTTTTTACGCTTCTACAGGTCTCTCTCTCTTTTTAATTTTTTTGCTTAGCTTCTTCCCTAGATAATTTCATGTAATCCTCTAAAATTGTTCAGATTTGAGTTTGATGATTGTTAACATTGCATCATACATCATATTGTTTATTCTATTTAGCAAATCTAATGGAAGATAATAGCTATCATATTACTAACAAACGCTATTTGCAAGATACACCAGTATGGAACTTAAACAAAATTCATGATTCTAGTTTCACAACATCAAATCTTCCATATGCATTATTGACATACAATTTCATAATTTCTAACTATATACAAATCTATAAGCTATCAAATACATACTCTACAACTAAATGTGAAACAATAATGAACATCAATGTAGAATAATTATTCTTATGAAATTTTGAGGAGATAAGAATAGCAGATGATAATATCCTATCTATTCTTCCAATGTATATCATAATACAATTTCTTTTCTTCTACAAATTCTAATTTAAAGTAAGGATTAGCAACATCAAAGAAATGAAAATTTTCCTTCATGTTCCTTTCAAAATTTACATTCCATACAAGATCAAGCAACCATTAAGGTGGTCAAATCATCATTTCCAAATACACAAGCGAAGGACCTTTACAAGCAAGTTAATTCACAAACTTTCTAATGGCATATGTATGGAAACAATAACACATCATTTATTCAATACAATAAGCTCAGATAACAAAAATGGTATTTTCCTCCATTGCAATACAATAGCAATAATGTCACCAAAGACAAAACATAGAACCATGGAGGCTCACCTCCCAACCTACGCCTTAAGGAGATAACCTCACACTAGGGGAAACAAGGCTCAACCGGGATACATGCAAACAATATCACAATAACAAGAACCAACTTGAATATCAGAGTTTAAAAACATATTTTCAATCCCCAACCAAGGCTTGCACAATGATTCACAGATGGAATCATAAACATTGGGTCAAGGTGGGCTCTTCAAGGAGGAGAATGCCATATCCTTGTGAAACAATAAATCTTACAATTGCAATATTTCAATAATGCTTCCAAGAATTATGCCACAACAAGGCTATCAATAACACATGCCTCAACAAGGCTATCAACACTTACTCCTCTTCACATACCCTCACTTATACCTCCCATAGAACAATAGAAAGCATATGGCTTCAATGGAGCCCATACTCCATGAAAACTATCCCCTCTCCAAGAGAAGGACTTCTCAACTCCAATGTAGAGCCCAACTAACCCCTTCACTCCAAGGTTTATCTTCCCTCCAAAGGGTGATGAAGCCTTCACATGCAACACAAAATTCAATCCACAACCACAATCCAATAAAACAAAACCAAATGCAAGTAGATTCAACATGCTCACTCACATAAACAAACATTTACAACATGCACCATATTCAAACACATAGATCCTACAAGAACACTCTTACAATTTCCATCTTCAACTTCCATGAAATGAACAAAAACATGGCATGAAGCACTAACCTCCTTCCAAGTTATGGTTATGAAATGTTGATGAAGATCTCTCTTTCCTTGGCTTCCAAGCTTCTCCTTCCAAAACCCTATCTATCTCTACAATTAGAGAGTGGGTGAACAACCCCTAAGTTTGGCCCAAGCTCCCTAAAACTACCTACTTCCAACCCCACCTACCTCTCTTACACCCTTCTACCTTTCTACCAATGAGAACTTTACCAAGTGGAGGGGTGAGGAAAGAAGTCATGTGACACTCTAATTTTCGAATTGGCTTGAAATTGACTAGTTTAGAGGGTCCCCTACATCCCCTAGGACAACTTATGGTTATATTTAGTCCCCCAACCTATACTACTACCACGTGGGTGACTTATTTTCACCAAAATAAAACTTGGGAACCACTTTTAGGCTCTCTAATGTTCCTACCAAGTTTGAATTCGAATTCCAACAAGATGGTGAATCCTCCTAACACTCTCCAAGGTGGGTTGAATTAATTTCATAATGGGATTAAGTTTAGATTAAGTGACTTCATGCCCAAAACCCTATATGACATGTCATTCACACATAAACAACACAAGTGTCAAATGACACATACATTAAAATACTTTAGACATCACGATGACATGTCTCTAATTAATCATGATCTTTAAATTTATTACACCCATGCAAAAACACACTATGAAATAAACACAATACAATGAGGTTTTGAATCTTCCAAAGATTCACCTTGGCTTTACCGTGTTCACATAGGTTTGAACCCTATTTCCCTGATTAATCTCCATGTTTCAACTTTCCTACACAATCAACTTAGTGTCAGTAGCCCAATGAAATACTATAGAAATACATGTAGATAAGTGCTGAATAATCCAATATCACTTAATTTCATTAACATATTTAGTTAACTTCCATCTAATCGTTTCCATAAAATATTCAAAACATTGAAATATCAAGATATGTATAATATTAATCTTTCTAATCATAACAAAATTACTATTCTAAATACCATCAGAATCCTTGTCTATCATAACAATGAAACACCAAAATCATATCTATTAAATCATTAAAACATGTAAAAATGGATCCTAGTATATATATCATAAGTGAAAATCACGATTGTGCAAACTTGTTAACTAGTATCCTTTCCAATCAATTGACTAAAATAATATTTCTAATAATGTCAATTGTATCTCGTTACAAGGTGTGTGTGCCCCTAGGGTTAATTTATCATGCCATAGAATGTTTCCAAACTATGTAATCATATTTTAAAACCAATCTACGAGTGCAACCATTATGTTTTGTTATCCTCTGATCTATATTAATTTGTATTTCTTATGAGAGTGAATGTTAATTCATCTCCCCTAATTGTCTAGTAAATCATACCTTGAATCTTATGACCAGGTTCTCGGCTTGAACATGTTGAGTCTCATTTCCATGTGGTCCTATCTTATCGACCTAATGTTATTGAATAGGGTAACAACCTTATAATAACCAAAATCTACATCACTCTCTAATAGGATCTCATAAATCATTTTTAATAACAAAATTTTTTATCATAACCTACTTAATTCTAAATCATATTCATTTCTTACAGATCATAATAGGGTATGAGTGTGGGTGTTACATCCTCCCCCTTAGCTATGAACTTCCTCCTAGAAGTCTCCTATAATCTAGAACACAATTTCTATATATATAGGGCTTACCTTGATTAGCATAAGAGTTCCACTCAAGAGCCTTGCCTTAAGATCACCTCACATTCCTAACAGCTTTACATATATTTGAGATATAGGCTATAAAACATTGTCTCAGAGTGAATACATGAATGACTCTACTTAAAAATTAATTAACTCACCACTTGATTTGTTTGGGTACCATCCCTAGTTAGTGCACCTACCAATACCTAATATAAATATATTTGTGCAAACTTCTTCCTAGGTGGGTTTCAAATATAAATATATTTGTGTTGTCATTTATCTCTAGAATGTTCAGGCTCATTGTAACATTTCTAGTCCCTTGGTGGTATAAAGATGGATCGCCATGAATAATGTATTCAGTAGCTATTTTTGGAATGATACCTTTTTGGTTGTTAAGTTAGCCATTTTCATGGCATGGTTTTGTTACCCTTTTCAACATTGTTTAATCGGTGCCATTTCCATTTATAGGTTAGTGTTACTTGTCTACCTATCTTCTCTTATGTTTTACCTTAGTTGACATACTTGATTTCCTCCCTCTTGCTTGGTTATTCTTATTTTAGGGTTTTCTTTCTATGTTAGTAGCTTGTGTTCTTATATACTGTCTGGTTTTGGGGTAATTGTCCATGTACTAATGTTGTCATATTCTTCATTAGTCCTTACCGACTAACGTTACTCCTTATGAATTTCAAAACATTATTCATCTCAACACTGACTAATTATATGATAATAATCCAAGATCAACTTATCAATGGAGGGTTGATATCTTTTGTTAAAACTCCAAGAAATTAATTTGTTTTAGTTTAATAACTAGATCTACTTACAAGTTTTCAATCACATACATCCCTTTTGGTTGCATTTAATTTAGCAACTTGGCCCTTACAACTATTAGTTGGTATACTTATTAGATATTAGGTTAAAATAGCATTAAGTATCCTTCAGCCTTTAGTCTTGATAATCTTTTCACTTCTAGAACCTTTACCTAAGGTCCTCAACATGGTGTGAAATTGAGGTGTAATAATTTGACGGTTAAGGTATTTCCATGTTTATAGGGTTGAATGTAATCATATATACATGATCAAGGAAAGAGTGATATCCAAACTTCCTCATAATGGTTATCAGAAATTCTACCTGATATGATCAACTTATAAATATAATGCAACACACTTACAAAAAAAATGCCTCATAAAATAACTTAAAACAAAATCAAATTACCAATTAAACATAAGTGTGGCCACAATGGTAAATTTTTATCTAAAACAAATCATGTCCCGAGGCAAGGGGACTATACCAAGAAATAATCATAAATGAATGTTCCACAAAACTACCAAAATATGCAAAAAAATTTAAAATAATAATAACAATTCAAATTCTCAAAGGCATTGTGGTCGTACCAGGGTCTTCCTAATGGAAAGAAGAGGAAGGGTTATCTTAGAGTTACATGGTAAATAAATGGTATGCAAAAATGATTCCCTTGTATTTTTTATCCCTTCCAAGGATATATCTAGAGAGCATTCCACACCCTATTGCTTATGGTTTACCAAGTTTTAGAAATTCATTCTTCAATAGCCTATGTTTCCTTACATACCTACCCATTGCAATCAAGAATTGTCAGATGTAGTCTAGGGCCAGGGTTTCCAGCCAAATTACACTGGTGACCCTTGAGATAAATATAAGATTATGATTCATGTAACTTACCTTTAGATATAATAAGTTGCTATTAGAAAGTTTAGTGGGGTATCGTTTGTACTCTTGTCACATCTTCCTTCAAGCATCCTTCAGATGTATCAATAACTTTTAAGCAGGAGTCTACCATCTAAGCTCATAATAGACTAGAAGAATTCCTTAAGGTATTTATTGATATAGTGAGATCTATTCAGTCTTTGATGAGCTTCCATTATTGTGACCTATAGTGCAAACCAAGCAGGAAGTTAATGCCCGTGTGACAGTTTGTCAATGGGTTCCAAATTTTTGTTGCATTACAACAAAATGTTTGAGCAAAATTTGGCTTGTAAGTTCCATTGATTGACATTGAGAAACCTTAATGTTTCCATGGATTACCCTAGTTGGTAAGTGTATATGGTCATGTTGTCCATCTAATATGGTGGCCTTGCAGGTGGTGAAGGGTTCTCTTTTGTTGTGGAGGTATATACTATAATGAATCAATGTACCATGTTATACTTGATGCTACTTGTCTTGATATGTTGTTTTTTCTTAATGTGATTTGCATATTTTTCCTTATTGTCCCCTTGCATGTTCAGTAAGAGGCTTATCTTTATTAGGCATCACTTCCAATGGGATTCTTCATGTGTGGTTTCTATCACTTAAACTATAGGGTTTGCATCAAGATAATCAAGGTGTAAGATGTTACCTTATTGTATAATATACTAATCCTTGCACTGTTATACTACATCGTGGGGGTTTCTTGTCACAATTCTATAAGTTTCCATTCTAATCATTCTTGTTTACCCTAATTAAGAGCATTTTTCCTGAAGGACCCAAATCTGCATTTTACAAGGGGTTTCAAGTTCTTACCAATACCTAAACATCATCGAGATGAGCTAACACCCATTCAGTCCTGAATATTGGTATGGTTTAAGAAGAAATATTTCTAGTGTGATGAGATCTGGAATCATTAAGTGTTATGGATATCAAGAGGGGGCTACATAGAGATCCTTTTAAAATATAAACTTCCACAAGGTCAAGTTAATATCTTATCATATCTTAATCCTTAGTAGCTTTAAATTGTTACCACAGCTAATAAGTGTTATCCGTTTAGGGTGTTTAATCTCATTGCCAATTAAGTAATAATATTTATTAAGAGTCGATATCCTAGGGGGCCTATCTCCTTTGCAATTTCAAATTATGATATTACGGTAAATTACAATTGTACATTCTTTTGTGGGATCATTAACTCTCAGTTTTGTATGACCTAGGGCTCTGATACCAGAATGTCATGCCATAAATTTAATAGACAAATACATGACCAATTTTTTTTATTTTTTCATTTTGTTGTGCTTTAATGAAAATATAACAAGGGAAAATTACACAAGTACCTATATGCAGTAGGTATCCTCTGACGAGAGGTAGAAATCTCAAATTTCATGGTTACCAGTACACTAGGGCATCATAAATGCATTCATGTGCCAGAGGAAAAGCCTAATGACCTAGTTATGTTGATACTTTGACATAGGTCTTAGGTTGACTACGTTCACTTCCTTCATGTTATCGTCTTGATAGTGATTCCATTACAATATGTTCATAACTTTATCCTTAGAGGTCATAATGGGTCATAATTATTTTATGCTCTTTCATATTATAGTATGTGCATGAAGTCTTTATATAATGTTGATTATTTTCCAAGGCACTTATTACAAGAATAATTGTTTTGCATATCCCTTAATTAATTTGATTTTACATTTATTTATTTATCTACTTATCAATTTTTACGTTTCAAATTAGATATTGGAATATAAATTCTTTATCCATTTCTTTATCCATCAATAATGACAAATCCCAAATACAAGGGTGAAACAATACATTTGATTAATTAAAATTAAATGATACTTCACAAATGATATAAATAATTAAAGCTAACATTAGTAAACATTGTATGCATCTGTCATGCCCTAAATTTAACAGACAAATACATGACCAATTTTTATTTTTATTTTCATTTTGTTGTGCTTTAATGAAAGTATAACAAGGGAAAATTACACAAGTACCTATATGTAGTAGATATCCTCTGAAGATTGGAACATAGGCAAAAATCTCAAATTTCATGGTTACAAGTACACTGGGGCATCACAAATGCATTCATGTGCTAGAGACAAAGCCTAATGACTCCTAGGTATGTTGATACTTCAACATAGGTCTTAGGTTGACTAGGTTCACTTCCTTCATGTTATCGTCTTGATAGTGATTCCATTACGATACATTCATAACTTTATCCTCAGCGGTCATAATGGGTCATAATTATTTTACGCTCTTTCATATTATAGTTTGTGTATGAAGTCTTTATATAATGTTGATTATTTTCCAAGGCACTTATTACAAGAATAATTGTTGTGCATATCCCTTAATTTATTTATCTACTTATCAATTTTTAGGTTTCAAATTAGATATTGGAATATAAATTCTTTATCCATTTATCATAGAGGATGTTTAGGAGTACATTTTAGTAATGGAAGTTATTAATTTTTCCTTAGATTAAATAAACAAATAAATACATATTTACTAATGTTAGCTTTAATTATTTATATCATTTGTGAAGTATCATTTAATTTTAATTGATCAAATGTATTGTTTCACCCTTGTATTTGGGGGTTGTCATTATTTATGGATAAATAAATGGATAAAGAATTTATGCGTAGGTGCACCAAGTTGTGGTGCTAAAAGGGGGGTATAAGTGGACAACTTTTTCCTGAAATCAGCAATTTTTGGACTTCAACAAGAATTTGAAGATAGTTACTCTCAAAATTTTAAGATATGACAAAAAGAAAAGTTGTAGTCCTTTGAATCTAGTTTCTAAACTACCAATTTTTTTTCAAAATGGTTTAGTTTTAGGTCCTCAAAAAAGGGGGCCATAGAAAGTGGTATTGTTTATTTCAAAAAATATATAACATAGTAAAAAGTGTGGCCCCCTTAAAATTTTAACTTTTTTTTTGAAATTCTTTAATCACTCTAGTCAAAATTTACCTAACACTATGTAGTTTATCTCATATTTTTGGGTAATTTTATAATGTCTATTTTTTTAATGAATTTTTTAATTAAACACATCACAAAAATGTGAAACATCTATGTGCTCCCCCTAGAAATCATTGAAAACTAATCTAAAATAAAAACTTCTTTTTTTCAAAGTGTGTAGAATGGAGTCTAGTTTCTAAAAAGTGAAGTTGTTGCAAAATTCAATGAAGGAGCTAAAATCTATAGCCCAATTAGTACATGTTGGTTTTTGACAAAAAATAGATATACATTCAAAATAAATTATAGATGAAAGGCTTGAAATGGTTCAAATAAAAAATAAATTATATGGTTGTGTAGCTAACACAAAGAACTACAATGTCATGTAACCTAATTTTATCAATTCTTAATCACGAGGAAACTGGAAGGAGAGCACACAAGAAAAATCAATCATTTTTTGTATGTTTGCAGCAAAACACGTCTAAGACCAGTTTATAGACTCTAAAGCTTTGGGTTGGATCCCTAAGGTAAAAAAAAAACATTAGGCTTGGTAGAACGCAAAGCTTTGAATAGCGCGTGCACCCTATAGTGTGTGCATGCTATAGTCTGCATGGTCTATTTCAAATGTTTTAAATTTCCTTCTAAATAGCGCATATGCGATTTGTAAATTTCTTTTTGAAAAGTGCACACTTGCTATGGTGTGTACACACTATAGTACGTATGTGCTATGGCTTGGCATATCCAAGCCATAGTGCATGCACAATTTTCAAAACTAGAAAGAAAAAAAAAAGGTGTCATCTTTTTGGCACCACAACTTGGTGCACTTACCATTATATTCCAATATCTAATTTGAAACCTAAAAATTTTATTGTCTTGATAGTGATTCCATTACGATACGTTCATAACTTTATCCTTAGAGGTCATAATGGGTCATAATTATTTTACGCTCTTTCATATTATAGTTTGTGTATGAAGTCTTTATATAATGTTGATTATTTTCCAAGGCTCTTATTACAAGAATAATTTTTGTGCATATCCCTTAATTTATTTAATTTTACATTTATTTATTTATCTACTTATCAATTTTTAGGTTTCAAATTAGATATTGGAATGTAAATTCTTTATCCATTTATTTATCCATCAATAATGACAACCCCCAAATACAAGGGTGAAACAATACATTTGATTAATTAAAATTAAATGATACTTCACAAATCATATAAACAATTAAAGCTAACATTAGTAAACATGTATTTATTTTTTTATTTAATCTAAGGAAATATTAATAACTTCAATTACTAAAATGTACTCCTAAACATCTTATTTAGCAACATAATTTACTAATTTAATAAATGTTAATAACACTCTCCTTAGTTTCAATAATGTCAAAAATCCAAGTTTGAATCTATTCCAACTATAACTCAATAAAAAAAAGAAAAACATTAACAAATTACATTAATTTCCTAAATATCTATACCGAACCATCCAATTTTTGAAAAAACAAATTAATATATACAGTTCCCATTAATTTTTATATTTATGACATACCTTAAGATTCCTAATTTTAATAGAGATCTTAAACAAATTCTAATCTTTAAGTCAATACTAGAAATGATTACATCCTAACCTATGCGGCTGCCCAAAATCTAAAAGTAATATTAAATGCATACACTTTTTCTTTTAATTAACAAAAAACAGCTCCTAAATCCTTACCATACATAACTACTGCTTCCTCAACTAGTCATGGTGATTGGAGGGTCTCCACACGCTCATTTTTTCCCATTCCCAAGGTAGGAATTTTGGAGAGAAGGTGGGCTGGTCAAAACATGGTAATAATTTAACTTCATAAATACTCCACTCATTAATCTTTTTGATCTTCCTTGCTGCTGCTCACATACTCAAGCAAGTGGTATGAGGGAATGGAAAGTGGGTTTGATGGGACAACCCACCCATCCTAATTAAATGTGGTTTCCAACTTAGGCTCCAAAGATGGGAAAGTCCTATTTAGGGCATGGGATTGTATGCTTTGTTGATTTTTAAATAAAAATAAACATGGCTCTCCTTTCAATTGATAGGTAAGGGGGTGGGTAAGGATGTGACCCATCCCCCTACTTGCAATGTATTTATAAAAAAAAACCGTGAACCCTGTCAACAAATTAATTTCCCTAACGGCCTTCTTATGGAAGGTATTATATTATATTAAATTATTTTTTCTTGTTACACCTTAACGTTTCTATCATAATTATGATAGTGACTTATGCATTTAATATTATATTTGAACAATAAGGTCATTCTTTACTGATTTTTTTAAAAAAAATATTACAATGATTGTATCTTGGAAGAGAATTTTTCTTTTTGCCCATACATTTTCTAGAGGGTTTTTATGCTTCTACAAGTCTCTCTCTCTTCTTTTTCTTTTGCTTAACTTCTTGCCTAGATCATTTCATGTAATCCTCTAAAATTGTTTAGATTTGAGCTTGATGATTGTTAACTTTACATCATGCATCATATTGTTTATTCTATTTAGCAAATCTAATGGAAGATAACAACTATCATATTACTAACAAAAGCTATTTGCAAGATACACTGGTATGGAACTTAAACAAAATTCTTGATTCTAGTTTCATAACATCAAATCTTCCATATGCATTATTGACATACAATTTCATAATTTCTAAATATCTACAAATCTATCAGCTATCAAATACATACTCTACAACTAAATGTGAAACAATACTGAACATCAATGTAGAATAATTATTCTTATGTAATTTTGAGGAGATAAGAATAGCAGATGATAATATTCTATCTATTCTTCCAATGTATATCATAATACAATTTCTTTTCTTCAACACATTCTAATTTAAAGTAATGATGCGCAACATCAAAACAATGAAATTTTTTATTCATGTTCCTTTCAAATTACATTCCACACAAGACCAAGCAAACATTAGGGTGGTGGAATCATCATATCCAAATATACAAGAGAAGGACCTTTACAAGCAAGTTAATTCACAACCTTTCTAATGGCATATGTATGGAAACAATAACATCATTTCTTCAATACAATAAGCTCACATAACAAAAATGGTATTGTCTTCCATTGCAATACAATAGCAATAATGTCTCCTCTACAATGCAAAGGGAAGACTCCTCAACTTCCAAATGTCCAAGAATTCAAGAAAATACCTACAACCAAAGAAAAAACATAGAAGCACGGAGGCTCACCTCCCAACCTAGGCCTCAAGGAGACCACCCATAAGCTAGGGGAAATAAGGCTACACCAAGATACATGCAAACAACATCAAAATAACAAGAACTAGCATGAATACCAGAGTTTAACAACATATTTTCAATCCCCAACCAAGGCTTGCACAATGATGCACAGATGGAATCATAAACATTGAGTGAAGGTGGGCTCTTCAAGGAGGAGAATGCCATATCCTTGTGAAACAACAAATCTTACAATTGCAATATTCCAATAAGGCTTCAAAGAATCATGCCACAACAAGGCTACCAATAACGCATGCCTCAACAAGGCTATCAACACTGACTCCTCTTCACATACCCTCACTTATACCTCCCATAGAATAATAGAAAGGCATATGGCTTCAATGGAGCCCTTACTCCATGAAAACTATCCCCTCTCCAAGATAAGGATTTCTCAACTTCAATGTAGAGCCCAACTAACCCCTTCATCCCAAGGCTTCTCTGCCCTCCCAAGGGTGTGTGAATCCTTCACACCCAACACAACATTCAATCGACAACCACAATTGAAAAAAAAAAAACCAAATGCAATTAGATTCAACATGCTCACTCACATACACAAACATTTACAACATGCACCATATTCAAACACATAGATCCTACAATAACACTCTTACAATTTCCATCTTCAACTTCCATGAAATGAACAAAAACATGGCATGAAGCACTAACTTCCTTCCAAGTTATGGTTATGAAATGTTGATGAAGATCTCTCTTTCCTTGGCTTCCAAGCTTCTCCTTCCAAAACCCTATTTATCTCTACAATTAGAGAGTGGATGAACAACCCCTAAGTTTGGTCCAAGATCCCTATAAATACGTACTTCCAACCCCACCTACCCCTCTTACACCCTTTTACCTTTCTACCAATAAGAATTTGACAAAGTGGAGGGGTGAGGAAAGAAGTCATGTGACACTCTAATTTTCGAATTGGCTTGAAATTGACTAGTTTAGAAGGTCTCCTACGTCTCCTAGGCCAACTTATGGTTATATTTAGTCCCCCAACTTATACTACTACCATGTGGGTGACTTATTTTCTCCAAAATAAAACTTTGGAACCACTTTTAGGCTCTCTAAAGTTCCTACCAAGTTTGAATTCGAATTCCAAGAAGATGGTGACTCCTCCTAACACTCTCTAAGGTCAATAGCCCAATGAAATACTATAGAAATACATGGATATAAGTGTAGAATAATCCAGTATCACTTAATTTCATTGACATGTTTAGTTAACTTCCATCTAATCATTTCCATAAAATATTCAAAACATTGAAATATCAAGATAAGTATAACATTAATCTTTCTAATCATAACAAAATTACTGTTCTAAATACCATCACAATCCTTGTCTATCATAACAATGAAACACCAAAAGCATATCTATTAAATCATTAAAACATGTAAAAATGGATCCTAGTATATATGTAATAAGTGAAAATCACTATTGTGTAAACTTGTTAACTAGTATCCTTTCAAATCAACTGACTAAAATAATATTTCTATCAATGTCCATTTTATCTCGTTACAAGGTGTGTGTGCCCCTAGGGTTAATTTCTCATGCCATAGAATGTTTCCAAATTATGTCATCATATTTCAAAACCAATCTATGAGTGCAACCATTATATTTTGTTATGCTCTAATCTATATTAATTTTTATTTTTTATGAGAGTGAATGTTAATTCATCTCCCCTAATTGTCTAGTAAATCATACCTTGAATCTCATGACTAGGTTCTCCGCTTGAACATGTTGAGTCTCATTTCCATGTGGTCCTATATTATTGACCTGATGTTATTGAATAGGCTAACAACCTTATAATAATCACAATCTACATCAGTCTCTAATGGGATCTCATAAATCATTTTTAATAATGAAAATGTTGATCATGACCTATTTAATTCCAAATCATATTCATTTCTTATAGATCATAATAGGGTACGAGTGTGGGCCTTATAGCATCACTAGATTCTTTGTTATATTGATAGCACTTGTATTATCACAATAATGTATCACTGGTTCCTTGATCTCTTCCTTCATTCCTTTAAGTAGCTATTTGATCCACACAATGTTTGTACAATTTATAGAAGTAGCAATATATTCAGCTTCAACAGTAGATTGAGAAGTACAACTCTTTTTTTTGCTAGTACATGTAACTAGTGTTTTGCCGAAAAATTATGCTCCTCTACTGGTGCTCTTTTTGTCATCAATATTTCTAGCCCTATTAGCATCAGTGTAGGCTCTTAATTCAAAATTTTCATTCTTCTTGTAGTATAAACCAAACTCTTCTATTCCTTTCAAGTATCTCATTATTATTTTTATAGCCATTAAATGATTCTCCTTGGGATTAGCAAAGTATCTTGAACCTATCCCTATAGACAATGCAATATTAGGTCTGATATGTACTACATATTGCAATATTCTAATCATGGATTCGTATAATGTTTTATTTACCTTAGTTGAATCATCATTCTTTAACAACTTGTGTCTTATCACCATAGGTGTACTAACTAGTTTGGAATCCTCTAATCCAAAAAATTGTAATATCTCTTTGATGTACTTTGACTGAGTGATATATATACCATACTCCATCTGATATACTTGTAATCCCACCAAAAAATTGATCTCTCCAAACATAGACATTTCAAATTATTGCTTCATTTGATTTGCAAAGTACTTACATAAAGCATCTTGTTCTCCAAATATGATATCAACAACAAATATATCAAACAACAAAATATCTTTTCCTTTTTCTAAATTCATGTATAGATTATTGTTATCATTAGTCCTTTCAAATTTAATGTTGACAAGATAAGTATGAAGTCTCTCATACCATGCTCTTGGTGCTTGTTTAAAACCATATAGGGCTTTGTAGAGTCTACATACCATGTTCTTATTCTCAACATCAACAAATCCTTCAAGATGTGCTATGTAAACTTCCTCTTCTAGTATGCCATTTAGAAATGCAAATTTAACATCTATCTGATAAACTTTGAAACCTTTATATACAACATAAGCAATAAGAGTTCTTACACCTTCCATTCTTGTAATAGAGGAAAATGTCTCTCCATAGTCAATTCCTTCTTCTTGTTTATATCCTTTGCAAACTAATCTTTCCTTTTTTCTTGTGAGTTTACCATTCTCATCTAGCTTGTTTCTGAATACCCACTTGATGCCAATCACATTCTTGTCTTCTAGTCTAGGAACTAGACTCCATATTTTGGTCTTCTCTATCTATTCAATGTTTTCTTCCATGGCTTTGTACCACTCTACATCTTCTAATTCATATTTCCCTATTTTAGGTTCCTTCATGCTTAGAAAACATGATTCACTTCTGAATCTATTCCTTTTCATTGGCCTAATATTTTTATTTCCAATGATTTGATTAGTAGGATGATGTCTTCTAACATATTTAGACAATCTTGGCTCAACTCTTATTTCTTCATTTTGTCTCTCAGCTTCAGAATCACTTTAAGTATCTCTGTCAGATATCTTAGCATTTTTTTCATGTGTACTAATCTCAAAATTAGAATGTGCATCTTCTTCATTTTGCAACTTAGCATTTGAATGTGGTTGGGTTCCTAAATGTAATTCGGCATTCATAGGATGTGACTCGATAGTCACTGAAGCTTGCTATTGATTTCCAACTTGATTTGTAGCATAATCTTCAGCAAGCATAGCTTCATAAAATTATATAAATGATTTTTATTCTTATACTTCTTTCATAGGTTCAGCCTCATGTACCTCTGTAAATTCATCAAAATTCACATTTGCACTTTCCACAATTTTGTTAGTGTTAGTATTTAAACACTTGTAAGCTTTAATTCTTGTGGAGAAATCATGGAATATACCTTCTTCACTTTTTGCATCAAGCTTTCCATTCCTAACATCTTTAAGAATGTAACATTTTCTTCCAAATACCTTAAAGTATTTTACATTATGCGGATATCCATACCATAGTTCAAAAGGTTTTGAACGAGTACCTTTCCTAATTTGCACATAGTTTAGGGTATAGACAGTTGTACTTACAGTTTCTAGTATTTCAGAGCAACATTATTTTCCATCATGAGTGTTCTAGCATAGTCCATTATAGACTTGTTTCTCCTTTTAGCAATTTCATTTGGTGGAGGGTTCCTAGGGGTAGATGTCTATCTTTTGATTCCTCTATCATTACAAAACATCTCAAAATAATTTTATGTGAATTCTCCTCCTCTATCTGATCTTAAAAATTTCAAACTCTTACCTTTTTCTTTCTCAATTCTTGCTAAATACCACTTAAACAGTTGAAAAAAATCATAATTTTGTTTCAGAAACATGACTGTCATCATTCTAGAGTAATCATAAACAAATAGCATAATGTACTTATCTCCTTCATATATTTGCACTTCAATTGGTTTGCATAGTTCAATATGAATAATCTCTATTATTTATTTAGAGGTATAAGCTTTACTTTTAAAGCTTGATTTTGTCATTTTTCCTAGCTGACATTATTTGCATATTGATTATCAGGTTTCTTCAACTTAGCCAAACCTCTAACTTTCTTCATGTTGATAAGTAGGAGATAATTTCCACATTAAGTCAAATTGTGATATTGCTATCAAGATTTAACTGTATGATTTTTAGTCAAACTCATTGACCCATGTTTCATGACAAAATTAACATGACATAACCTCTTGTACCATATCCATATATCATCAAGTCTTACAACAAGACAAGTAGCATCCTCTATATCTAGATAGAATAGATTACATCTAGTTTGATCACCTTTTCCAATCAGCTTTCCATCAGTATCATATATCTTAGCAATCTTATTTTCAAATTCAACCTTGCATTCCAAATTATTCAATTATGACACACTCAACAAGTTATAATTTAATCCTTCAACATAGTAAGCATTGTCACATGAAATCTTGTTTGTGACTTTGATAGAGCCTTTTCCTTTTATCAAGCATGGTGCATCATCACCAAATATTACACTATTTCCATCATAACAAGTTAAGGTAATGAACTTACTTTTGTCTCTAGTCATGTGATGTGAGCATCCACTATCAATGATCCATCTATCAATTTTGTTCACACAAGTCAAAAGTGTAGTTTCCTCATCTTCATCTTATTTGTCCTTCATTGCAACATAGACCACTTCATCATCATGTTCATCAAAATCATCCATGCTTCCTTCTTTAGCAATGTAGCATGACTTCTTACCTTTATCTTTCTAATCTCTATTGTCATTTTCTCTTCTATTTTTGTTCTTGTTGCCTTTTCTATAGTTCTTCTTCTATGTACATTATGTAGCAGTATGACCAACTTCATTGCAATTGAAACAAATGATGGGTAACTTACCTTCGAACTTGCCTTTACCTCTATGAAATTAGTAGTGCTTCCAATTGTTCAACATCTTCCTCATCTGTATCACTATCACTAGATACATATTCTATCTTTCTTTTATTCTTCTTCTACTTCACTTCATCAAAATCCTTCAATAAAAACTTAGCTTTGAAAGAAGATTCAAGACTCTTTGGTTTGTAAATGTCAAAGTTAGATAGCTCAAAACTAGTGAGTCTACCTACCAGACCTTCAAGAGTTAGATTGTTACCTGGAATGCATCTCAATTCTTGGATTGTAGAAACTCTAATAGCATAAACATGCAGTAGTGTTCTCAAGATTTTACTTAACACAGTATCATCATCTATATGACCAGTAGTAGATTTTATTGCACTAACAACTTCTTTTATCCTAGCAACATATTGAGCAATATTTTCACCTTCCTCTATTCTCATGTCATCAAACTTGACTTTGAAGCTCTCAAATTTGGCTCTTTGTACATTTTTGTCTCCTCCATAGATGGTATGTAGGGTATCCCACATTTCCTTTGCAATGTAATATCCTTTGATATCATCAAATTTGGCATATCTTAGCATAGAGGCAATCTCAAACATCATGTGATTGTATTCTTTCTTTTTCTTCATATCTTCAGTACATAAGGCTCCTATTGGATCAACATGTTCCACTATAATTGTAGATTGTGCATGATCTCCAAGTCCTTCTAGGTGTCGCTTCATCAAACTTTCTTATGTATGAATGTTATCTCTGTTAAGCTAGGGTACATCCCTTTTTGACATGTTGACCAAATGAGCTTGGTAGACTCTGTCTAATGACTAATATGACATTTGTGTAACATCAAAGACAACACACAATTGAACAATTGTATCCAACACTAGGATATGTAGGAAAGTATGTTAGGAAGGTATGTGAGAATAGTATGTTAAAGGGTATGGTTAGTAAGTGGGGAGAATGGTGTTAGAAATTAGGAGTATGGTACAAGTTGATGTTAGTTTATATTAATTAATAAACATAGTAAAAGTGGGAAGAAATCAATGCAGTTAGGATTAAAGTAAATATTTTAAAAAACAAAAACTATATAAGTTGTGGTTTAGGGAGGGTGCGGATCAGCTAGGGTTAGATAAAGTATATGTTAGGGACTAGTGTTAATATAAAAGTGTGTAATTAGTGTTTAGAAAATTTAGAAGACTTAGGTAATGTATTTAGGATTAAGAAATTCTTTTAGTGTCATTCATGGGTCACTGTAAAGCAGAGATGGTAAAATTAGGATTTAGGATATTTTAGAAAATCAGTTAGCAGTAATTGTGATTGATAGATAATAATAGTACATTGTTAAAGTTTATTTAAATTTTTTAAAAGGGATAGTGAATTTTTTGGAATCACTAATTACTAATTAGTAATAAGTGGATAGTAAAATTATACTAGTAAGATAAAGATTAGTTGTTACTATTATATAGTGATTCATAAAATTTATGATTGTTAGGAGTTCACTGAATGAGATAAAACAAATATATGATTGATAGGATTGCATGTAATAACCTAAAGATGGATCATGGTTAGGAGAGGCATTCCTACATAATAAAGATTCTAAATAGAAAAGACATTTTAATATAGATTGCATAATGAATATTGGATTACTACTATTCTAGTAGGAAGTAGGTCACTTAGTAAGTATTTATCCATGAGAGAATACTCGTACTCTAACATAGCTTGTGATAAGTAGAAATTGATACTAAGGTGTTACCATCAAATAAGACAATGACATTTTAGTGAAATGAGATTAGATTCTAGGATGATAAGGAATATTATCTAAATGACTAATATATCCACTAATGCATCCACTATAACATTCTTAAGGGAGTATTGCACTTAGAAAACTTTAAATAAAACCCTTGTTATTAAGATGTAAGTATTGAAGTCCTTTTCTTTCAGTGTTGAATCTTTTGTACTCCTTGCAAATTATAAGTACTTACATCTTGAGCACTTAGGTCATAAACAAGCTAGATGCAATTTATTATTGTCAATGCATAATTAGCCTAGGATTTCTTTGTCTCACCAAAAAAAAAATTTGTGTTTTTCCTTGAAATTTTGGGCATGACATTATGGTATCAAAGACTAGATTTTGAACACTAGGACTTAGGTCCATTGTGTTTCTAATTTGAGTAGAAAGAATATATATATATATATATATATATTTATTTATTTATTTATACACACACACACACACATATATAATCTAGAAAACCTTCTTGAATAAATAAAAAATAAAAAAATAAAATGCATAGGCCCATAACAAAGGGCAATTTAAACAAAGAAATCCATATTTTCTGTACTTCTCTTCAACTACTAAAAAAGCTCCATCAAAAACACCTAAAAATGTGGGCATAAGGATGCCATTAAATATCAAGAGAGGCCATGCATGGTTGTGCATGACTCTCTGTATGAAGCTTCAACTCTATGTGTCTATGCATATATATTTCAAACATATAAACACACAAGAATATATGTGCATTATTTTCTAAAACATGTATACAATACCCTCCATGAATGTTTTCTCCCACCTGCAAAAAAAAAGAAAAAAAGAAAAACATAGAAAATAAAATCATGAGAGTTGAAACCCCATGAGAGAGAAAAAAGATGTAAATAACCATAGATTAGAATAATGCTACCCCTTTTATAATTTGACTAAACCCTAATTTCAAATTAGGGTTAGGGATGAACTTTAACCATATGAGTTGTTTAAGGTCATTTGATTTCCACAATCCATTAGTAATATCATGAGAATTTCTGGAGTTTGATTGTGTTGTGATTTTTAAGCATCAACATTTCGGATCACACACAGTGATCCATCATCAGGATGAGGAGTGCAAGAGAATAGAGAAAAAATGTAAAGTGGCAGAATGGAGGGAGCAAAGAGATTAAAAAAGGAGGGGGGGGGGGGGGGGGGGGGGGGTGGGGTTAGTTGAGGTAGCCCGCAGATCGAGGGGGGGGGGGGTGGGTGGGGGGAACTAGGATTCAAAAAATTAAAAAGAGGGCAATTGGTGTAGAGGAGAGAAGAGAAGATGGAGAAGAAAAAACAAAAAATTAAAACATAAAAATTCAAAATTGAAAAACTAAAACTAAAAAAGAACAAAAAATACTAATTTATACTAATAACGAAATAATGCAATAAAGAGAAAAATAAGAATTACGAAATAAAGAACAATGAAATAAATATATAAAAGTGGTAAATAAAGTTAAAAAACTAAAAAATGAAAAAAGGCAGGAAAGAAACAAAACAAATAAAAACCAATTAAAGGGGGGGGGGGGGGGGGGGAACAAATTTTTAACAACAAAAAAAGAAATAAAAATGAAAAATTAAACAAAGAAAAAAAGGAAAAGAAAATAAAAAGATAAAATAATATAAAATGAAATAGCTTTTAATATTACAGTTTTAAAGAATTAAAAAACTAATAGATAAAAAGAAAAAACGGGGGGGGGAAGTAAAGTAAAGAACAAAAAAAGGGGAAGGACGACAAATGAAAACTAAATAAATATTGAAATTAGTTGGCGCGACTAAGAAGAAAAAAATGAAAAATGAAAAGACACTACGCACAATAACCCTACCCCCAATAATAATGAAAACGAGATAGAGTTTGAGCACGAGAACCTGAAAGAAGGAAGAAAAGCCAAGCCCAACAACCAATGAGAAAATAAAAACTCGGGGGAAGGGCGAGAAATGGGGAGCCCCAAGGAGGGAGAGCCAGACACCAAAGAGGAATAAAAAGAAGAAGAACAGGAAGGAGCAGGGGACTGCTACTGACCAGCAACCAGCACCAAGAGGAAAAAAACAAAAAAGAAGAAACAACAGAGGACGAGCGCAGATCGCGAGACTAGGATCGATGGCACTTGGCTAACATCGAAAACCAGGAGGGGTTTAGGGTCCATCCCTCGTCCCTATTAAGGTTTATGGGATGACCATTGATTTCAATTGCTTCCTTAAGTTTCCTCTTGACATAATTGTCCTCCTTAGATAAGAGACGAGCATCTTCTAGGCAGATGTGATGTTTGGTGGTAGATGAGTGTTCAGCTAAGGCTGACTTTTGAACCCTATCATGTCTGATGTCCGCACTATGCTCCTTGATACGAGTGCTAAAGGAGCGACCGGTTTCACCTATAAAAGGCATACCACAGGAGCAAGACACTTTGTAGACTCCTGATTCTGAAGAGACATCATTGGAGTCTTTGAGTGCAGGGGTCCGGTTTCACCTATATGAGTTGTGTCAAATTAACTCTAGGTCATGTTTTGGGGGGAAAGCTCAAGTTATACTAAGTTTAATTAAATAGGGAGATGATTATTCAATTTAATTCAGAGGATTGTTACAAAAATTGATTAAATATTAGAATTATTATTAAACTATTAGAAAGAAATCTATTTTATTAATAATAATAATAATATTATTATTATTATTATTAAAATTAACAATTAAGGAATGATTTTTCAAGTTCAGAAGAAAAATAGTAAGAAGCTACATTTTACACACTTTACAAAATAGGTAAAGTATATTTAGGGGGAAAAGGAACAAATGGAAAAAAGAAAAAAGAAATTCTCTATTATGTGATAGTTTCACCTTTTTTTTTAAGTTGTGATTATTATAACTAATAGATAGAATATATATTTCCTTATTCAAGGAGATTTTTATCAACAAAGATAGAATGAATGATCAATTTATTTTTTCCTCAAACTATTCAATTTAATGATCAAATAATGTTTTAATATATATTTTTTTTTAAAATTTTTTTTTGAAATTATAAAAGAAAAAAGAAAATTTATAGACAATAATTAAAATTGATAATAATGTGGATCACTATGGATTAGACCCATTTGGTTACTCACTTAATTGTATAATCTCATATTAACCAGGAAGATTAATTAAAATTATGTATTATTTAAGGGTTTGACATTGTTACCTACTTAGCTAAACATTGCAATTTAAATCAAAATTGGTTTCATCAATCTTAGAGGAAGACTTAAATTATAATTAATTTTTTTGTATAAGTTCAAATTTTTATCTTTATTCCTTGGCAGATAATTTTATAAGTTATTATATCTAAATGAGGTTATTATTAATATTAAAATAAGGTCCAAGTTGATTTCAATTATGGTGAAATAGGATAAACATCTTCTCCTATCGCCTTGGTATCCTTGGTATTGCCACTATGTGCTTGTAATGTGAAAATTGTTTGGTAATGTGAAAATTATTATGTATCATAAACTTTTACCTTTATTGAGATTTCTTTTACTTTTCTTGTTATTGCCAACATTGTGTAGCATAAGGTGGGACCACTTGGCCAATTTTCTTTTTCAAGGTCCTATTTTGCCTCAAGGACACCCTTATTGGTTTTGATTAAGGTTTTTAGAGTTTATTTATTTATTTAATTAATTATTTTATAGTCACACCAAACTTAAATTTTCTTTAATTTTGGTACACCTATTACCTTGGCATTGAGTTTACTTGTTTTTGAGGCATTTTTTAGTGAAGAATTATTGGCAAAGGTGTTTCAATGTGATTTATTGTAGATGGCCTTAACCAAGGTGGATTTTGACAAATCAAGGAAAAGGGGAATTGGCCATGGGAATGTTTCATTTTCAAATTGAGGGTTAACAAAGGAGATACCCATTCCAAACATCGGGAGTAACCAACTTTATAGAATCATCTTAGCAATTTTCATAGTATTGTTCAGCTTAGAAAGGTTAGGATTAAGGATGTTATTTATTATTATCCTAAGATTTATTGTAGTTAGCTTATTACATTGCATTTTCTTTTACCTAGCCAAATTATTTTTGAAGTGTCTAAATTATGGAACCTAAGCCTTCATTGAGTAAGGAACTACATAGGATTGATAATATGGAATTCTAACCAATAAGACTTAAGGATCCCAGTAAGAATAAATGAGAAGCCAGTGCAAGGCATACCTTCTTGAATCTTGGCTGAGTTTTGAGATGAAGTCAAATCCTAAGGGGGTAGGGTGTATGACTCCTCCTCTTATGCATTAAACAAAACCATAGTTGTTCAAATCCAAAGGATGATTTTGGTAACAATGATCTTACATATACCTTTATGGGAATTTTCATTGAGAAATTAGAACACTATAATGTGATAACATAATGTTAGGTGTTAAGATAAATTAATGTGCATAAAATCAGTAGGAATACATGTAGTAAAATGTATAACTAAAAGAAAACATAAGTTTGGGTTACTTTCATAGATGTTTGAGAGAGTAGATGATTTAATTGTGATAGAAAGTGAGTTGGAGTTTAGCTAAAATAAATAGGTGAGCTAGATGTTTTCATTGAAGTTGTTCTGATCTATCCCAGTGGCTATGAACAATTACTAAATCAATGATGACATAACTAGTATGAAATTTCATTAATTTACTTAAGTAAATTTACAATTATGTCTCATCTTAGGATAATAATGAGATTATTTAGTAATATTATTAAAATTAATTAATTTGGAAAGGGAGTATGACAAGAAGAGTGTGGACTATATGGAAGGATTCTAGAATGGAAAGGAATTCAACATTGTGTGAGTTTCCAGTGTAAATTATTTATGTTGTATTTGTTTATTGGAGGGCAGTGATATTTTTCTCATTTTGATGACATGATGATCTCAAGTGTTGTTCTTTAGGAAATTTTATAGACATTGATATTTTAGATCCTCTAGACTATGTGATGATTCCATGAGATTTTATTTAAGACATGCTTATCCAACCATTATATGTTCTATAGGCCATAATGATACTAATTTGATACATTAATTGTGATACTTTGGTTATCAGACATGGTTTCCAAGTGATGTTAATTACTTATGTTTTGGCATACTTGTGTATTTGGGGTTAGAATTCATCTATCATTATTGTTAATGTGAAGTAATTTTATTATCTATTTTTCATTTGAATCCTACATTGGTGTATGTAAGTTGATTTTACATTTGTAGTAGATAAAAATGATCATGGTGTATTATGCTTAGGAATGTGGATTTAAGCATGTCAGTGAAGTGGGTATTTAAATTTAATATTTTAATGTTTTGAATGTTTTATACAAAAATGATTATAAAATGGAAAGTTAACTGGAAATGCTAAAATATGCAAGCCTAATGTTGAATATGAAAGTAATTCATTGTACTTATTTATATATTTCTTATATGATTTTCTTAGACTACTAATGATTGAGTGTAGTGTGTAGGATTTTAACCATGGGGTTTAACAAGGAACCAAGGCTCAAACCACTGTAAACATGACATAGCCAAGGTTGAATTGGCGGAAAAGATTCAAACCTTCTTGAATTTTTTTTTTTCATAAATGTGAATTGTATGTGTGTGCAATAGTCTAATTTAGGACACACACACACACACACACACACACACACACACACACACACACACATATGTAATTATATAATTAGAGACATGTCAATATATAGTATAAATGTAATGTGTTATTTTTATGTGTCACTTGACACTTGTTATGTCCTTCTGTTGATGACTTTTCATTTAGGGGTTTGGGAAAAAGTCACCTAACCAAAACCTAACCCAATGAAGTACCCAAGTTAACCCCTTATGGTAGATTGATAAGAGAAATCTCCATCAAGGGAAATTCGAATCCCAACTTCCTATTAACTTTAAGGATCAAAAAGTGGTCCTAGGGGGTTATTTTGGTGAAAAGTAAGTGCTCTCATGATAGTACTATGGGTTGGGGGTCTCAAATTAACCTTTAGTTGGCCTAGATGACCTTGGGAACCCTCCAAACATGTCACTTTCTTAGAATTTCGAAATTGAAGAGTTCACGTGTTTCTCCCACTTGATAAGATTACAATTTTAGAAAGGGGCAAGGATGCAAGAAAAGTGAGGCTTCTTGTTTGGGCCGTGTTTAGCTAAGTGAGAAGTTGGAGGCTTTTTTGAGAGCTTGGGGGGAATTAGTGGCTTGTCTACCCACTCTCTAACTTTAGAGACTATTAGGTTTGGAAGCTTGTAAGGGAACTCTTCTACAACCATTCATTACCATTTTGCAAAAGGATTCAAGGTTGATTTATTCTTTCCCATATAGTATTTTTCTTAAAAACTTGCATAATGACATTGCATTCATGAGCATGAAGGAGTTAGTTCATAGTGTAAGTAGATTTCATGGTATTCTGTTGTGATGTAGTGTTCATGTAAATGTTTGAATGGTGCTCCATGTTGTGTGAAGATTGTGATATTGTTGGGTTGAGATGAAATGTGTTGTTGCATTTGATTTTCTCTTTGTTTCTCTATTTTTTTAATGTATGTTTCTTATGGGTGTAAGAACTTCACTCACCCATTGGGAAGGGAAGAGAAGTCTAGGGTGAACGGGTTAGTTGTTCTTTAAAATGTATTAAGAACCTTGGAGTATGGGCTCCATTGTATGCTATAGTCATTCATATATTGCTAGGGGTGATAAGGGAAGTATGGTGCATAAAGGATGTTTATGGAGTATGGGCTTCAAGAAAGCTATAGTTAATGGTAGTGTGTTTGGAGGATGATTGTGAAAGCCCCAAAAGGGCATGAAATATTTTTTTTGTAGATATTGTTTGATATGGTGATTCTCCATTTGAAAAGCACACCTTCACCCTATGTTCATGGTTCCATTGGTGAACCATTGTGAAATATCCTTGGGATGGAATTGTTCAAGTGTTGTAATGTGATGTATATGCATTGTGAGATAGAAATGAAACCTTGTTTGAGCCTTGTTCTAGAAGCTTGAGGGTGGTCTCTTTGGATGCTTATGGTTGGGAGGGGAGTACTCATGGTTATTGTTTTTGTTGTGATGTATTTATAGATTTGGTGTCCAAAGGAACAATAGAAAGAATTCTTGGAATGATCATCTTGTAGAGGTTGCTTCAAAGGGAAAATTTCTCAATGTGTAGTTTACATGTATTGGAGAATCTCCCTCCGCCCTATTCATGTTGTTGTGATGTATGATTGTTTAGTACAAGGAAGGGATGCGTCATTTTGTAATGTTTTGAAAGGATGAAATCCTCCTCCATGTTATTTTGTATTGTATTGTAAAATTTGAACTCTCCACTTATGATCATTTATTTTCATTCTATGTATATCATTGTGACGAATGGATCCATGAAGAAAATGGTGAAATATGGATAGTTTCATATGTGTTTTGTAACATGCATTTAGATGTAATGAAATTAAAAGAATTGTACTATGATAGTCCCTATTAAAGGTGAAAGATTTTTATTTTCAAAAGTAATCTAATGGGTTAGCACTCAAAATAAACTTGCAAATATGGAACCACACTCATTGAGTAATGAACCAATATAAGAAAATGTATCTCAAAGATGGTTCAAGTAGAGAAATTTTAGTGTGCATTAATTCAATGAGAAACTTCATTTTTAGTTCCATTATTGAAAGGAAAAGGTTATTCTATAGGTCTCATAATTGATCTTGTTCTGAATGCATATCATTTTTTAAGTTATTGTTCAAAGTGATACTAATGAGATCTATCAATCTAGATAAAGCATATTGAAATGTTAAAATAACATCCTAGTTGAGTAGAGAAGATAAATCAAATAGGTTACATAGTATAAACTACTAAGAGAAAATAGGCATGTACATGCACTTTTGCTCTTTGGAATTTGTATGGAGAGCATAAAATAATCCTATCTTCTATTATAGATGATTAAAATAATCAAAATAATATCCCCGTGGAATCTTGTGATTATAGAGGAACAATAAGCTAAGAGCATTGGTGAAAGGAAAGCAATAAATAAATAAAAGAGAAGACTAGCCCATAATGAACCTAACCCAAGTTTTGTACATAAGTCACATTAAAAATAAGAATTAAAAAAATTAAACATATCAATATTTATATAAAATAAAATAAAGTGAAATAGGATATGAACAACCCTAGAAAGGATCATATACTAAGAAGAATACATATTAAAAGGAATGAAAAAAAACCCAAACAAAATCTTTACCTAAGTTGACCACCCTAGGCATAGTACCTACCACTCTCCCACCTGTGCTAAGGTTTCCTTTGCCTCTTGGGATACATTCATTCCTCCCAATCGCATGACCTAGGAAGGTTTAAAAAAAGCATGGAAGATTGAGTTTTTTGGGGGCGAAGGAAAAGAGAAAGTATTCAAACCAAATTTTAAACAACAATCTACTTTCTAAGCATGAGGTTTAGAGCCTAAGGTGGGCCACTTGGACAAGGTGCCTTCTCTCTCATGACCCACATGAGTGTTGGAGGGAGGGCCATGCCTAGGATAAGTAGGAAAGTATGTTAGGAAGGTATCTTAGAAAAGTATTTTAGAGGGTATAGTTAGTAAGTGGGAAGAATGGTGTTAGAAATTAGGAGTATGAGACTAGTTGATGTTAGTTTATATTAATTAATAAACATAGTAATAATGGGAAGAAATAAATGAAGTTAGGATTAAGTAAATATATTTTTTTCACAAAAGTGGATGAACCACTGAATATATTATTTTTAATAAAACTAATTCAAGTTCTCAACTAGAAAAGAACTAGAAAGAAAACCCAACATTGTTGCAATATGTACAAGTATTAAACATCGATATTTACAACATATTATATCGATAAACATAATCAAAATTATAAAGTGAGGGGATATTCCCATTAGAGTTCAACATTTGTCAAGTCAATACAATTTCAAAAACATCTCAACCAAATAGATAGGAAGGCCCCGAACTCAAACAAAAAGTACTAAATGATTAAATGCATGCCATTTGTCAAAAAATCCCCCAAAATAGAATGCCTTAAAACCTTAAAATTTTCATTCCTCCATATCTTCGCATGAAACACCATTAGCAAAAGTTGAGGTCGAACAAATTTGTAGAGAGTGTCCCCACCTAAAATACAAACTTGGCAATGGAGCAACCTCCCAACCCAAGCCTGAACTAATAGTAGGATCATCTATAGTATCTATGATAGAAGGCTCCTCCATCGTTATGCATGCCTCCTCTTGAACATGTCTTAGTTGTTTAAATGTATTCCCAATTGGAGTACCAAGCTAATGCACCTAAAGGAGGCCCTTCATGAATTTGATAATCAAAGTTGGATAGGCTTGGAAAATTCAATATAGCAAAACCAGTGCACCTAACTCTATATTCCAATTGGTGACCCAAAGCCCTTGTAGTAATTTGGAAAGTAGATTTCATAATGTGGGGATTCTATTTTTCAAAGGCTTTTTAAAGAGCATCAAACATGACCAAGTATTCATATCACCTTAATAACTAAGATCTTTGGAAGAGACCACCCACTAATGCATGCCTATACCAAAGATCATACTGTTGCAATGCCTTAGTAGTCATTTTCCTATGTCTAGTTTTTTTATTTAAAAATAGATGTTTTCACTAATTTATTCCACATTCTACTCTAAACAATTTGTAATAATCAAATCTATCAGGATACATCATTTTATTTATTTTATTATATATGAAATATAATAAAATTTTATATAAGAAAATATATAATAATAATGTATGAAAAAGTATTGATGTGAATAGAGTAAAAAAAAAACATTTAAAATATAACAAATCAAAATATGTTCTCTTTCTATCATTAGCAAAGAACTTTCTAGATACCCTTTTCAAGTTTCCTTGAAATGGTTTAAAACAAGTCAAAGAAGAACAATAAGTACACTCATAAAGTTTCCAACCCCCTTTGACTCCAAAAAAGACACTTTGTTTCTATATTTCAACATTATAAACAATACTAATAAACTGATTTATAATGTTATCATTTAATAGTATGATTTTACCATTAACAAAAATAAAAATTAATGCTTAACAAAAGTTTAAGAGCTCAAAAAGACTATTTTAATTTGACATCACAATTTTATTTTTTTCTTACATTATCTCTTAGACTCCACACCAAGTAGGTTTTTGAAAGAAATAAAGGAAAATTAATCTGTTAGCTTTGTTTATTTGGCATTTCCACTCAAACTCTGAAATTTATGTATCTAATTTGATTTTTTTATTTGTGAGCAATTGAGAGTGGGGTCTTTAAGCCATAGTTTTGTACCTTTTCATTTTATTGATAGAAAAAGAGCTACAATATAGCTTAAGTCTCTTCCTTTGACTTTGTTTGAAAGGAAATGATCTTTTGTTAAAAGATAAAATTCATAGCATAGGCTAAGAGAAAAGGTGTGTCCAGAGATAACCATTTTACAAAAAGTAAAAAAACTATTAAAAAAAAACAAAAACAAAAACCATAGAAGTTGTGGTTTAGTGATGGTGGGGATCGGCTAGGGTTGGATAAAGTATATGTTAGGGAGTATTGTTAATATAAAAGTGTGTAATTAATGTTTAGAAAAATTAGGAGTTTTAAGGAATGTAGTTAGGATTAAGAAATTCTTTTAGTTTCATTCATGGGCCACTGTAAAGCATAGATGGTAAAATTAAGATTTAGAATGTTTTAGAAAATTAGTTAGCAATAATTGTGATAGATTAATAATAATACTACATTGTAAAAGTTGATTTAAGTGTTTTAAAAGGGATAGTGAATTTGAGGGAATCACTAATTAGTAATTAGTAGTAAGTGGATAATAAAATTATACTAGTAAGATAGGAATTAGTTGTTAGTAGTATATGGTGATTCATAAAATAATTGATTGTTAGGAGTTCAATGAATAAGATAAAGCAAATATATGATTGATAGGATTGTGTGTAATAACCTAAAGATGTATCATGGTTATGGGATGCATTCCTACATAATAAAGCTTCTCAATGAAAAAGAGATTTTAATATATATTGCATAATGAATATTGGATTACTAGTATTCTAGTAGGTAGTCGGTCACTTAGTAAGTATTTATCCATGAGAGAATACTGTTACTCTAACATAGCTTGTGATAAATAGAAATTGATACTAAGATGTTACCATCAAATAAGACAATGACACTTCAATGAAATGAGATTAGATTTGAGCAAATTAACACTATTGTTCAAACATAGAGAAGAAAATTAGGGAAACAACCCTCACTGAAGTTATGCTAGAACTTAGCAAAGTACAAATGTCTAAAGCCATAAATAAATATACTGTAAGATTTTTATCTAAGTATAGGACATTCAACATATTGCATAAAAACATAGAGGATGTTGTTAAAAATTCCAAACAGATGTGGAAGATTACATATGGACTAGCCATAGCCAAAGATGATGAGCAAGAACCTATTGGGGTAGAATATGATGAAGAGGATAACAATGAAGAAGGAATAGTTAAGGGAGGAACTATGGATGTCGATAAGAAGGCAATAGCTGAGACAGAGCAGGAATCAAAACAAAATGTACAAGATACACAAATGTTGAGTGCCATCACTCCATAGGTAATAAGTCTAAGTATTGAAATTGTCACAATAAAGGATGTTTTTGATCCTACTGCTCATAACATCAATCCCCTAATAGAGGAAGATTTTAAAAATATACTTGTCCAATCCACACTTTAGGCCAAATTATGTGGCAACCCTATATTGATAAGTGTTGATGAAATTCAAAAGTTAGAATCTATGACTATAGGGGAAGAAGTGAAACCCAAGAAACAACTACAATCACTCCTCAAGTAACATTTGTACAACCTTTACAACCCTTATTTGTCTATCAAAGGAAGGAGACAATAGGATGCATTATCAATACACCCATGGAAAGCACTACACTCTCACAAAATGTTCAAGAACCTGAAAAAGAAAAGGTTGAGATAGTTAGAAAAGATAAGGTGGATACACCACTTAATGATGGGACACCAAGTCAAATGGGTGAGGTAGATGTACCTACACCTCTAGTACAAGTTCAAGGTGCACCTAAAATCAATAAGGTAGAAAATGGCAAGCCTGAAGAGATAAGTCTAACACCAAAGCCAAAGGAGCTAGAAGAAATTCAAGCATTGGTAACTTTACCATAATCAAGAACTCCTTCTAGTCAAACTCTTTAGAGGTCGATCACATAGACAACACCATTACAATTCTCAGTGCCAAGTCATAGCTCATCTAAGGTAGAAGAGATAATTCATTATGGAGATATTAGCCTAGATGAAGAAATTGTATTGCCCAAGTTTGATCTTGCAACAATAACAATTGAGCAAATGGGCATACTTCAAGAGGCCATAACAAAGTGGATGAAGTTTCAAAACAAAGTGGATGAGAAGCTATCTAGTGATATAGCACTAACACAAGTTGCATTTGCAACTAAGCTAGAAAGTGTGAAGAAGGTACTTGAGATATGAAATCACATCCTAAACTTGGAAAGTTAAATGGATTAATCCAGAGCCAAATTTCCCATGACTCTAGCTCAAAGTGAGAAACATTTTAGGCTCCTTTTACAAACCCAAATTCAGTTAGCAACACTACAAGAAAATAAAGCCAACATACGGGCTAAACTAATTATTAGCTAGTCTACATTGACTCCTCACATGGATATATTACACAAGGAGCTAGGTTATGTAGAAACACTTATGAAGAAAGGCCCCAATCTTTCTACATTAGATGGCTTAATACACCTTGCTATCGAGCTAGCCATCCAAATTAAGTCTTCGAAGGTAGCTTGTGCTAATTGGGATGTAGCTCTTAAAATTATTCTTGAGCTCCATAAATCATTTTTGAACAAATACACTATTAGTGTATAACCCATAGACATCAATGTCAAAAAGGGGGAGTAAGAGCTAAGGGGGACCAAAAAGAGGGAGTAAAGAACAAGGTAAGAAAAAGGGGAGTAAGAGTAAGTAGAAAACATAGTAAGCAAGTAGAACATAATGAAAAAATATTTGTTGAGGCAAATCTACTCACTAGGAGAAAGATTTTGATACAAAATATAATATAGAATAGATCAAACTATTAAGGGGGAGTTATGAGATTTTGAGGTATAAGTCATGTTGGAAAATTTTGATATTTTGAAATTTTGTAAAGAAGCTAAATAAGAGTTCATGTTATACTCGTAAGAATAAGCGTATTAATGTATGCTCAAGTGTTTTTGACACTCATGTCAAAGAGGGAGATTGTTAATCTCAAATTGGTTTTGACAAGTCAGTATCTATACACTTAAGTCATTTACTTAGTTCATGCCAAACAAGTAGCATATGCCAAGAACAAGATATAAGTTAGTGGATGTTGAGTAAATAGTGAATGTCAAGTCACTCATGTGTCAAGTCACTCAAGTGTCAAGTAGACAATGTATGCTGAGTGATTTAGGAGCCCAATAAGTAGTGCATGTCAAGTCATTCAGATGTCAAGTAACAACATTGAAGTCATAGTATGTGTCAAGCACCAGGGACTTCAAGTGTCAAGCTACATAATTTTTTCATAGTTGTTTGTATTGACACAAACTACTATGTAAACCATATTTTAACTGACTTAAAAATTGAATTATGATATTTTGGTGATAAGGACAAACCTCACTTTGGAATCCCTATGTATTACATGCACCCCATTAGGTAAAGGGAAGGTTTAAGTGGCAATATGGATGAATCACAACCATTGATTCATACCAAGCCCTAAGTCACCTAGATCTTCTTAAGGAGGAAAAACCCTAAACTTCATATGTACAAGAGAGGGAATGAATGAATGACTAATGAGATTTTTGCATGCACAAACCAAGACCTCCATGGTGACCAAGGCATTATGATCTAAATTAAAATTGTAGAATCAGTTAAAGAAGAATAGAGGAAGAAATCAGTGAACAACAAAGAGCCATTTGATCAAGAAGTATCAAGACATGATATGATAGAGGTGATCTATCATCAAGCATTAGAGTGCTAATCACAAGATCAATGTTGAGACATTCTAATAGGTGAATTAGTTAAATCTCTTAATAGAGTAGTCCTAATAGGCTGCATTGAAATTATCTAACAAGGTGCTTGCTTAATTGTGAGTTGGATGCCTTTAACCAAGCAAACTTCTAATAGGGTGTTGAAATCCTTCCATATGGTAATACTTAACAGTCTTTGTAAGCCTTTAACAAGGCATACCTTTCATAGGCTAGATCATGTTTCATGATCAAGCATTGTAACCTTCATTGGATACACTTTATTACTTTAGTAGTGATGATTTGTGGGTGTCATCCCCACCTCAATTTTACCTTCTCATTGGAGGGTTTCTGGGAAATCATATCTTCTATCATATATGTGTGAATGCCTACTTGTTTACATGCTTTAGATGTATATGATTTACATAGCATTTCAGTTTACTTATTGAATGTACTAGATGGATGTGTGGTGAATATTTATGAGTCAAATTTTAAAGCACTAATTCACCCCCCCTCCTCTCAAAATTTTACCTTTGCTATTGTAATTCCAACATGTGTGTACATTTTTTTCAAAGATTGATGATACTTTTATTGTGGGTTAGACTCTATTTATCTGATGGAAAAGGATTGGTCTAGCTAAGATTAAGTTTATTAATAGTTATAATTAGTGAAGTTCTTTATCTAATTACTTGGATCACATTAAGTCAGTTTCATTATTTCCATCCTACATTTACCCATCTTAGGATGTTCATCAAAGCATTCAAAAGTTTGATTTCTCTTTGAGAATAACTTGTAGGCTTAAGAAAATCAATTAGTAAAATCTACATAAGTGATATTAAATAGTTTTCATAAGTCAAATCCACCTAGGTTAGTAGAGCCTGAAGAGAAAAGGATTTGATCATTGAGTATCAATCCTAGTCATTTGCCAAATTGTGTTGGATTACTGAGCATTGAGGGAGCAAGGCTCATAGGTTTTCCAAACAATAATTTGAGGAACCAATTGATTGGTTACTCTACTAGGGAGGGTTTATCCAATATGCATTGTGAATATACCCAAGATTTGTAGTTTTATAGACCACAAAAAGTAAAAAAGTTATGTTCTACACTCTACTGAAGAAAGGGTCCTAGAAGGTATAAAAAATCTGATATTTCTTCAAAGGAAGTTGGTGACACTATCATTGTTAGTGCCTCTAGTGGATATGTGTAGGATCATGGATGGCCAAAGTATAGCCTTAAGTGACAATGAAAAATCAAGACATCAATGTTAGTCAACTTGATGTAAAAACTTGAACTAATTATGAACCTTATATCAAAACTAAATTAATTTTTAAAAGTTTAGAATTTCAATGCAAAATTTAAAAGAAATTAGGAGTTTTGACCGCCTAAATTAAAATTAAATGATAATATGTTTTTTTAAGTTTCTAGATATAAGAAGTAGACTCATACCAAGATGTGACATGCATATTTGTTTTCTTTTTTATTCTAGGTAAATAATTAATTATGGTTTTTTAACACAACATTATTTGAAAAGAAACAATATCATGTCTGACCACCTTAACTTGTTCAAAACTATATAAAATTAAGATTTGTTTTTGTTTTCCTCATAGTAAGAAAATAATAGAATGTGACACGTCTTTTGGATTTTGAAAAGGTTATACCATTTGAAAGTTATAACTCTTTTTGAATTAGTATGTAAATCAACACTTTATAGGTAACTCTATTAGAAAATAAGTAATAATTACTTACTTAACTCATAATTTGACAAAATTTATATCAATAGAGAGTTGATAATGTCCTTAAGAAACCTTTTTCATTTCATCAAATTTGGATGAAAGGTAATTTTTTTCATATTGCCACATTTTGATCCACTACGATCCTGTACGTACCCAAGTGAGGAAAGAAACCCCGAAAAGAAAAGAAATTTTCTTTAAAAAAGAAACAATTTTTTATCCCAAAGAAAATTGCTAATTATCAAAGGCATCAGACCATTGTACTTTTAATATTTAGCTATAGGCCTAATAATTTATGCTCTAACCTATTCAATATGATGCCAAAGTTTTATGGGCGATGAAAAAATTTAGCAATTTTTCATCTAGACATATTTTATAACTTTGTAAATGAACATCGGTCATAAGATGAAAACAATATTATGATTTTCTTTGCCAAAACATTAAAGGGTGAAGCAAGAGAAAAATATGAATCATTACCTTCCGGAAGCATCTCATCATGTGGGAATTTAAAAAAATGGATTTGCAATACCTTCCAGAAGAATGATCTAATAGAAAGAAAGGAAATATGTAAACCTTCCATGAGAAATAATATACCTACCTATCATAATGAAGTAGTTTCCAAAACTTTTGTACCAGATCTATTTGCAACAAAGATTTCCACACCAAAAACCTATCATCACAAAGTTGGTAATTTAAAGAGTATTGAAGACCCTGATAGAGGTTCCAAAAATATTTAAGGAGGATGAAATAACACAAGAAAATGAAATATATAAGAAGGATATGAAGGAAAGATGGAAACAAAATAATGATGAAAATTGAAGTTATAAAATCATTCATAATACCATTAGATTTAATGAAGTAGGGAGTAAGAAGGAAAACCCCCTCAATAAAGATGAAAATTTATAATTATTGGAAATTAAATATTAGATAAGAATAAACAAAAATAGCCAATATTTTCTTGAAATTTGGGCCATGAAACTGATATACTTGTATATAACAAAGAAGAAGAAGAATGGCATTGTATGGCACCATATAATGAAATATGTCCAAAATATGACAACAAGAAGGAAAATAATATCGAAGATCATAATATGCATGATACAAAAAGTATAGCTACTTTGAATAGAAATGGCATGAACATCAAAAAACTATAAACCGTGTAAGATAAAAGAAGAAAAAACTTCTTATGGTAAAGAAAAAAAGAGGGATAAAAATGGAAGAGGATCTACCTTGATATATATAAAGAAAATTGGTCATTGTAGTATCAAAAAACCTTCACCAAACCTAAGACATACTATTTTTATGAAGCATTCATGTGAAAAGAAAAATAACTATTTTGAAACTTTATTTTATATAAAAGACACTATGATAAGGATAACTGAAGCATATTGGGGTCACAAATATTATGACGATAAATATTGTTAGATCAACCAAGTAGATCTTACATTTGACCACTTCATAAATGTAGAAGATGAAGTAGGTGTGTCTAAAATGAATATCCACCGTTATGAGCAACATAAAGTTCTTGACAGAGGCAAGGTATAACAACATTCTCCCTTGTGGCATTGGTCTCCTTCCTCGGGAGATAATTGAGATCCCATTATGTCTCAAATTAGCATATGTCCCCACAAAGAGTCATTGGTATACCCTAAAAAATTCCATGCAAAGTTATATTAAATTTTTTTTCAGTATTTTCTTGGAAAATACCTTGGAAAGCATGTTTTCATTGTTTCAAGAGTGATGATCAAGAACACCCATGTAACAACAAAGTTTTACTATTTTGGAGAAGATAAAGAAGGAACATCATGAAGTAGCATTTTTTTGCTAATTTAGGGAGACTAGGATGAAGGGATTGTGAACTATAAATTTATCATTAAATTGCATACAATGGCACAAGGTGGCTACAAAGTAGTAATCTTTTGTTGTTACAAAAACACCATTGAGGAGGTGCTACAAAACACTGATTTTTGTTCTTTTGGAAGGGATAGCCAACTCACCTAGGAAAAATGAAAAAAATTATCTATGAACATCTTGAAAGGGGAAACAAATTATTTCATTTACCTTTTAAAGAAAAAAAAGTTAATGAAAAGAATGTTTAGGTAACAAATGAGTGAAGCGGAGAAGTGGCCACTTGAGAGAAATTTTTGAAGTCATAATGAGAAATAAATAAGAAATAGAGGGAAAAAAAATATTAAAAGTAAGAAATCCTTTTGCAACATATCATTTCAAGCTTAGGAAGAATGTAGAGAATAAGTGAGGCAAGCTATATGGTTGCAACTATGAATTTTAGAAATTGTAAGTTAAATCTTCTCTTCAAATTTGAGTTTATTTTGAATGGATCTTAGGAAGGAAGTTAGTACTAAAAAGAAAGTTTCTATTAAAAGGGATGAAGCTAGAAACATAGAGAAAACAATGCAGAAAACGCTCCTAGAATTGTTTCCTAACTCATGTACTACTCAAACCATGATCACATTTTTTCATGTTTGCAATAAATGTAAAAATGGAAATCTCCCAAATTATGGTAGGTCCTTAGATCAAGGGTATTTTTATGCAATAAGGATGAAAAGGAACCCATAAATAATGCTTAGAAAATAGACCTAGGAAATTTTTGAGTTCCAAATATGTATGTAGATATTGAACTCATCAATATTTTAGATGATTATTACAAACTAGACACAAGAATAGTTAGGAAACCAAATGAAATACCTCTAATGGTTATAGCTAGGTCTTGTATTGAAGAATGTTTTGGTTTGAGTATTCAAGTCCTAATCAAGACAGGTTAAGATTGATTCAAAATTGCCTATGAAAGAACAATGAAATTCAGACTCACAAAAATGCACACTTCATGAGAAGTCAAAATAATAGATTGATTCTAGTAAAGCATATGTGTCCTTTTTCTATTGATAGATCTTTATGTGTTTCTTTAAAAGTAAATTTTATGTTTGGCCTCAATTGTTTAAATAGGATTCAAAAGAGAAGATTCTCCTTGATTACATACACATTTCCATGAGGATTCAAATCCTTCATTCCTACAAAGAGTTTGAATTTTATAGCTAAATTGAGAGAAGAATTCCTACACAATTAGATAGATGGGGGACCACTATGTCTTTGAAAAAATATTTTCTACTATGTCAGCTACTATTATTTCAAAATGATGACACATTTAGGAATTCATTACCACTGACTACCACTAATGAACAAGGATAGCCATTTTCTATTCAAATATGGTCTAGGTATTGGGATGAGCATGGAAGAGGAAGGGATTTTAAGGAATTTTGAGTTGTGTTAGTTGTATGTATTAATAGATTGCTAGAAGATTTAGTTAAGTCTAGGATACCCAAATAGATCAAAATCATATTGAGACCTAAGAAATACCTACCTAATAAGAAACATGAGTTAAACTTTAGGGATTGGATATGCAAGCCTCATTTTATACTAATCTAATTAAATGCATGTAGGAAAAAACTATCGATGATACCTTAATTTTGTCAAAGATGGTAGGTTTTCCTTAATTTATCTTTCCATTGATATGGACACAAAGGGATGTTGCACAACCTATGAGAAATAGGAATCATATGCCCCATTTCTATAAAATTTGACCATTTCATAATATGGTATTCAAACATAATGAAGGTGAATGAGTACATTATGAATAGAATTGGTTTCCAAAGTGATAAGGAAAGATTTACTATCCTTAGGAGAACATCAAGTCTTGTATTACAAGATTTTTCTGTCAATTTAATATTGATGAAGACATCATAAGAAACTATTACTAGTGTTAGTGCAAGAAGTTGGCTCTCACTTTTGGCCCAAAAGTGGAAGTGTTTTTCCTATTTTTGAAATTTTTTGTCAATTGATGTCAAAATTTGAGGCATTTAGAGATTGAACATAAAAAAAACTCCTGAAACAAAAATTTTATTGTTCAAAATCTAGTTTTTGAAAATGTAATTTATTTGTGTACCCATATGATAGATTTTTTTTTGGTATGGATCTTTAAAAACCACTTTTTCAAAATGCCTATTCCAGGACCATACCACGCTCATGTACATGTGAGGCCTCACCCCGACCCATCATAGCATAGTGATACATTACTATTATTTTGATATTCATGACTCGAGATGTCGAGACATTATCTGATGCTTAGAATATACTATATTATTTCATGTTGTGTGATGTTACTTTCAGATATATTTGATGTTTTTTATTTAATGTTCATGTATATGTATGTTGATGAAATCAGTAAATGTAGGATTGAGACTTTGATTTAAGAGATTTTAAATGGTTAAGAATTAAGTAAGATGAAGAAACCCTTATTGATGTATGTTTCAATTTATGTGGATTTCTGATACGTATACATATATGTACATGTGATTTTATGGGACTACCGATGTGTGCAATGAGTGTGCAGATATTTAGCCGAGAAACCCTATGAAGGAACATAACTGATCTCTATGTGCTAATTTTGGAAACCTTGTTGTTCATAATTCAAGTATTGTATTGTGAGATGTATGTATGTATCTTTTTGTGTTCAGTGAATGTTAGTGTTCATAACTATGTTCTTTTAGTGTCGCTTGACACTCGTAAATTATTTATGTTCTTCAGTGTGCTAATTAGGGTTAGTTGTATAACCTTTGGACCCAAGTTGATTTAAGTTAGTGTCAGTTTGCTATTTGGTTCTTAATCGAGTTTAGTCATCCCTAATCTAGATTAGTGCTTAATCTGCATTGTTAGAGTTGTTAGATGGTCCTATTTTATTCCGAGCTTTTGTTTGGCTCTAAGCCTTTTTTCTAAGGCTTAAAACATAAAATAATTATACCCAAAGGGTATGGGTATGGGTTAGGGGTCTTTTCCAACCCCTAAGCCCCTTTTATTGACTTTTGAGGTCACTCAAAAAGTCTCTTTTTGCCTTTGCACGAAAATTGAATATGGCTACCATTAGTTGCCTCACCTCAGCTCCATTTAATGTTTAACCATAGTGTGGGTTGAGTTAGGATCTTCTAGATATGTAGGTGGGTGGGTGAAGTTACTGATCCCTTTGGTGGTTGAGTTTGAGGCTTATTTAGAGGCCCTTCTTGGACTAGTGGAGGTTTTTACCCAATCTCTACATTTAGAGAGGAGTCTTGGAAGATTGGAGCAAGGAAGGGAAAAGCTCTACTCAAACTTGTTCATTTCCATTACCTCTTTGTGAAGGTAGAGATTCTCATCTTTCTTGTGCAAATTTTCATGTTTGTTTCATGCTTATGCTACCTTTTTGTTATGTGAATGTTTGTATGATTGTGGGTATGTTTTTGATAAGGTAAACAGGTTTTAAGGGGTCCTGAAACCCATAAGTTTAACAACTAGAAAGGCTGAAAATAAGCGAAAAAATGCCCAGCCAAAACATAAGCCTTATGGCTGAAAATAAGCCCAAAGGCCCAGCCCGAAACAGCTGCCCACTAAAAAGGCCAGAGAACCAACCAGAAAAATAGAGACCAGACAAAAAGCCAAAGCCAGGAGAAACAAAAACCAAAGGACAGAGACCCAACCTAGCAGACTACTTCTCCATCTCGAGCATGGTCTGGGTAGCTTCGGTGCACTCTTGTTGCTCTTCTGCCTTATGATCCTGGGCGTTCGTCAAATCTTGCTCCATAGTGTTGTCCTTGGCTTTATCCACATCCAGCCTATCTTTGTCTCTGTTCTGTTTATCATCTTCCTCCATCTGGTTCCTGTCTTTGAGATTTTCCAAGAGAGAGAGGATGTTGTCGTTGATCGAAGTGAGGAGGGAGATCATTTGACTTGCCAGGTTGTGATTGTAGTTCTCAATATTTTTTACTCTCCTCTCCATCAGAGTCTCCCAGCTGTTCCGGTCGCCTTGGATTTCTGCACCTGTCTTGCTCTTGATTTTTTCCATTTGGGAAACCCTATCTCTGACATCCTCAAGCTCATGGAAAAGCCATTTAATTGATCTGAAGTTTTCGATCATGCTATTGCGGGTATGTTGGGAAGATTTGAAAATCATGTTATTTTGGATGATTTCCTTTCATGTTTATGTTTGTAATTTTGAAATTTTTCTTGCATGGGTGTTTTGGTATTACTCACCCTTGGATAGGGCAAAAGTGACCAATTTTGGGAAAGGTTTGTTTAGTTGGACTCCAAACAATGTAGAGCCCCTTCTCTGGATGAGAAGAGGGAGATATGGTAGGGTGTTATGGGCCCCTACCCATCAGCACAAACCTCATATGAGTATGGCATGTTTAAATGGAAGAATGAAAGTTCTTGGTTAATAGTCCTGATTGGGCATCTGTTTTGGTGTTGTGCATGACTTCTCCTGTTGGAAGAACCCACCTTTTCCTAGTGTTAATTCATTGTGAATCATATTGTGATAACCTTGTATGTATATGCATGTTTGATTTCTTCCTGGTTCTTTCTCGGCTGGGCCTTTTGAATTAGGTTTGCCAATAAAATTGATGTTTAAGTATAATTGGTTATCATGTGATTTAATTGTGATTTAAATTTAGATAGATGCACATCAAAAATAGACTGGAATTGATGTTGATTCAATTTGGCAAAATTTCATGTTTTCTTGTGTGTTGAAAATGAAAATTATGATCATGCATTTAGATTTAGTTTTCATGATTATTAGATTCAAACAATTATTGCATTATTGAACAAAATGAATAATTCAAATTATTGGTATGTTAAGGTTGTAACAAGTCTTTATAGATTTGCTTTAAAAATAAATAATGACAAAGGTCGAATTATTCCAATTTAAGTTATATAGGAGATCAAATGATTATGGTGTCAATGTGACTCAAGCTATGGTATCAATGTTTTAAGTCTATTCAAAAAAATACACCTTACAATATAGACCGAAAAAAATATATACATATACTTTGCCTTGTAATCTATACTTAGAAAATTTTTCAAAAAAATACACTCCCAGGAGCAAAATTGCTCACTAGAATTTGTATGGGAGACCATTTTAATTTGAAATGGAACAACAGAGAATATTCCTTTAATTATCCTTTTCACTTAAATTTTGTAATAAAACAAAATAGAAGAAAACATAGATATACATGATAAAAATTACAAAGAAAAATTCAAAAAATATATATCTTATAACATCTTATCTTAAATATCTCCTCACCTATAAAACTTTTTGAGTTTATTGCTTACCCATTGGCCTTGGTGGACATCAGTTTGGATTGGATTTTTAAAGTAAGTTATGTCCAATATTAGTCTAAGTTGTCTTGATGGGAGGGTGACGTCACCCTGCCATCCTGTCCCATCCCCATCTCCCTTACCATAATAAGCGCTCAACTTGGATAGAATAGCATTTAAGTTTGTATTTGTTTTGAAACAAAGTCAGCAAGGAATCTTCCTTTCTTTTCTTCCACCCTTTTTCCATGTTGGATGCATGTGTTTGGAGGGGCAAAGGAGTACTATCAGCACATACCCCACTAGCAGTGCACTATCCCAAGTACAACGCTTGGGAAGCGCAGCATGCTACGTAATGGGGTTTAGGGATGTAGGGTCAATTTTACCCTTGGAGTAGGGAGAGTAGGAGATGTAAGGGGGTAGGGGGGGTAGGTGTTGTAGGGGTTAGTTTAGGATAGTTAGGTGTTATTAGTAAGTAAGTTAATTTATGATTCACTTTATTTTGTTATGTTGATTAGTTATAAGTTGTGTTAGTAGATATTTGTAAAAGATTTAAGTTTAGAATATGTTTTAATTAGTAGTTACTTTGTTAATTACTTTTGTTATATACTTGTAATTAAGTAAGCTTTAAATGTATATTAAATTTGTTAATTGATATTAGTAGATAGTCAACTTATTTAAGTTTAAGTTAGTTATTCATTTTGTTAATTGTTTTAAATTATTGTTTTAAAATTGTTTTTAGTTAGTAGCATATATTATGTTTTATAGTGACTTTATGTTATTGCTAATTTGTTATTACTTTTAATTAGTTAAGTTGTAAACGTAAATTAATACTATTTTTTTAGTAGTGTCAGTTTTATATTGATGTTAAATTAGTTAAATGTATTTAGTTGGTAAGTAAAGTTAGATTTAGTTAGCTTTTTTTATTTATTTGATTAAGTGTCTTTTCAACATTAGTTAGATTATCAATCGATAATTGTCTAAGAGTTTTATAGTTGAACTTGATTAGATATTTTAAATTAATTTTAAAACTGAATTCATTGACATTGTTATTTAAATAATTTTTATATATGGTTGAGAAATTAATGAAGTAACATGATTAATAATCGATATCAACCTTTTAAAAAAAGCTCAAATCTTAATGATGTATTTATCCTCTAGAGTTTTAAACTTAAGACATAACGTAGAGAACCTATACTTTCACTATGATCGCAAACTTATCAAACTTGAGCATTCTAATTATAAAAATAAAATAAAAAGTATTGTGTGTTTTTGCCCTCGTCTAGTTTGGGCATGACAGTACGGACACCATAATTTGACACAAATAAATGATTTTTTGCAAATCCTTTTAACGGGAGTTACCTACTACACCTAAGATTGATGACAATATTTTTCCTTAATTTTTAATTGAATCATTTTTTTTATTAATTATTAATTGGCTATAAAGGTAAATTTTAAAACCTCTCATGTGTGGACCACATAATTTAATCAAAATCTCAGTTTTTTCAAAAATAAAATTTTTTAATCTCAAAAGAATTGTATGTAGATTGATGACATATAAATAAATTTAAGAAAAATTATAAAATAAAAAAGTTATTAAAGTTTTAGTGAATGTCACTTTTTAACATTTTGGAGATAGCTTTGATTAATAAATAATGGAAAAATAGAAAATAAACTAATTATACTATAAAATTTACATTTTTGAAATTAGAACAGTAAGACCTATAATGGGTTTTTGTTTCATCAAAATTTTCAATGGGGACTACTATAAAAAAAATTACAACAATACTAGAAATTGTTGATTAAATGCCTTAGAAAAAAATGAATCATAAAGGCATGGCTTGGTGGCACCAAGCCTATGCCATGCCTTTCCCTAAGTAAAAACCCCATGCAAAATTCAAGTGGCATACCAAATTCCCAATCATGTCTTGAGAATCGGGCACCCAATTTGTAATTCAAAAATTGGGTGCCCAATTGCTTTCAACCGTTGTACCCGATTATTTAAAAATTAGGTACCCAATTCTTTTTAAAATTGAGTGCACAATTTGGAAACGGGTATCTAATTTTTAAAGAATCGAGTACCCAATTTTAAGCAATCGGGTATCCATTTCTAATGTACCTGTTGGGCCCCAAAATCTACCCCACAGATCGAGTTTCAATGATTGAAATGATTGAATAACAATTTCAATCTACAACAGTGAATTCTATCATAGATATTCTATTTTCTTATCCTCTTATACAATTTGCAAGCTACTGATTCAAATTCAAAATTGGTGCAAACATGGGATCAAAATAATAAAGAAAGAAGAAAGAAAAATTTTTGATAGATGAGGTGATTGCAACAAATAAAGAGAATGAAACACGATGTCAATGAGAAAGAAGACAGAGAATTGAAGACTTGAACAATGTTTCAAAGGAAAAAGACATTAAGGATACAATGATGGATGGAGAGGTCCAAGAACATAACCAAATACAAGAAAAGTTAGGTGCACATTCTAATCATCCATTCAATATAGGTGCATCTCCAAACCCTCAAATTTTCTTTCATGATGAAATTGGTGATTTTTTAGAGGCAGGTTATGATTTAAATGATTTAGATTTTCTTCATGAGAAGAAATTGTCAAACAATAATGGACAAAAAACTCTAATTGAAATGCATGCCTTGAAAGAAATACCAAGAAAATTTAAAAATGATATTCAAATCCCAAATAACAATGAAAACAGTAAAGTATCTAAAAATAAAAATTGCATGAATGAATAACAATGAAAACAGTAAAGTATCTAAAAATAAAAATTGCATGAATGTAGACATAGAAACACCAACTACTCAACAAACATGTTAGAATGATAGTAAAGTGTCTAAACATAATTTTCATATTACTTGTAATGACCCTTTTTAGGTCATTCATTTATTTAGGGCTTTTTCTTAAATAATTACTTCAATAATTGCTCTGGGAAAATATGTTTTTGATTACAAAACTCAAAGCTATTGAAATATGTTAGAATCTACTAATTGATGAATAAACCAATATTGATGACATAAAGCATCACTATTTGATTGAATAAAATAGTTTGTAGAGCTTTTCATAATCATCACCTAGTAATGCAAGTTAGAGGGTTGCCTTCAAGAACATTGATCCTATGAGTTGAAATACTAGCAGTAATACTCGAGATTCCAATGAAAATGGATGCTACACATATTCCAAACCTACATCACATCCTTCGTTACTCATCCTATGTGGTTGCATTACTTACACCCCTCTTCATTCCTATTGTGAAGAGTATGAGCAATTCAAAGGCAACATCTATAAGCTTGTATATCAACTACAAGTTTCTTCTTCAATACGTAGACAACTGCAAATAAATAATCTCTAGCATTAATTGTTGTTTGTCTGTAAGTAATTCTGTGTGTATACTAGCTGCTCCCTAATTCTTCATAGTCACTTCTTCCCTTCTTTGCTTCTTAGTCATCGTATATCATTCTCTGACCTAGTTTTCTATTATTCCCATGAATATATTTGTGGTGGAAACCTTCATACATATATATATCCCATGACCTCCTTCCCTTAGATGCAATAAATTTCCAATTTATGTTGTTCTGACTAGATATGTGTATTTGAAAGGCATGTCTATATAGTGTTCATGCCCCTTCGTGAGAGGTCATTCTCTATCATAAATGTTTACTATTTATTAATTATCATTGACTTTAATCACTAGCGGGAGTATAACCAATTTAAAAAGAATATATAATATACTAATTTTTAAATTGTATCTTTATATTATATTTCTATTATATTCTTCCTTGGTCTAAAAGTTATTATTATATAGAGAATCATATTATGATGTTATTTTATTATAACATTGTATAATTATTTATTTAATGAGATATATGTGGTTGTATTATTATTTTAGTAACTATAATAAAATATTTTATTATTACACTTAATATATTTTATTATAATAATAGATTTACTATTGTTATTAGTCTATTCAATATTTGACTTCTATTTAATCTATTGAGATAAACTACTTTAATCTTATAATTACTATCAATAGGGGTCATGCCAAAGTGACCATTTTGCATGTGTTTTAATTCATTTAAAAAAATTATTTAGTTATTATCATTGTATAATATGTTATTTGAATATTCATATATCCTTTTAACTTGGGCTCATGACATTCCTAATGATGTGTTAGATAATCTTGAGGAATTGGTTTCATGGAGACAAATTAGGACACATGCTAATAGATTGTATAGGCAATTTTTTTTATAATAAGAAATTTGGGTTTCAATGTCAGTTAATATTGCAACTAATTAAAATGTCTAAAATGTGAAAAGTAATGAGAAGGTTGGGAATGTATGCAAAACCCAAGAATAAAAATGAGTCTTTAAAACAAGTTGTATCCACTATAGGACGAGCAATAACAACATCTTTAGTTAACAAATCAACATCTGAAAAAAGATTGATTAGCAACATAAGTGGATATCTTTATGTAAATCATAAGACTTTAGGAAGAGCTGTAAATAGAAAGGTTAACTTTGAATGTGATCCAAAAAATATTTTATGGACTTCTAGTGGTAGACTCATGAGATATGATATGAAACTTAGTAGTGAAGTCAAAACTTTGATTGAAAATTTTTGGCATGATAATACAGGAGTATCACCTAATTCAGGAGATGTTGTTAAATTGTGAATTGGGTCAAAAATACATGATCCACATCCTAAATGATGGAACACAACCCAAGAACAGAATGGACACAACAGAAAAGGGAAATTGTATTAATTGAAAAATAAGCTAGTACATTCAGTACAGAGAAAATAATCTTCAAAACATGCCCTAAGGGCTTACAATAAGATAAATGTGGAGATAATTTCTCCTTTCAGTACCTCCTCTCAAACTCCACTCCGAACTACCTTTTACAATGCCAGAAATCTCCTTAAATAGACCTCAGAGGGTTAAAGACTAGGAGTACATTCTAGAAAGTACTAGTAGGCATCCACTAACCAAATAGAAGGTTCCAGAAGCTATGTTAGAAGTCGACGCAAATCTAGAAGAATCCAAAAATGGTAACCGAACTTCCGGGAGGCATAACTTTTGAACCGTAGCTCTGATTGACGAACCGTTTACATTTTCAGAAAGCTCTCAAAGTGCTCTATAGCCCTATGGACCAGCTTCACTCATCCCCCTTTTTCTGGCCCTTTTTGAGGTCATTTAATGCCCCTAACTTGACTTTGAAGCATTCTTAGGAAGTCTCCAAAACCCAAAAAATTGCAATAACTTTCAAACCGTGGGGCCTTTTGACTTGATTCTTTTGTTGGAATGCTCTAAATTACAATTACATTCATCTAGCCAATTTACACCTCCTAGTTCACCAAAATGATGGCTCAATTACATACTCCTATTTTTTTGAGATTTACACGAACACTGATAGTGGAAATTTGAGAGTTGAAACCTTTATTCGACACAAATGGGTGTCCAAGAATGAAAACACATAAAACAAAAACTAAGTCTAAGTACTTTTTTTGGGTGACACGGGATTGCCCCTATACCTCTGGATGCTCCTGCATCACTAAACACCTTTTAGACATGACTCAAACTAAATTGTTTAAAAAAATTGTAGATGGTAAGGTATTAAATATTACCATTAGTCAAAGATCTTTTGAAAAGTGTAAACCATGGTATGTAAGGATTAACAAGGAAAGAATCACATGTTGTTGTAAAAATCATATTCAATTTCATTACCATTATGATGTATTTCAATCTATATGTGGTGCCATGCATACTAAAGAAATGTTGTAGGATTGTGGTATAAAAATACCACCTAAAACTATAAAATATTTCATATCAGGTTTGTTTTGTAAGCCACCTAATGATCAATACTTTCTTTTCAATGCATGTCTTTCTGGTACATGTGATATGTGTGGCAATCTTTCTTTGTTAGATGAATATTTGCGTGAAAATTCTTTGACTACTTTTGGACAACAATTAGTTGAGGTAAAAAGATTCAAAACTATTGAATATCCATTGAAGGATGGGAAGATTGGAAGGTGTGATCTAGTTATAGATAAAGTTAGTTGTCATGCATTTATGATTGAGTTTAAGAGTGTGATCATACCAAAATATGTTAAACACTGTGAAGCCTCACCCTGACCCTTCGTAGCCTTAGTTGTTACTTTATCATTTTGATACTCATGACTCGAGATGTTGAGACATTATCTGATGCTTAGAACATATTATATTTTTTCATGATGTGTGATGTTATTTTCATATATTTAATGTTTTATGTATATGTATGTTGATGAAATTAGTAAATGTGTCATGCCCAAACTACGAGGGCAAAAACACACACAAAATTTTTTGATAATTAAAATGCACTAAGATGATAAGGTTATGCTCACAGTTTTAGGTAAAGTTTTTCTACACTGCTAAATTTATACTCTCATTATAAAATTGATATTGATCATTAATTACATTCTTACATTTACTTAGAATGATGCGTGAAAATCATTTAACTAACAGTGTAAAAGAATTTCAGGTTTAGATTAATAGAAAATATTTAATCAGGTAAAATCTACATTCAAAGTTGAAAAATCAAATCTAAATTAATGATTACATCCATAATATCTAAAATTGAATGAATTGAAATCAAACTAACTTTCATTATTTAAACTTTACTAACCTAAATTAAATCTACTAATTACATTTAACCTAGTTAAAATCATATCAGTATAGCACTAATGTTACACTAATTTAAATGAAGGTGGATCCTATAAATTAATATTAATTTAACATGATACTTAATTCATAACCAAACTACACTTATCATTCTAATTTTAATACAATTGCAATCAAATACCAAATTCAATTGTCACAAAATTAAAACTATAATTAGCAGCTAAACTATATTCAAAATATATATATATATATATATATATATATATATATTCGGAGACTAATTTAATATTAATCTTAAAATTAACAATTTTTTTTTTTACTAATCATTATGTTATGGCTTTCTAAGTTGATTAAACAACTAAATTAATCTAAAACCTAAACTATCTAGATCTAATAATAAGCTTGTCATAATTCTATCCTTAATTACAAGATAATCAAATTTAATGTAACTTTATAAAAATTTAAAGCAATAACTTTTTACAAATAACTATTAAAAAAACATAATAAAACACAACTACTCTTATAGATGAAACTAAAAACATATAACTTTAAAACTTTAAAACTTAAATAATAAGAAAACCAATTACTAACCTTCTTTACTAACAATACTATTTTACTTCAATAAAAAAAAAAAACGTAATATTAAATTAAATTAACTTAAAAATATCATGCTAAAAATCCAAAATAACTTACAATTTAAATAAAATAAACTAACAAACAAACCCAAACCAAATTAAACATAAAATAAAACACAATTATTAATGCAAATTATATTAACACATAACTAACACCTATTACAAACTAACACTAACCTATACTAACAACAAACTTATGACTAAAACAATTAACAACTAACAATACAAAATAAACTAACTAAAACAAACACAACCTAACACCTATCTTCCCCCCACCCCTAAACTACCCCTCTATGTCCACTTGCACCTAGGCAAGGACTGGCACGCTGCCCAAGCGCTGATTGGGCGCACCATGAGCCAGCGTGCCTACCAAAAAGGTACAGGCGGATCCCCAAGGTGGTGACCTAGGGTGAAGGGCATAGCAAAAACAATTTAAACAAAGTTTGAATTTTCCATCCCATCCAAAACAATGAGATGAACGCTTAGCCAAGGAAGGAGATGGGACATGGGGGGGGGGCGCAGGGTGATGTCAGCCCTCCCATGTACAATCTGACATGCTAAACTATTTAAATAAAAAACCAATTTTTTTAAGAATTTCTAAAAGTGACACCCATGGGAAGATGGAAAGGAATTAAAGACAAAAAGATTATTAGGTAGCTTAGGATATTTAGTATATATGATTATATATTTTTTTTGAATTTTCTTTGTAATTTTAACAAGCATAACAATGTTTTCTCCTATTTTATTTTATTAAAAAATTTAAATGAAAAGGATAAATAATAGAATATTCTTTGTTGTTCAAACTCATATAATTCCTTCTCCCATACAAAAGGCAGAGAGTTTTACTCTCTTGCAACACACATTTTTTTGAAGAAAAATTTTCTAAGTCTAGATTTCAAACAATGCATGTATATTTTTTTGTCTATATTTTTTAATAGAATTAAAACATGGATGCAATAGTTTGAAGCATATTAACATCATATTTAATATGATCTCCTATGCAACTTGAATTGCAATATCTCAACCATAGATGTTATTTTCCTTCCTGAACATAATTATCATTTTGAACATGTAAGGAACATATAAAGAACTTGAAAATTTGCTCAATCAAACTAAATCTACATCCATCATATAACTTTTGTTTCCAACATAGAAGTAAACTTGAAATTTGCCTAATTAAATCAACACCATTTTCATCCTATTTAAAATTTTGATTGAATCATATGAAATACAATTATACTCAAACACCAATTTTATTGGTAAACCTGATTCAAAGGCTCAGCCGGGAAAGAATCAGGAAGAAAACCTAGCTTCATTTCCAATTACAACAAAGTTTAAAATACAAATTACATAGGATATCAATCCCAAAGTACAACAATTTAATTGAATTTTCTTCATGATCCCCATCAAGAGATTTATAATATTTTCTACAACATATTTCTAGAACCAGGAATGGAACAGAATCCTGATCAAGTGACAACAAGCATGACCAAGAAACATTCAACCATGCATATTCACATAGGGTTTTCACAAAAGGATTCACAATGAATCTAAACTAGGGAAAGGTAGATTCTTCCAACCAGGAGAAGTTAAGCGCAACACCAAACAGATGCCCGATCGAGGCTATATACCATGAACTTCCGTTCTTCCATTTCAACATACCATATTCATACAAAGTTTGTGCTGATAGGTAGGGGCCCATAACACCCTACCCTTTCTCCCTCTTCTCATCTTGAGAAGAGACTCTACATTAGTTGGAGTTTGACTAAATAGACCTTTCCCAAAATTGGTCACTTCTACCCTCTCCAAGGGTGAGTAATACCAAAACACCCATGCAAGAAAAATCTCAAAATTGCAAACATAAACAAGAAAGGAAAACATCCAAAAATAACATGATTTGCAAAGCTTCCCAACATACCCACAAACATACAAACATTGAAACAACAACAAGGTAGCATAAACATGAAACAAACATGGAAACTGAACAAGGGAGATGAGAATTTCCTACCTTCACAAGAGGTAATGGAAATGAACAAGTTTGAGTAGAGTTTCCCTTTTTCTTCCTTCAATCTTCAAGAACTCCTCTCTAAATGTAGAGATTGGGTAACAACCTCCACTAGACCAAGAAGGGCCTCTAAATAAGCCTCAAGCTCAACCACCAAAGGGATCAATAACTACATCCACCCACCTACAATTCTAGAAACTCCTAACTCAACCCACACCATGGTTAAACCCTAAAAGGAGGTGAGGTAAGGCAACTCAAGATAACTACTTGCAATTTTCGCACAAAGGTAAAATGAGACTTTTTGAGTGATCTCAAAAGTCAAAAAAAGGGGCTTAGGGGTTGGAAAAGACCCCCAACCCATACCCATACCCCTTGGGTATAATTATTCCATGTTTTAAAGCCTTAGGAATAGGTTTAGAGCCAAACAAAAGTTAGGAAATAATTAGGACCAACTCACAACTCTAACAAAAAAGATTAAGCACTAATCTGGATTAAGGGTGACTAAACTCGATTAAGAACCCAAGTAGCAAACTGACACTAACTTAAACTGACTTAGGTCCAAAGGTTAGACAACTAACCCTAACCAGCATACTGAAGAACATAACCAAATTACGAGTGTCAAGTGACACTAATAGAACATAATTACAAGACATTCACATTTACTGAACATAGAAAGGGACATTCATACATCTCACAATTAATTTAGTTACGAACAACAAGGTTTCCACAAATAGCACATAGGGATCAGTTCTATTCCTCCATCGATTTCCTCGGCTAAAAAAATCTGCACACTCATTGCACACATCAGTAGTCCCAAAAATCACATGCACATATATACGTATCAGAAATTCACATAAATTGAAACATACATCAATTAGGGTTTCTTGCATCCTACTTATATCCTTCATCATAAAGATTCCAAAATTAAT